>CM062805.1:1030960887-1031560887 GCA_031772625.1 Pinus tabuliformis
TGGTATGGCACTTGCAACACACTATATTCTATTTAGACTCGCATATAAGAATATCAATTGATCTCACACTTTATATATTGGCCACACTCATATTTATTTTATCAAGTTATATGGACCTTGGATCTGTTGTATATTGTACTTAGCATTGTTGCACGGATGCACTATATGGTTCTCAGCTCTGATGTATGATCTTAGTTATATCTCAGAGAATTCCTTGACATCATATGTATATGCAATGTTAGTGGTATGGTTGGATTCTTAGTACCTCTAATTTATGTATAACCCTTGGCATCACATTCATGTACAACATCACAAGCATCTCGGACACGTACAACAGTAGTAACATCTCAGTTCGGTAATATATACAACAGTATTGGCATACTAGTCCAATATTGTTGTCTTAGACATCAATCAGTTATTTGTATGGTATATATGATATATGGAAGCCTTGTAGCTCAAAGCGATAGTAGTATTTATATTTTTTCGGTATGATGAATTATTGATGACAATATCGCATCTTCAATGAAACTTATTCACAAATGAAGTTGTGAACAAGTCTTGTTTAGGCTCCAGGAAGCTTGATCATATTTGTATATCTCTATTGAAATTTCAAGGAAAATCTAATAGAAGAAGAAGAATTTGGAAGGGTTTCTCCCCTTGTGGGGTTTTGCCCTTGTCTCCAACCAAATCTTGGTGTCTCTTGCTCTTGCTTTTCTTTTGATAATCTTTTATGTTTCGGTGATATGATGATGTCATTATTCTTGTCATTATTCTTTCTATATAATTTCTTATGATGTTTAAATGATATGGGTGAATATAATATCGAAATAATATAAATGCAATTATCAAAGCAAAGAACAATGGAGCCCTAATAAAATTTAACATTCTCCTTTACAACCCCAACAAATAATGGGATGGAATCTTGACCTTTTGTCCAATGAATTAGTTCCCTTTGGTTCACTGTGTTTGTTGATTCCATTGGGATTTTTTTGTGAAAAATTAAGGTTTATATCCCTTCTTCATTTGCTCCAAATTTGTCCTCTTCTTGCATCCCAACCATTTTGAAGACTGCTTATTTTTATCCTACATAAAAATGGGTTCTACTTCCTTCATAGCTTCATCCAAGTTATTGGGCTCGTCAAATTCATTTTTTTACTATATAATGATGGTAACCAACTTACAAATATTTGTATTTTGATGTTTTCATCCTTAATAAAATCAACATGCCTTAGTAATTCAACGGAATTTCTTCCATACTCCTCCATTGTCATGCTCCCTAACTTGAGTTCAAAGAAATATCACATTTTCTTCCATAATAATGTTCCAAAAAATTCTTATTTTCAAAACACATTTTGAATTGCCTCCATGATATTTTATTCTCATAAGTTTCTAACTTCCTTGAGCATTTCCTTTCAAGTAATAAATTGTTGTTTGGGTCTCTAAGTTGGATGAGTAATTGTACAATTGAAGATACTTCCTAACTTCCAACAACCAAGCTTCAATTTCCACACACTTCTTATGTTCACCATCAAATGTTTGCTTAACCTTCCTATGTTCTCCTTGCAAGTTATCCAAATTGTATTTTCGTCTTTGTTGTTTAATTGGTGATGTGTTTAGACTACTCCCGGATTGAGGAAACATAATCACTCTTGGTTGAATGTCTCGGTGAGTGATGTTGATGCCTGCTAACAGTTCTAGAATGGTTAAATGTTTTAGTGAGTTATGTTGATTCCTATCAATGCTTCTAGAATTCCTTGAACTTCTAACATCCTCCCTCCTAATTTGAGAATCGTGTCCCTCTACCTGCGTTGAATCAAATTTATTACCCATTCTCCTCTATAAGTGATTTAAACTTTGTCAGATCTGAGTATTATCAGTCTTCTATTATTAGCCTTATAGTTAGGGATTTCCATTTTTAAACTCCTCATGTTCTCTTCCAAGTCTCTTTTCTGACTTGCTCCTTTCATGTCCATTTGAATCTACTTGAGAATTGCCCATTTTAACATTCATACCTTTGACTTCCTCTTCATAACTGTAGGACCCCTGAGAATCTTCCATACTTCCATTCCTCATGTTAATTCTGCTTATGTAGGCCACCATCAAAATCATTTTAATTTCTTGTGAAATACTCTTTACAAAATAAAAAATATAAGTTTACAGATGTATTCTTGATGATGAAATTGAAATTGAATTAATTGAAGATAGTTTTCATACTTAAAGTTTCGAAAACACAATGAAATTTTTAGATGGGCATCAAAATAGTCCATATGGGCAAGAAGACTTCGAAAGAATTATAATTCAATGTTTTGCAGTTGAATCATACATTATATATAATATTGGGATGTTGATTGAGAGAAAATTTTGGCCATTTTTTTTACTTGGATGGTCATTCGACCTATAAAATGATAGATAGATCCTTTCGTATTGCAACTTGGCATTATATTGAGTTGCCAAGAATTTTCATGGATGTGTCAAACTTGCAACTAATTCACTTATCTTTGTGTTCTCTCTTCATATTGGAGTTATTCAACATCCATTTTTGGCGTTTTTTTAGGAAGTTCTTCATTGAGGCTCAGATAAAGTGTTATAACATGAAGACTTGAAGATAGTACTATTTTATGTTGCATTGTTGGTTTTATTCCTTGGACTTATGATTGAGGGGAGGAATGCTAGCCTCTTTCTCATACACAATCATAAAGCCCTTATTTACCACCATGTATTTCAAATCTTGGGATATAGTTTTTATCCCAAGTATGTATCTAGATCCTATTTTCTCTCATCCTACTTTATCTCTTTGCGAGGTATCAAGGTAAGAGAAATTGTGGTGGTTTCAAAATTGCATTATAAATTTGTATCATGGGAATATGAATACATAATGTGAGAATAGAGATTTTGTCTTGAAGCCTTTCCCCCAAAAATTTCGAGTCTCTTCAGTATTATTATTATTTTTCTTTAATTTATCAATTCTCCTCCTCAATGTCTTTTTATTGACTACTTGTTTTTTGAAACCTGAGTTCTATGCTTGATCTGATTTAGAATATTAGTTTGCAGTGCTAAGATATTGCACACATTATAAACAAAATTATTTCATTGTGCTTAAGGATTCACTATTTTTGCAAGTAAAATGAAGAGTTTTTATGTTCATTTAATGAGCAATTTAACATAAATCAGAAACTGAACAACAACATAAACATATACATAACATAATCAAAAACAAATTACAACAAGCACATGATAAAGGAGTTCACCCCTCCTGGGCTATGTCTCCTTGGTCCAGCTTCCAATGGCTTGGGTCTCTCTACTATGCTCAAAAGTGTAAAAATTTGTGTTTACAACGCTCAAATGCTTTTGAAACCTACCCCAGTGAGTCCAGAATCATCCAAAATGGATATCTAGCCTCTTTTTGCCACCAATTTGGTGGAAAACTAAAGAAGTTATGACTTCTCCTAGTTTCCCACTATTCATTCCACAAATTGCTCCACATCCAACAGGAACCAATAATTTCGCTCAAAAAATCCGCTAACTGAGCAAGAATTTTTCGGCGCGGTGGGCCATAATCTGTCAGCACCGACTGTCCATCTCAAATCACAATCAGCATAAAAACCTAGCAATATTATGGTCTTGTGAACATGGCTAGTGATGTGTGATTGCAATGTGGTAGACCTTATGGGAGTATTAACTTGCAACCTATAGTCGCATTGCAACCAAGGAACACATCGCATTTCGCCATTGGCGAAGGACCGATGAAAATCATAAAGCGGGACTCTGCACTATGTTGTGACTTGTGATTGCAATATTTCATTGCAACCTGGTCACCTTCTGGGGACTGATTCGGTAACACCTCCCTTTGTCGATGTGTGATTGCAATCCATCAGATTGTGCCTCCAGCTAATTCTTGAATGCCTTCCCACCTACCTTATCGCATCGCAACCCTTCCTTGCTCAGGGGCTAATTTTTAATGCCAGCCTACCTGAGATTTCGATTTATGACATGTGGGGGCCAATGATGGCTTGCCACTTGGCACCTCCTCATTCGCTGAAGGACCTTGCCACATCATCCAATCCTGCCATGCGAGTAAGTCAAACCTAAACTTTGACTTGCTCTAACTTGTTTATACAAGCTCGAGTTTAAGTTTCATTCACATCGTTGGAATCCGAATGATGAGCTCTTCGATCTGAAGCTAAGTGTCTTGGCCAATTTTGCCCAAATTTTCCTTGTTTTCAATACAACATCATTATGCTAATTTCTTGGAACTTTATGTATTCAAATTTTAAATATAGCTCTATTTTGTGTTATGTTGTCCAAGATATTTCTATCAACTATTTATATGTGCCAACCTTAGCTCCATTTGCAAATGTGTGACTCTTGAAGTTAATTGATACCTAAATTTTCCCTTGTATCATTTTAGCATAACTTCCTCATAATGACTACATTTTGTAACTGTAATATGTCATTGGAAAACTCTCTTTGAGTTATTTTATTTAATTTGCAAAAAGTTTGTGTTTCAATCATAAACATAGTTGCCATGGGTTTTTCTACCCAGAAATGTCATTTAGGGCTTCAAAAATGCCCTAAAAGTTCATGAGCATAAAAATTAGGGAAATTTCTAAAAATTTACACCTTTTTTGTTGTCTTAATGCTCTAAATTAGTCGAAAATTACTTGGAACTCTATTTTGTAACTGTTATCAGTGATACAAATTGTCTCTATGCGCTATCGTTGATTGGAAAGTACAAGTGTGCGTGTGTGTGTCAATTTCCTATTGGGATGCTGGTTGGGTAGAATGGTTGTTATCTTTCCCACGTAGGTTCAAATCCTCGCTAGTGACATTATGAGCTCTAATGCCTTGGTAAATATTGTTGTAATGGCTTTGTATCGATGAATATTGTTGCATTGGCTTCAAGTCTTGTGAAATCTTAAGTATACATGTGGGTTTGCCTGGTACCAACAATATTGTAGTAATTACGGTGTAGATTTGCAACTACTCATGAAGTTTTAATCGAAATCACAAGAAACAAGCCTACTCTACAGCTCTGCACAATTCAATTCGCAATTTTGAACATCAATCAGATACATGCAATGAGAAATAACACACATGCACACAATATTTTTCTAGGGGAAAACAATATGCTAAAAAAAACCTATGTTTTCTTGCATTAATCTGATGAATAGATATGTATTACAATTTATCTTTGCAACTAAACATAACGTGCAAGTGAAAAACCTATATTCAGATCACTAAGAAGCTTTGAACCATACTTAGTCATTTTCTTCCTCTACTTGAGCCATTATTTCCTTGCACAATTCCTTGAAAAATTAGGCCCTTATTATTTAGGAAATTCCTAAAAGTGATTGTGCAATTCCCAAGGTTGATCATCTAACTACCTGCAACACTTGTACACTCAATACTAGTCTACAACTAATGTTACACTACCTTGGAATCTCCACCACAGCTAGGGGGAACTTGAATTCTCTGCATGCACTATTTATTTTTGATTGATTGATAAATTAACTAGATGATCACTGAGTTAGACTAAAGTCCCACTGCACAATTGACCTTGAACTAGTTCCTTCAACAGTTGGAACTATTTTAACAGAAAACAACTTGATATAACTAACCTTTATTGCTACAAATTAGAAATCACACATGCTTAACTGAACTCTAACTCCTCCAACTTGAATCTACTGAGAAACCTGAGTGACACAAGCCATGTCACACATATAACTGCATTCAAGATGTATGTTGATGTGGAAATTCGAATTTTCTCAATTTAATCAAGGCAAGATCAAATTGTGAATTTCTTGCTACGTTTTTCAACACTCCCTCTCAACAAGAAAGGGATTATCAACCACCCCTCTCCTTCACCTATGAAAATTGAACTTTCCACTTGACAGGGCCTTTGTTGAAATGTTAGCATCTTGTTCCTCTGTTGGAATGTATTGTTGCGACATTATCCACATTTGCACATAGTCCCGCAAATGGTTATGTCGTATATCGATATGATTGGACCGATCGTGAAATACATGATTCTCAGATAGCTTGATGCAACTCTGATTATCACAATATATCATAGTTTGATCCATCATCTCACCAAAGAGCACCACATATATCTTTCTCATCCAGATATCCTCACGTGTTGCTTGACTTGCAGCCATCTATTATTCTTCTGTCGAGCTGAGCACCACAGATATTTTATTCCTATTATACCAGGAAACCGTTATGGATCCAAAACTGAAAATTCCACCTGATGTACTCTTTTGGTTGGATGGACTCCCTACCCAATTTACATCTTTGAAGCCGCACAACTTCACTCCATCTGTCCATTTGTACCATAGTCCAAACCAGGCAGTGCCTCTAAGGTACCATTAAACATGATTAGTTGCCTTCCAAAATAATTTGTTTGGCCTAACCATAGCTTGGCTCAACTAGTTGACTGCATAGCACATATTTGGTCATGTTTTCAAAAGATACATTAGTGAACCCACTAATTATCGATAAATGGTAGCATCCACTTCCTCACCTGAAGTGGCATCCTCCTTCTTCCAGTTGGTCGCTAGAGGTGTCTCCATGGGTTTACAACTCTCCATGTGAAATCTTTGTAGTATGTCATTTGCATACTTTCCTTAAGACACAAATAGTTCCCCATCACCTTGCATACTTCCAACTCAATGAATTAATGCATGAGATCCATGTCCTTCATTTCAAATTCCCTTGCAAGGTCATCCTTGCAAGATCTGATCAGTTTCTCATCACCAGTTAAAATAAAATCATCAACATATAATAAACTAATAAGAAATTTACCTTCTACTAAGATGTGATAGAGGTTTTCGTCTGCTTCACCTTTGGTGAAGCCCAAACTGGTGAGATAACTATCGATCCTAGTGTACCAAGCACAAGGTGCTTGTTTGATACTGTATAACACACTTGAGTCTGCACACATGAGACTCTCGATAAAATGTCTCAAAACATTTTTCTTTCTCAATGTACACCTCCTCCTTTGTAGAAAATCTAGGTAGGTTAACCCGATAATGCAATATAAATCAAAGAAGAATACTATAACCTACTTCTACTATCAATTTGTGGAAGCTTAAAGATCGATCTGAACAATATAACCTGAAGAAGAAGAATCAAAGACACAATACACATGAAAATACTTTGGGGAAAGCCTCAGCTAACACCCCACACTATCGTATTGTCATACATGGTGGAAATACATAGGAATTATACAAAGCCTTAGCTCTCACAGCTAGCCAACTCTCAGTACAATCCTCACAAATGCTCATAGACAATCTTGGCTTCTCTCCAGCCTTCCTCTCTTCCCTCCAAGCTCCTATTTCCTTGCGTTGTTCCTTGTGGATGATTTACCTTTACCAAGTGGAAAAACAATCCTCCAAAATTGCACAATCCTTAAGGATGAATCCTTGACTGCATGCATGAGTTTTCTCCATGAGAAAACACATGCAACTGATAGTACACTGTCCTTGAACATTTATCTCAACTAGGTATTTCTCAGAATAGACATGCATGAGTTTCTAATGATGGAATCTTCAGTTAACTGGAGTAGCACTAGTTGAGTGCATTAATGCATCAACTGACTGTTAACTCAATATTAGTTCCTCAAACTATTTGGAACTAATTTAACTGGACTTAACTCAGTAAACTGAGTTAACTAATTACAACTCAAATATAACTCAATCTTATCTCCTTAATTTAAGGGATAACTCTTGCATGACTTCAGAAAGACTTTTAACTTGAATTTCTCCAACTAATTAATTTAAAATTAATTAATTAATTATTTCCAAGTAGCCGTTAAGACTAAATTCGATTTTAATTCACAATTTAATTCAAGGACAAATTAAATTGGAATATTCATGTTGCCATATTTCAACACTCCCCTCTCAACAAGAAAGGGATTATTTGCCACCCCGATCTTGTCTCTATGGAACTCGAATTTACACTTTGACAATGACTTTGTCAAAATGTGAGCATCTTGCTCCTTTGTTGAAATATATTGCAACAACATGATCCTCCTCACTACACAGTCTCTGAGATGATGATACCAGATGTCAATGTGTTTGGACCTATCATGAAATACTAGATTCTCAAATAGTTTGATACAACTCTGATTATCACAATAGATCACAGTTGGATCCATCCTCTGATCAAACAAACCAGCTAGGATTTTCCACATCTAGATGGCCTCACATGTTGCCTGACTTGCAGCCATGTATTCTGCCTCTACCAAGTTGAGTGAAACCAACCTCTATTTCCTACTGTACCAAGAAGCTGCCGCTAAACCAAGGTTGAAAATCCCTCCTGATGTGCTCTTCAAATGGGATGGACTCCCTACCTAATCTGCACCAGTGAAGCCCTGTAGCTTCACTCCCTCTTTCCATCTGTACCATAATCCATACTGTGATGTGCCTCTGAGGTATCTCAATCCATTCTTTTCCACCTTCCAAAACATCTTGGTAGGTTGAACCATCACTTGACTCAGCCGGTTCACCACATAGCACAAATCTGGTCATGTGTTCACTAAGTACATTAGTGAACCCACAAGTTGCCTATACACAATAGCCTCTACCACTTCTCTTGAAGTTGCAACCCTCCCTCCAGTTACCTGCTAGAGGAGTCTGCATGGGCTTGCACTTCTCCATGTGGAATATTTTGAGTATATCGTTGGCATACTTGCCCTGAGACACAAACAACTCCCCATCCTTCTACCACACTTCCATGCCAAGGAAGTAATGCATGAGACCCATGTCTTTCATCTTGAATTCTCTTGCAAGGTCCTCCTTGCAAGACATGATCAACTAATCATCACTAGTCAATATGAGATCATCAACATAAAGTACAATGATCAACAACTTACCTTTCACCACGATGTGGTACAGGTTCGCATCCACTTCACTCTTTGTGAAGCCTAACCTCGTGAAGTAGTTGTGTATCCTGGTGTAGCAAGCACGAGGTGCTTGCTTCAGCCTATACAATGCTCTCTTGAGTCGGAACACATGTGACTCATGATCAAAGGTCTCAAAACCTTATGGCTGCTCTATGTACACCTCTTCCTTAATTTGGCCATTGAGGAATGCAGTCTTCACATCCATTTGATGGATCTTCCAACCCATCTGTGATGATAGTGTTAACATAGATCTGGTAGATGACTACCTTGCGACAGGAGAAAAATTCTCATCATAGTCAATCCCCTCGACCTATGAAAAGCCACGGGCAACAAATATTTACTTATGCTTCTCCACACTACCATCAGTAGCTTGCTTTACCTTGTAAAGCCAACGGGAACTCACAACTGACTTGTTCTCTGATCTCAGAACCACGTCCCAAACACTGTTACGAACTATGGAGTCATACTCCTCCACCATAGCATCAACTCAAATCGGCTTTTTCACTACTTCCTCAAAGGAAGATGGCTTGGTCTCAACACATTCCCAAATAAGGGACATGTATCTAGTGTACCTCTCAGGTGACCTCCTCTATTTGTGGTGAGAAAATGGTGCTCCCACATTCTCTCTCGCATCCTCCAACAATCTGTCAACTTCTCTTGTGCGCTTCCATCCATCTCTGGAAGACTCTACTTGAGTGGATGTCTCCACTTCTGGAACCTCTGCATGCGGTTGCTCCGCATTAGTCTGAGGCTCCTCCTCCTTAGGAACCAACAATTCCTCCACAACTTGTTGTTGGAGCTCCCTCTCAAGGGAAACTTGCATGGCCTTCTTCTCATCAAACTTGAGATCGTTGCGAACCACTATCCTCTGACTGGTAGGCAAGTACACCTGATAGTTGTGAGGTGTATCAGTGTACCCCACAAATATCTCCAACTCTGTTGTCGGCTCAAGCTTCTTCCATGCATCCTTTGTCACATGGCAATATACTAATGAGCCAAAGATCCTGAAGTGACCCACATCTGGTCCCTTACTGGAGAAAGCTTCCTCTAGTGTCTTCATCCCAAGTATGCGATGCGGGCTTCTATTATGCAAATAGATTGCTGTGTTGCATGCCTCAGCCCACAATTGAAGTGGTAGGCCTTGGTCATGTGAATTGCCCTTGCTTCCCCTACAATAGTTATGTTCTTCCTCTCGGCCACCCCATTCTACTGTGGGTTATGAGGTGCCATCAACTCTCATTTAATTCCTTCCACTGCACAGAAGTTCTTAAACTCTTGAGAGACATATTCTCCATCGTTGTCTCTTCTCAAGGCCTTGATCTTCTTCCCTGACTCTTTCTCGACCAAAGCTTTGAACTCACAAATCTTTGTGAAAGTTTGGTCCTTCTTCTGCATGAAATAAATCTAGCATTTACGAGAATAATCATCAATGAAAATCACATAATACCTTTGCTTCTTTGTGGATGCCATTGAGAATGGTCCATACAAATCATATTGAACTCGCTCTAAGATAACCTCTGCTCAATTGTCTTGATCATGAAAGGAAGACTTGGTGTACTTTCCCAAGGTACAACCTTTGCATGTTTTAACTTGCTCAAGTTTACCTTTGGGAAGTCCTGTAGATATCTGTTGCATTATCTTCAAAGCCCCATGATGCAAATGGCCCAACTACCTGTGCCAAAACTCACCAATGTCTTGGATTTGCACCAATTCTACTTTCGTACTCAACGCTGCACAATCATCTACCTCTATTTTATAGAGATTCTTCACCCTAATCCCTATCCTCTTGGTCTGATTCGTGGCTTTGTGTCTTAGGAATTCCTTTCCTTTACTGAAGACAACATCGTAGCCTTTTTCCTCTAGCATCACGACCGATACCAAGTTCTTCTTCAGTCCAGGCACATACATCACATCTATCAAGGTGAGAGGAGCTGCATGCTCCCTCTGAAAAGCAACCGTGCCCACTCCTGAACATTATACATATACCTTCCGTCGTCATCCATCTCTACATGCATCTTGAGGTATTTCTCCTCCAAGGCACTGAATAAATTTTTATCACCAATCATATGAAATCAGGCTCCACTGTCAAGATACCAGACACAACCCATCATCAATGACACCATGCATGCGATGAGGGTAAAGTCCATTTCGAACTGAGAGGTTAATGTCTCACATTCCGATCCTTCTGAGGATCCCTTCTTCGACTTATTCGATGGGAAATTAGTTGCATAATGTCCCATCTTGTGACAATTAAAGCATCTTACTTTAGACATGCCACCCTTCTTCCCCTTCCCTTTCCTTGCCTTACTTGCTAAGGCTAGATTTTATTCATCATCATTCTTGGATGAAGAATAATCTCGTGTGCTCCTCCTGATCTTCTCCTGCATAAGATCTGACCATTGTCGTTCCCAATTTGGCAGTTTCTCCCTTCCATTCACAGAGTCGTGGTAGCTATTCCAACTCTTTGGAAGGCCAAGGAGAGCGAGGCTCACCATATCATCATCTGTAGTAGTTATTCCCACACTGCCAAGCTCATCTTTGCAGGTGGTGAGCTTGTTCAAATATGTGGAAATAGTATAGCCCTTCTCCATCTTGATTCTTTGAAGCTTACCCTTGAGCGCCAATTTCCTCTGGTCGCTACTATTCTAGTAGAGGTCCTTCAACGTATTCCACATTGAAAATGGAGTATCCTTCCCATGGAGACTCGAGACAATATGGTCTTGAACTCCCTCAAGGATGATCCGTCTGACCTTCGCCACACACTTCTTCCACTCAACCAACTCTTGTGCATTAGTTGAATCTAGCTTTGGGATTTCTTGATCAATGAATTCCTTCAAGCCATTGTCTTCTAATACAACCTCCATTCTATCTTTCCATGCTATGTAATTCGAGGTACCTTCCAAGGCATACTCGAGTCTCAAGCCATAGAACACCATTGGCCAACCTTGAAGTATGATATGAATTCGATTTTCACTTGCAACCTCGAACTTCAAATGTTGAATTATTTTCTCAGTATATTGTTCACAGCTCCGATACGATGTAGAAAATCTGGGTAGGTTAACCTAATAATGCACTATAAATCAAAGCAGAATACTATAACCTACTTTTATTATCAATTTGCAGAAGCTTAAAGATCGAGCTGAACAATATAACCAGAAGAAGAAGAATCAATTCCACAATACACATGAAAATACTTTGGGGAAATCCTCAGCTAAGACCCCACACTATTGTATTATCATACATGGTGGAAATACATAGAAATTATACAAAGCCTTAGCTCTTATAGCTAGCTAGATCTCAGTACAATCCTCACAGACGCTTACAGACAATCTTGGCTTCTCTCCAGCCTTCCTCTCTGCCCTCCAAGCTTCTATTTCCTTGCGTTGTTCCTTGTGGATGATTTGCCTTTACCAAGTGGAAAACCAATCCTCCAAAACTGCGCAATCCTCAAGGATGAATCCTTCACTGCATGCATGAGCTTTCTCCATGAGAAAACACATGCAACTGATAGTACACTATCCTTGAACATTTATCTCAACCGGGTCTTTCTCATAATAGACATGCATGAGTTTTTGATGAGGGAATATTCAGTTAACTCGATTAGCATTAGTTTAGTGCATTAATGCATCAACTAACTGATAACTCAATATTAGTTCCTCAAACTGTTTGGAACTAATTTAACTGGACTTAACTCAGTAAAATAACTTAACTAATTACAACTCAAATATAACTCAATATTATCTCCTTAATTTAAGGGATAACTCTTGCATGACTTCAGAAATACTTCTAACTTGAATTTCTCCAATTAATTAATTTAAAATAGATTAATTAACTATTTCCAAGTAGTTGTTAAGACTAAATTCAATTTTAATTCACAATTTAATTCTAGGACAAATTAAATTGGAATATTCTTGTTGCCATATTTCAACATCCTTAATAACCCCATTCAGAAATGTTGTTTTTACATGCATCTAGTGGATCTTCCACCTCATCTGTGCTCCAGAGCAAGAATTGCTCTAATGGATGAATACCTTGCTATAGGAGCAAAGGTCTCCTCATAGTCAATTCCCTCAACTTGAGAATACCCCTTGGCCACAAATCTAGTTGTATACTTCTCTATGATTTCGTTTGTTTCATACTTAACCATGAAGATCCATCCCAAACCCACAATCGATTTATCTGTCGGTCTTGGGACCACTTCCCAAACATTGTTCTTTACAATGGATTCATATTCCTCCACCATTGCATCAACCCGTATACGTTTCTCTACTATTTCCTCAAAGGAGGATGGCTCAGTCTCTACAATCTCAATCATTAGATCCATGTAGCTAGTGTACCTCTAAGGTGACCTTCTTTTCCTATGAAAATTTGAACGAGTTCCCACATTCTCCCTCACATCCTACACAATTCTATCAACTTTCCTGGTTCTTTTTCTACCTTCTTTGGATGGTTCTGCTGGAGTGGATGTCTCCACTCTTTGCTCCTCAATTTGTGGCTACTCCACAACTTCTTAAGGCTCCTCCTTTGGAGATAAAATATCCTCTTATGGTGGGATCTGAAGCTCCCTCTTAAGATAGCACCGCATCGCTTTCTCCTCATCAAAATTTACATTCCTTTTCACAACTATCATTCTGAGTGATGGAAAGTACACACGATAGTTGTGAGGAGTTTCAATGTAACCCAAAAATACCATCAACTCTATTGTCAACTCAAGATTCTTCCTTGATTCTTTGGAGACATGGCAGTAAAAAGAGGCTCTAAAAATATTGAAGTGTGACACATCCAGCTTCCTCCCCGAGAAATCCTACTTCGGTGTAATCATACCAATAATCCGATGAGGACTCTAGTTCTGCAAGTAGATTGTTTTGTTGCATGCCACAACCCACAAATGTAGAGGTAGGGCTTGGTCATGTAACATAACTCTCGAACCTCCCACAATGCTACAATTATTTATCTTAGCCACCCCATTTTTTTGTGGGTTTTGGGGTTTTGTAAACTCTCATTGAATGCCTTCTTTTGCACAGAAATTTTTGAATTCATTTGAAATATACTCACCTCCATTATTGCTCCAAAAAGCCTTCACTTTCTTGTCGATTTCTTTCTCAACCAATGCCTTGAATTCTACGAACTTGAATAATGTCTCATCTTTCTTCCATTTGAAGAATATCCAACACTTCCTTGAGAAGTCATTAATAAAAATGACAAAAAAAATGTGGTGGTGGAGGCTATCGAGAAAGGTCTACAAATATTAGAGTGGATCCTTTCCAAGACTGCATGTTCTTTGTTGTCCTGATAATTCAATGTGTATTTTTTGTACTTCCCCAAAGTACATCCTTTGCATACATATTGTTGCTCAAGTGCTCCTTTGGGGAGGTCAGTGGTTATTTGTTGCATAATCTTCAAGGTGCCATGACACAAATGGCTAAGTATTTTGTGCCAAAATTCACCAACATCGTGGCTCTTCATTTTCTCTGCCTTAGTGCTTAATGCAATGCAATCTTCCACATCTAGCTTATATAAGTTCTTCACATGAACCCCGATATGCTTCACCTTTCCCATGGCTATATGTCTCAAGAGTGATTTCCCTTTGTTGAATATCACATCATAACCACAGTCTTCCAAAACTGCACAAATATGAGATTCTTCTGTAGACCTGGAACAAACATGACATCCTCGAGTCTAAGAGGGGAGCCTAAATCCCTCTTAAATGAGATTGTACCAATCCTAGTCATGTTGTACCTTCCATCATCTCCCAATTCGATGTGCATCTGGAGATATTTCTCCTCCATGTCACTGAAAAAGTATCTACACCCTGTCATGTGTGTTGGTCAAGGTTGTCATTGAGGTCAATATGGCATTATTTGAGATGGAAAATATTCTTTTGATGTCAATGAACCTCATGCAAACCCTAGAGGTTTCCCTTACGTTATGAAGATTTCAAACCATTAATGAAGAATTATGGCCTAAGATTCCCATGATGCCCTAAACATAATAGATTTATGTAAATCCTAAGTGACAATCATGTGCCTATGATGAAAATCCCTCCTTGATTGATGCTCATAATGATCTAGCCTTTAAGTACCAATTATGTGCTTAATATACAATCCCTTTCCCTAACAATATGGTGTCCTTACCCTTGATGGATACTACACTTTATGATGACATACATCAAGGGATACACTTGATGATGACATAAATAATGACACCTTTGATGATAACCCTCATTCTAGCTCCATTAATATTATTCCCAATTTTTTTACAAAAATTCAAGAATAGTCACAATAAAAATATTTTTTGACACCTTGGAGGCATCCTTTCACATTGGCTCCTTCACCATCTTGAAGAGGATTTTTCTTTTTCCTAATGAGCCCTCACTTTCCCTCAAGCTCCCAGTAGTTGAAGAGAAAACGAATTTTTAAGTTGAAAAATAGTATTTTTTATCCTAGCCAACCTATACCCAGTCACTCATGTCGGCTTCACTCCAAAAGGACGTGTCCCTTCATTTCAAAGTCAAATTCATATAAATAGAATCTAAGACTATCATTTTTACTCACTGATTTTCAATCTAAAAATATAGAGATAAAAGAGGAGACCGAGGAGATAAAAGAGAGATCATAATTACAATGTTTGGGAATTTTTTCAAGGAGGCCGAGAAGGATTACTTATTTGGGCAACTTAGTATTTGTGTGACAGAATGGATACTTCGGTGAAGGGACTATATTTCAGCTAGCCCTGGGACAATCTTGTGTGGAGGGTTCAAAACAGTTGTAGAAGGCTCATAACAGTGACATTTGTGAGGCTCAGTGTTTGGTCCTGTGAAAAGATTGGAGCTTGGATCTTACCTAAACATCTTGGTTTTTTGTGGCTAGTTTCCTGTGGGTGGACAAACCTCTGTTGAAGGCTCAGAATTGCAGACTTCAAATTGTTAGTTTGTGAACAGTCTCATATTGGAGCTCGAACATGTGTGATAATAGTCACTCATATACTTGGATATATGGAGGAACTAAGATAGTCATCTTGTGGTGAATAAGAAAATCATCGGACCTATGAATAAGAAGTGGAAAATCTTCCTGTGAAGCTCGGATACACCTGTGGTAAACTTGTGTTGAAGAATCTCATATCTGTGGTGAATTAAGTGTGCACTGTTAACCTGGAAACTCTGAATGGTGACATTTGAACGCTTAAACAAGTCTCTTAAGAAGCCTGTTGTTTGTGAAGGAGAGTCTAGCCCAGAATTTGGTCTTCTTGAGTTGTCATACTTCAACATTCACATCATAATTTGGAGTAGACCTACTTGGAAAACTACAGGTTGGAGCCTTCAAGATTGAAGATTGGTATCTTCATCTAGGGTTGGAGCCCTACACATTATTGTATTGAATTTATTGTAAAGAAGAGATTAATAAAAGTATTTATTCTTATTGTTCATTTTGTGTTCTAATTATAAGTGATCTAACTGGTAAAAATAAAAATTGAAAAGAGATATTGATTCACCCCTCTCTCAGTATTTCCATCAATGTGGAAAAGGCACCAGAGTCCAAGTACCACACGCTCCCCATCACTGTGTTGGTCATGCATATGATAAGGGTGAATTCAAGCTTGAACTATGAAGTTAAGGCTTCACCTACTGCTCCTCTTGAGGTATTCTTGCTTGAAGTTTTGTGTGGACACTTCGTGGCATAATGCCTAAATTCATGACAATTGAAGCATTTAATTTTGGACAAATATTTCTTCTTGCCCCTTTGGATGGATTCTGGTTTGTTTTGAGATTTCTTCCCTTTTCCCTTCTTTCCCTTTCTAACCAATGCAAATTTTTATTCATCCTCACCCTTCAATGAAATTCCATCTCTGGTATTCTGCCTTATTTCCTCCTATACCAAATTGGACCATAAGTGTTCCTAATTCAGTAGTTTCTCCCTCCCGTTCATTGAATCTTGGTAGCTATGCCAACTCTTGGGAAGGCCTAGAAGAGCTAGGCTTACCAAGTGATCATATGAAAGAGTAACACCAACTCTTACAAGATCATCACAAAATTATGTGAGCCTGCTAAGATACCACTGAATAGTGTCATTCTTCTGCATCTTGATATTTCAAAGTTTATCCTTAAGTGTCAGTTTCCTATGGTTGCTACTATTTTGGAACAGATTTGTCAGTTCCTGCCACATTGGATAAGGAGTTTCTTTCCCATGGATATTTGTGACAATGTGGTCATACACTCCCTCCAATATTATTATCTTCACCTTGGCTACATCTTTCTTCCATTGGGCTAGGTTCTGGACGTCAGATTTTGCTGGTTTTGCAACATCTCTCTTGATGTATTCTAGCAATGTGTTGTCATCCAACACTACCTCCATGAGATCCTTCCATGTAATGAAATAAAAGTTGCCTCAAAGGCATACTCTAATCTCAGCCCATTGAAGGTCATATTCCCAACTCTGAAGAGATCCTACTACATTGAACTTCAAATTCGAATCTCCTGAGAAACAATTTTGAAATTCCCGCTCTAATGTGAATCCTGCTATGATACCATGTAGAAATTATGGTGTAGATTTGCAACTATTCATGTAGTTTTAATAAAAATCATAAGGCACAAACCTACTATATTGCTCTACATAATTCAATTCACAATTTAGAACATTAGTCATATACATGCAATGAGAAATAACACACATGCACACAATATTTTTCTAGGGTAAAGCAATATGCTAAAAACCCCTATGCTGGCTTGCATTAATCTAATGAATAGAGGTGTATTGCAATTACTTTGCTTGAATTAGTACAAACAACAAGTGAATAACCTATCTCTCTTCTCATTAAGAAGCTTTGACCCATACTTGGTCAATTTTTTCCTTTGCTTGAGCCCCTGTTTCCTTGCGCAATTCCCAAGGTTGATCATTTGATTGCATGGAACACTTGTACACTCAATACTAGTCTATAACTAATGTTACACTGCCTTGGAATCTCCGCCATAGTTGGAGAAATTGAATTCTCTGCATGCACTATCTATTTTAGGTTGATTGATAAGTTAACTAGATGATCACTGAGTTAGCCTAAAGTCCCACTACACAATTGACCCTCCACTAGTTCCTCAAATAGTTGGAACTAGTTTAACTGAAAATAACTTGAAATAACTGACCTTGATTACTACAAATTAGCAATCACACATGCTTAAATAAACTCTAACTCCTCCAACTCGAACTTACTGAGTAACCTGGTTGACACAAGCCATGTCACACAATTTAATTTTATCCAAGTTGTTTGCTAATGTGGAAAACCAAATTTTCTCAATTTAATCAAGGAAAAATCAAATTGAGAATTTCTTGCTGCATTTTTCAACAAACATCACTCTAGCCCTTGGGATAAGAGGCTGGCTAATTTATTTCCTCCAATAAATAAATAATTAAATATTTATCAATTCTCATTGGACATAAAATGAGTTTTCATGTATGCCCTTAAACACAACACACATGCAACCCACTTTCTCTTCCTTTCACTCCCCACTTGGGCTTTCTCTTCCTTTCACTCCCCACTTGGGCCACATGGTTCACATGGCACCTTATTAAACTCCACCAAGATGGAAGGGTCCCACTTCATGTGCCACATTTCCACGTGGAATTCATGTATTGGCTACGATAGCATATGGGGTCCATTCCCCACTTCTTCCCACATCGTGATTTACACACTTGCAAATCTAATGGTTGATTATGGTGTATATCAATGGCTTACACTTCATATTATATTAAAAAATACAAAATGTTTTGTTGAAAGTTGTGTCTTTAATGGATCCAACAACCATGATTAATCTGATTTGACTGTCCAAGTCCATATTGAATTCAAATATGAGCACTAGCTCATATAAAGTTTCACTTCCAATGGATCTAATGGCGAGGATCCACTTGATTTTATGGTCTAGATCTATATCTGATTTCAACATGATTGTGGATTAATAACAAGTTAATTTGATAGTCCAAATCTATATCATATTCAACATGCACACGGATTAATACCAAGTTACACTTTTCATGGATCTAACAACCATGATCCACTCAATCTCATGGTCCATATCTATATCGAATTATAACATGCGCAAGTGCTTAAGGAAATTTTCGTTTATGATATATCCAACAACTAGCATCAATCATGATCAACGACTTATATTAATATCAAATAAGAAGACATGGAGGGTTTAACAAGCATCAAATTCTAATGAAATTCCATATTTACACTTGTCAACAACCTGTCCTCCTTGACCTACCAACTCATATACCACCTAGCATTGCCACCTCATTACTAATGTCATAATAAGGAAATTTCAAATTTTCAAAATTTTGTAAATTCTTTTATGTCAATATTGTTTATTTTCCAGAACTTCTCTCTACATGAAATTGGCAGCTCTACTATTGTATCTAACCCATCGATTCACTAATTTTGACCCTACAATCACTTATATGACTTTCATATTTGAATATTTATCATTTCCATTGGATTCCTTTGAATTTCTATCCAAAAGCAAAAACTTCTCTCCATTTCCATCAAATAGTTGCCATATAGCCTATAATTTTTTCTTTGCAAGCAAAGTTCGATCCATATGACCTAAATGTTGTAAATTTCACTCTAATACCACTTTGTAGCACCCGAATCACCTAATGGGGTGTATTTTGTCAACTGCATCCAAGTATAGGAAATAATCACGTTGATAATCAGGGGGATGCAATAAAGGAACACTGATAAGAGTGTTTTTCAAAGCATCAAAGGATTTTTGGGCAAATTCATCCCAAATAAAAGGGATCACCTTCTTAAGAAAACGAGTAAAACCTTTGGCAAGTTCAATGTAGTTAGGAATGAATCGATGAATAAAGTTAGCCTTTCCTTGCAAGCTTTGCAACTGAAGCAAAGAGTGGGGGGGGGGGGTAAGTTCACAATAACCCCGACTTTTAAAGTATCAATTTGGATACCTTTGTGGGACACAATAAAACCCAAGAGCTGACTAGATTCAACACAAAAAATGCACTTTTGCGGATTAAGACGGATGTTATAATGTCGACATTGCAAAAAGATGGATCTTAAGTGGTCTGGATGGTCATGACACTTAGCATAATGGGTTGGTAAGTTGTCAAGGTAAGGTTGAACAATGTGAGAAATATAATGAAATGCATAAGATATTGCTCTTTGGAAGGTAGCGCCAACAATTTTTAAACAGAAAGGAAGCTTCTTATAGGCAAAAGCGACCCGCGGACAAATAAAGGCCATCTTATGTTGATCAACATGTGAGATGTTCATATGGTTGTAGCTAGAAAAACCATCCATAAATGAGAAAATCTCACTCCCAGCACACTTGTCAATGATCTGATCGATAAACGAAGTGGGATAATTGTATTTTGGACATGCACGATTGATTTCATGGTAATCAACACATAAATGAATCATTCCTTGCTTTTTAGCAACAGGCACAATGTTAGACACCTAATCTGTCAATGGGATTGGATAGATAAAACTAGTTTTTAAAAGATTTTACACTTCTGCCTTAATAGAAGAAACCTTCCAATGATGCACAAGATGAAGCCATTAACAAACAGGTTTTGCACCAGGATAGGTAGGTATTTCATGCGCCACTATTGTTGGATCAATACCAGGCATTTCCTCATATGGCCACGCGAAGATGTCTCAAAATTCTTTTGAAAGTTCAGTGTAAACCCTTATCTCATCGGGAGAACAGAAAACCCCAATATGAACATTCTCGACAATCCCAAGTTTAATGGAAATGTCAACATGCATAGTTGTAGTAAAGTTTCCCATATTACCCTCAGATAGGACTTCATGAACCAAAACAGTTGTTTGAAGTGGATGTGTTGGGCAATGAGAAACGAGCACTTCAAGACACGAAGGCATCTCATTGAGGCTGGGAAGAAATGAAGAATGATGATGGAGATCGTTCCAAGGAGTTTCATCCAGAGACATAGCCTCAATTATACTCTCATCGGTGGGGAAATTCTCCTTCAAAGGATCCGTAGAATCCCATGAATCGAGCCAAGGAGATGGCACATAAGTATCTAGGTTCATATTGAAAACATCATGACTTTCTGAAGCAGCCATTGAAGCCAAGACAATTTCTTGATAGTTTTTCTCTAATGGATTTAACGACATAGAATCACCAAATGAATCAATTTGATCTAGAGTCGAAATAATCCAACGATCTATAGAAATCAAGATCATATTGACCGAAGTGACAGTCGAAAATGGGAGAGTAAAAGTACCCATTAAAGCAAAGTCTTTGAAAAGACCCACCCCCACACTCTCATAAGGAATTTCGGTATTTCCCATATATGGGACATTGTTGTCCAATGAACCCGAAGAGAAAAAATATAGTTGGTCGACGGTGATAATTTTTCCTTCGTGAGGAAAAAAAAAGCACCCAGAACAAAGAATAAACCACACAAAACATAGCGTGAGTCCAACTTCGCTCGAGAAGAAGGCTGTAATTGAAATTTGCATCTACAACTTTCGCTTCTAGCTTAACTGTCTTTCCTTCCAATGTGATCGGTAAGTTTGTGAGAGTACCATATGGATGGGAGCCTCTGCCATCAAAGGCCTCCAAAGTGTTCGGGGACAGATTGAGAGGAGGAGATCCAATAGCCTTCCAACATGAAACAAACATGATGCAGGTGGAAGCACCTTCATCAATAAAAATCCAATGAATCATCTTTCCTTGAATGATAACTTGAATTAGAAAAGAAGTCTAATGAGGAAGACAAGGAACATGGTTTTCAAGACCAAAGGTAATTAAACTTGAATCGGCAGGATCAATGGCACCAACGGAGTCACCATTTTGTTGTCTTTGTAAATCCTATCTATGGACAAAGATGATCCCTCTAGCCTAATGAGTGGGTCTAGCAACCTAAGTGACAATCTACTAGACACTTTCCTAAGTTACAATTGAAAAGAGAGATGAAGAAGATGGCCTACCTCATTCTGATGCTATCTTGATCTCCTTTGTTGAAGACCTTGAATCACTTGCATCACAGGCTCGTTCCTACTGTTCACAGCGTTTATGCACCTGCACAAGAGATCAAGACACAACAAGGCATGCAAATACAAATAACATATTCAAAAGTAACCTACTTAACTGATCAAGGAATGTTAAGCTAAATGATACATGAGCATACACATTTAGGGAAAATGAACCAATAGTTGTATATTAATAGAAAATAAGGGGAAGCATACAACCAAGCCTTGATGTTGATAGGCTCTCCTTGAATGAATATCCAAGTCCAAGCTAAGCTCTCCAAGCACTCCTTCTCCAAGCCAAATGAGTAGCATATAAGCACAATCTTAGCATAAGGGTGCAAATAGACATAGACCAACCATTTGGGAATGGAAGAGGATGAATATATAGGCTGGGAAAGGGGGTTAGGATCCAAAGATAGGATTAGGCCCTTATCTCAAGGAGAATTCGACCTCATCTATGTCAAACAACCTCCATCTCGCCACTTTAGAAGCTTCTAGATCACAAAGCTTCTCATCCTCTTTGGGAAAATTTCCTTTTTGGGATCATCATGGGTATACAAGTGAACAAAGTGATGCCATCGCGGGTCAAGTACAGTGCAACAAGCGATCATCATTGTTTTTAGTCTCATAAGGGCGATGATTCTCAAATTAGGGTTTTAGAGCTATTTTCTTCAGGGGAAGCTCAAGGAATTTTCCAATCAATGTCTTAGGAAGGATCTGAACTACATATATGAATGAGTACACTACATGATAGTCATGTTTCAGGCACTTCAGGGTATGTCATGGGAAAGTGCAGGAGGTGTGACAAAATAGTGTGTTACAGGTGCCACGACCCGAGGCTTAGCCTTAAGGTGCTAAACCCTTTAACGTTGTGTTAGAGGCCTTCATTGGTTTGTATTGTGCTTTATCGGAGCCTTCACATCACAGTGTTGTATCAAAACTTCATTCATAAACACACATAAGAAAAGAAGCAAACAATGAATTATGATTTACCTTGGCCCTTTTTTTTAGCCACCTTTTCACATTTTTTCTCCACAGGACTGAGGGTTGTGACCAGGGCCTTAGTCTTAAGGCACTAAGTATTTATGCGCTCTGCCGAGGTCCTTTTCTCTTATGTTAAAGCTCTGCACCTTGAGTTCCATGACTAAATGCTTAAACACTTGTGACCAAGTGTTTAACACATTAGAGCCCTGCTCATCAACCTTTTTCATATGTTACCAATTGCCAATAGATCCAACCTCCAATTTCCAACTTTTGATATGACGTCACATTGCCAAGTGGCACTTTTTTAGTGGTGACATGTGTCTATCAGATATGGCCCTTTTAGCCACCCAATATGGATGAAAAAACCTACCACATGTCCTCCTTGGAGCTCACCTGAAGTTGCCACGTGTCTGCTAGAGGAGAGAGAAAAAGGGATCCCATCAACCTTGTTTTTCGATGAATTCCTTTATAAATTATTTTTTGGCCTCCCTGGTGGTTTATAGTCACAATCGATTTTTTCCTCGAATCACAACATTTAAATGGTCCACCCTTGTAAATTTTTGATGTGTGATTACCGACTAGCCTACAACCATGTGTCGATCACCTCTAATCCTTGATATGGTAGTCTGCCCAATCTCTGATCGCCTGAAGTCTTATGTGTTTTACTTCGTGTAACGGTGTGATTTCTTCATCTTAGGTTTCTCGCACTGTCTCACCTGTGGGTGAAATTACGTGTGGATTCATCTTTGCATGCTCCTCAGAGATTACAGTCCCTACTTCATTCTACAACCTTGGAATTGTTTTGGCGGTCAGGGTTTTGCACATGGTCTGATAGGCCATCGAACTGTTGGTATGCACAGGTCCCATTTAGTGCATCTCATCTAGTGAACCCTGTTCAACACTTCACACACCCTATCAAATTCTTCTCCATGGATAATCTTTGTCGTGCTTTGCCTTTCCTACCGCTGCATTTTCTTCTATTCCTCTATTCTGGGAGTGGTGTGCGCTTGTGTGGGCTGCATGTCATATGTCTGTACCCATTGGGAAAGGTAAGCGCAAGTTGTTTTGGTCCTCATAACTAGCTCTCATCCGTAGCTGGGGTTTTTCAAATCATAGGTGCATCATCCTTCTACATCCGTGCTAGTCCTCAAAACTTCTCTGATGTGTACCCCGCAACCTTGCAGGCGTTGCACGCAGTGCCCATTTTAGAGCATCGAACCGCTGCTATTCTAGCACTGTGCTTTCAAATTTGTTCAGGAATTCATCCACCGCTATCAACCAGTCATACATAGGCAGATCCCTTACCTCTGTTGTCACACAACGCAGTGATCTTATCATCATGTTGCAATTAAGCGTTGTTACTTCATGCATCCGATTCTGCCACCGTTCTATCTCTTCCTCCGAATCCAAAGTGCAGGAGCTTTCATGCTCCCATGAAATCCTACCATCTGCTGTTGGATTCACCTAATCCTGTTCTCATGTGGTTATCTTATAGATATAATCGAGATCATCATCATTATCATCGTCGTGCACCAGTTCAATGTAACGCGCTCCTTCGACCAGATCTAGCAGTACTACTACGCGTAGTGACTTTTTCTCAAAAATCATTTTGCGCTTCTTCAGTTTTATGACTCCATTCATATCAGTGGCCCAGTCCATTCCCAATAGCATGGGATAGGGATTTATATCGTCGACAATCTCTATTACTTCGAAATCTGCCAGCGTGCTCGCACCTTCAATATCCACCATTACTCCTTGCAATCTTCCCATGGGTAAGTTCTTCTGTTGGTTCGCCATTTGTAATTGGATAGGAGACCATTGTAGTGTGGGTCTGCCCATGTGTTCCCATGTTTGTTTCGGCAGTACATTCGCGTCTGATCGAAGATCTAGAATTACCTGATCCATTTCATACTCTCCAATTTGCGTAGTTAATCTCATTTCCCTCCCTGTGTGCAATGCATGCTTTCCAAGTTTCCAGACCACGCGCGGTTCTACTGACCCCGTGCACCTAGTGATAAGTTCATGTAGTCCTTTTACAGCCTTGTTTTCATGTAGCAGTTTCATGCATGTCTCCAGAAAGGTAGTGAGAAATGAAGGATCCATCCTTGCTTCTAGTTGATCCTTACT
Organism: Pinus tabuliformis; assembly: GCA_031772625.1. Lineage (NCBI taxonomy): Eukaryota > Viridiplantae > Streptophyta > Pinopsida > Pinales > Pinaceae > Pinus > Pinus tabuliformis. Next base: position 1,030,985,903 of record CM062805.1, read on the forward strand.
ACCTGAAGTGGAGGCCTCCATGAAGCTCTTCTTAGCTTCCATGAATGTCTCCTTCACACGTTCTAAATCAAATTTAGGTTCCTTTGTAGGAGCCTTGTGAACCAACACACTTTCTTCAGGCTGCTTACCTTTGTCATCTCCTGTCATGATACCACTTCTGAGAACTATGTTTACATTTAGGTCCTCTTCGCGTGGCTCAGACCTCATCATTTGCAAATTCTGAGTCGGGGGAGGCTAGAGTACCCCTTTCTCCTTGCTATCAGTGTAGGGCAGTCCTCTGCCTCATGATCAAACTAAGTACATTATAAACATGATGTTCTCATCGGATTCGTACAATTGTGGGCATAGTGTCCTGGTCCTCCGCAATTGTAACAAATTAGTTGTCCACGACCCCTTCCTGATCCCATTCCACCTTGACCTCGTTCATGCCCCTGAAATCTAACACGCGCCATTCCTGCTTTTGAGTCGAGGGCTCACGTTTCAGTTTGCACCCTGTAGGTAGGAGTCTGATCCATCAATAGTTCGTAGCTTCTGCAGGTGCACTCATCATGGCCTATCGACTTGCAAAAATTATAGAACAATTGTTGGGACGACTGCATATACTTCTACAATAGATGACAATTATCTGTAGTGTGTTTTCCTCCTATTTGACAAATCGTGCACCATAATGCAGGTGTTGTGCTCGGTCTTGCTTATGCCTCTGGTCTTAATGGCATCGACCCTCCTCCCACCAAGTAATTTGCAAAGATTGGACAATGGTCCTTGGCATTCCCCTGGCCCTTGCATTTTATGCACCATACCTCCTTGCGCGCTTCTGGGTGTCCTGTCTTGTTTCAAACTATACATTTCCAGACACAAATTTTGTAGTTTCACGTGGATTTGTTGGACTCCCAGACCAGAATCCTATATAGGGGTCTCATGCAATCTCATTTCCATCTCCAAAGATTCGGCCTAGGTGGAAATCTTTTGTTATGACAACATCGTCCTTAAAAGCGGTGTTAATGATGCTAAAAACCATGTGCGGTGTTGTCCATCCGTCAAAGTAATGTTGGATTTGCAAATCATACTCTTTAGTCTCTAGTCCAGATCACATTGGGTCTCACCTAGGAGCATCGTGATCTCCTTAAACCCGATAATTGATTGTGTCTCCGAATTTGGCTTGCTAAATTCCCTGTTCAGTGCGGCCTGGATTTCTGCGATCCTTGCATTTGGATGGTCATTAGAATGGTTAATGTACCATGTTAATGTGCGATCTTGCAACACACTTACTAGCGTAGCCTCCTTTATATTGTCATCCACAACTCCTTGTGCTTCCCATACTACCCTAACTACAAACCAAAATTGGTCCGGATCTTCGTTCCCTACTCCTCTGAATACCGACAGTTTGATCGTGCTCGCCAAACTGAACTATGGTGGTGATGGAGGTGGGGTGGGTGGATATGGAAGTGAAGATGGTGAGGCAGGTGGTAGTGTATGTGGAAGTGGTAAGCACGGAATTCGATGCCTTATTAGACTTATCTCGCTCCTCGGAGAAACGTTCGCGAGCTCTTCCTCGCTTTCCCGCGAGGTTGAAATTAAGGGACTAGTTTATAATTCTTCACTACTTCCGTTTCTGTAGATATCCCCACTTTGTGTAGTCCCAAACATTAATTTATTTGCATAACCCGCTTTTCACACAATAGCATCTTAATCCAATTGTTTGAAGATTTAATATACTTACCTCACGTTCCTTCGAGGAAGCATCGTTTCGCCTCACTGTAGCTGACGATCGTATCTACCACGAACTCAGTGATAAATCCTCCTATAATTTGATTGAGCCAATGGTCCACAGCTCGCACGATCTTATATTCCAATGCTTCTAGTCTACGCACTAATTCCAGAGTCTACACGATTGGTTTGTCCAGCCTACACCTTCCCTAACTGTTTGCTAGCTTTGCAATCCACTCATACAGCTTAGAAGGAAAGGATGCAAAGAAAATTTCATGGATTTCCATATATAAGTAGCATCCAACCATTGTTCCTTAGATACTCGTGGATTCCTATTTTCATGTGCTGCGAACTCGTGAATCTTCTTGTCTAACCACCCTTAAATTTCTTTCTTTGTTGGATTCCAGTGACATGACTTCAGACATCCATTATGCAGATCTTGATCCCGAAAACGAAACCATTTGTTGGCTTATGGGGCCTGACCCAGACTCAGAGGGGATTTAGCCAAACAAATCTTGGTACTACTGGCCCTTTTGGCAACAGTTCGCGGAACGCGCATTGAGGTCTCACCAGAAGTAGTATGGGAGGGTGCTAGAACCAGGTTTCCGCACCTTAGATATGTCTGATGATTTTCAGTGGTCCGCGGTTTGACCCTACGCGCACGTCGCTACGTGCACCTATCAGTACCTCGCAACCTGCGATGCTGCCTTCGCACAACCCTACTTAGGGCTCGATCTGTGTTATTACCCAAACCCTTACTGGAAACTCGTTATTAGTTGATTACTTAGCTTATCTGTATGTTGTCATTTATACTTAACAATATTCACCATTCATACAAAAGCGTGCAGTAAATAAACAGTATAATTGCACTTGATATCAAACATGTAATAACATAAGAACGGATACACGAAATTCAGATAAAAATTCTCTTTATTATTCTTCTTCCTTGGTTACAGACTCAACTTTTCCCTGCGCACTCAGCTGTAGGGGTCCGCACACTCAGCTACGAACTCTTCTAGGCCTCTGCGCACTCAACTATAGAGCCTCTTCCTACTACTACGACCCAAAGCACTTAGACTTTTACTTTATGATCACTATCTTCTTGACTCCATCCTTTTTTCAACTTACCTCTTCTAACTCCTTTACAACTTAGAGCCTCACTCTATTTATACAATCCCATGGTCCATGGACCATGGGTAGGCTGACACTACATTCAAAACTTAGGGTGGACAACCCTATGACTCTAACATACAATTTGTGCTCCATGCCCACAATTCGCGGAGTCTTTACAACAATAGTACTCAAAACTTGGGCTTTGAGCCCCAAAACATGTTGTGGGGGGATTCCATGCCCAACAACACCAATGTGCTCAAGTGCTGACATCTGATTGCGATTGCTAATATGGATCGAATGCTGACATCTGATTTTGATCGTCAATATGCTCAAGTGTCGAACTCTGATTGCAATATTCTTCCTTGCATAAAGCTTCAAGACCCTAAAACTCAACAAGCCATAACTTTTGAACCAACAATACATTTTTGGACTTCTGTAATCGCTGGAAATCTCTTCTAGAGAAATTTCCAATGGAGAGGGTCTGATGTGTAATTTGAGTCCTTCTACTACAAGTAAAGTGACTGCAAACTTCTTTGCATGTAGTCCAAACACCCAACCATCATTTTGACCCTTTTTTGACATTAATGACAATACTTACACAACCACCTATACATAGCCAACCATCAAATTTCCAACAATATTTTCCTTTGGCATTGATGGAAACACCATAAGCTCTCCCTCAAGATTGGCATGGTTTGCTCTGATGCCAATCTTCTCCCCCTTTGACATCAGTGGCAAAGAATAATTCACAAACACTCCCCCTGAACCAATGCAGTCTACTCTCCCATGAATTCCACCTGCTGAGTAGCTGCCACCACCTACCAAAATGAAGTCATTTGGAGGGAGGAGTCACAACTCCTATCTATTTCCTGAGATACTCAAATGGTTCCCTTGTCAATGGCTTGGTAAAGATATCTTCGATTTTCTCTTCAGTGAGTACATATACAAGTTTGACAATGTTGGTTTCAACTTGTTCCCTCAAGAAATGATATTTGATAGGAATATGTTTGGTCTTTGAATGCATGACTGGATTTTTTGAGATGCTGATTGCACTTGTATTGTCACACATTATTGGAATGGGATCAGACAGACAGATATACATGTATATCCTTCAAGGTTTGCTTCATGCATAGAATCTGCGTACAATAGGTAGCAGTGGAAATACATTAAGCTTCAACAGTTGATAAAGAGATAGAGCCATGTTTCTCACTGACCCATGACACCAAGCATTCACCTAGAAAGAAAGCTGCACTAGAGGTGATCTTCCTGTCATCGGGACTTCCATCCCAATTTTCATCTGTGTAGACCTTCAAACTGAAATCTTCATTCTTAGCATACCATAGTCCATACTCTGTTTTACCTTGAAGATATCTGAATATCCTCTTGACAACAATAACATGGGCTTCTCTTGGAAAAGCCTGAAATTTGGCAACAATCGCTACTGCTTGCATGATGTCTAACCTTGAAGCTATAAGGTACAATAAGCTTCCTATCATTGACCTGTATTCAGTCTGATTTATTGGTAGTGTTCCATCTTCTTTGAACAATTTGCAGCCTATAGTCATGGATGTGCTGACAGGTTTACAGTCTTCCATTCCAAATTTCTTCAGAGTTTCCTTAAGATATTTGGATTGGGATATAAACACACCTTATGGAGATTGAGTAATTTGCAGACCCAAAAAGAAGGACAACTCTCCAATCATAGACATTTCAAACTTTGTTTGCATACAATTTACAAAACGATGCCCCAATTGTTCCACATCACTGCCAAATATTGTCACCGACATACACAACCACTATCATTAGATGTTCACCTTCATATTTTACATTAAAAATGTTGTAAACTGAGCCTTTCTTAAACCCTTGTTGCTAGAGATACTTATCCAACCTTTCATACCAAGCTCTAGGGTTCTGTTTCAAACCATACAGGGCCTTCTTTAGTTTCCATATGATCCCTTCATCAGAGGCTTCTCAATGTAAAACTCATCTTCTAAATCTCCATTGAGAAAGGAAGACTTCAAATCCATTTGATATACATTTATGTTCTTATGAATGGAAATAGAAATAAATATTCTTATAACTTCTAGTCGAGATACTAGTGCAAAGGTTTCTTCAAAATCTACCCCTTTTATTTGGGCATACCCTTTGCAGATCAATCTAGCTTTGTCCCTGATTACTTAACCTTCTTCATTCAGTTTGTTCATGAATACCCACTTGGTTCTAATAACATTTTTCTCTCTCAACCTTGGAACAAGCTCACATGTGTCATTCATTTCAATTTGATCTAGTTCTTCATTCATGGCTTTCACCCAGAACTTATCTTCACTTGATTGACAAAGGTTCTTCGTTTCTATCTGTGATAATAGAGCCAAATTTGCATGACTTGTACTACCCACAAGTTCCTTCTAGTATGAACACCCTATATTTGATCTCCAAGAATCTGACTCTCAAGATGTTCCTTTCGTAAATACCTGGAGGGTGTCTTCAGTCTTGAAGGTGTGCTTTCTTATTCACCTTCACTTTTTGGATTTGTTTCATTCGGATCAATGGACCCAGAATTGGAGCTTTCTTCATCATCTAAGTTCATTTTTCTGCTAGAGGATTCAGGTTGTGGTCCTACTTCATCTACTATTTCGTTGATGCAATCCTCAATCTTCCTTGTCTGTTTGTTGTAACACTTATATCCCTTACTTCGAATATAGCATTTGAGAAATATTCCTTCATCAACATGTGAGTCAAACTTCCCAAGGTTCTTTTCATTCCTTTGATGAAACACTTGCTCCCAAACACCTCGAGGTGTTTAACTGATGAAAGTCTTCCCTTCCATAAATCAGAGGGAGTTTTATCACTATTAGGCTTGAGTTGAGCTCTATTAGACAAATTTATTGCTGCTTGGGTTGTTTCTCCCTAGAAGTTGTGAGGCACTCCTGCTTCATCTATCATCACTCTATCCATTTCCTAGATTGTTTTGTTATTCCTCTCTACTACTCCATTTTGCTGAGGAGTTCTAGCCACTGAGTATTGCCTCTTAATGTTGTCCTCTTCATAGAATTCCTCAAACTATTTTTAGGTGAACTCCCCCCCCCGTCTGGTCTTAATATTTTTATCTTCAAATATTTCTCATTTTCTACCTGATCTTTAAACTTTTTGAAATGCACAAATTCCTATGATTTTTATTTTAAGAGAAAAATAAAAGTAGCCCTGGTGAAATCATCAATGAGCAACATGAAATACCTTTCTCCTTTTGAGGTCTTTGTTCTATTTTGGCCAAAAATATTTGTGTGGATGAGCTCCTGAGTTATGGATGAGGTGAACTCTTTCGATTTGAAATGAGTTCTATTCTGCTTGCTAGGTTGACATGACTTGTAGATTTTGTTATCGAGCTTCAATAGTCTTGGTAATCCTTTCATTGCTACCAACTTGCTGAAATTTATAAAACTGTCAAAATTCATATGCCTAAGCCTCTTGTGCCACAACTGTGCTTCACTTGTTTTTCTTAAGTAGCAGTTAACCCTGGAATTGTCAAACACATATACGTTATTGTGGGTTCTTATTACTTTTCCCACTAATTTTCCATTCTTTATGTTACGAATCTCACAGTCTTTAGATTGAAAGGTCACATCATAGCCATTATCACACATTGGCTAGCACTCAATAGATTATGCTTGAGACCTTCTACATACAACACATTTTGTGCTTTTGTTTTTTAATCAAGACTCACTACACCTTTACCCTTAATTCCTATTGGGGCATTGTTTCCAAAGGTGACATTGCTTCCTCTGTTATTTTCTTTAAGCATTAGAATTTTATTTATTTATTTATTTATTTCTAGTGACATGTTTTGAAGAACCACTATACACATACCATTTGTTTCCCTAATTATGAGATGATAAGGCAAGACCACACCGCATGCTTTCTTTACTCTTTCATTTTCAACCCCCATTATCCTTTTGGATAGATGATTGTATATTAAATTGGGACTTAGTAAGGTGTTCAAACATGCATCTATAATCACTTGCTTTGTGCCCAAAATTATTACATTTGAAGCATTCTACTTCACTCCTTAGTAAGGAAGAGAAGATATTTTGATTTCTAAGAGAGGAATCTTGAGATTCAGAAATATGGTGCATATTATACATGAGATTTTCATCTCTTTCAACTTTAATTCCTCTACAATCAATGGATTTATGTCCAAATATATGAGACTTATAGCAATGACCATAAAACAAATAGGCATGCACGTTCTTAAGAGAGTTATGAGATTGAGCAGGAAAATAACTTGTTCGTCTGACTGATTGGTTCATTATCCACTGATGATCTCCTCTTTGTCTGACTCATCTTTTTTGTTCTTTAATTCTTTCATGATGATTCTTACCATGACTTTGTGGTTCTTTAAATCCCGCGGACCTGAAGTTTATCTTCCTAACAGAAGATTATTGTGTCTTAGAGTATCGTAGACTGGTTTTGATTCTTGAAGGCTTTTGACTGCTTAGGATCTGATCTAGTTTCCTTGACCCTTGAACAAAATTTACATTTAGAACCTTCTCAGTCTTTGTTTTCTCAAGATCGATTCTCAAAGAGACAACCACTGCTTCAAGACTCTGTCAGTTCTCTTACCATTCTTGACTCACATCTTGAAGAACTTCTTCCTTTAATTTGGCCTCCTCCAGCTCTATTTTTAAAGACAGAATATCATATTTTCATATCTTTGAGCTTGTTTCCTTATTTAACTTGAGTACCTCCAATTTCAACTGCTTTTCTCATTTTCCAATCTCTCATAGCTCCCTTGATTTTCTTTCAGTAAAAGGACTAGACTATCCTTGCTCTTGATAGCTTCTTCAAGCTTTTCATTTTGATAGGTATACTCATTATCAAAGTTATACATACTGTTAGCGCTTGAAATTTCACCTCAGGCTGAGAAAGGTAAACCTCAAGGCTACATCAAACCATTTAGCCTCGTAGCTAGCCCTACGGGGCAGGAGAAGGCTCTCTCCGGTCAATCTCGGCAGATCTTCAATGGGATGAGATGACCAACAAGGTAACATTGATATTAGGCTAGTAAACTGATTAAAGAGGCTGATTTGGGATTTTTTGGGTTTTTGGTGGCAAATTGAGGAATTGCAATTTTGGGTGCGGGGATTTGACACAGTTTCTGCAAGGGGTTCTTTGGGGTGAGGTAGGAGACCGTATTGATGCCTTTGATTGAGGTGAGTGGATGGAAAAGACCGGTGAGGAGCTAAGGAGAGCAAATAATACTTTGAATTCTCCTTAAACAGTAGAAAACATAGAAATTAAACAAATTTAAAAGCAGAGCATGGCAAGCATGAATTCTTACTTTAACACTTCATTTGTTTAATATGCAGAAGGAAAGAAAGGAGATGATCACATAAACACACTTACAAGAACATTGAGAAACACACCATCAACACATGAAGTCCACAAGAATCCCAAAGAGGACTGCAAAACCCTGGTCTTCCTTAGCCAAAAATTGCAGAGATACAGTGAATAATACAATGATAGCTTCTCCCTCAAGAGTCCAACCATGAAAATGAGCAAGAAAGTACATAATATAGATGATCTAACCTCTTTCCCTGCCTCCATGGGTCGAGCTCACTATCCTAGGAACTGTTTCAACCTTCTAAACTAAGCACTACAAAATAGGCAGTCAAAACAACTTGCCTCTATAAACTTGGAAACCAATTCATACATTTAATTTTTACCCTTTTCATAAATGAATCTCCTAGAAGAGTTACAAAAGGGTAAAAGTGTCTAAAAAGTGTCACAATTACATCAAATAGGACCATCATTAACCTCAAAAAGTCAAAAAGAGTCAAATCTGCGTTTTCTGGGATGTACCATGAATTTCTGGACAAAACTGCCTGACAGGTCGCGCCCCCCTGCCTGACGGGTCGCGCCCCTTTGGAGCCCTGTTTTAGGCACTTGCAGGTGACCAAATTGAGCAACAGTGGGCTTGTTGGAAAGGTTTGTGAGTCTACTTTCCAACCCAACTGGAATTTGTGAATTTGGAGGTCATTTTCCCTATCAAAACTTAATTCTCCCAAGACTAGTTTCTGCAACTCAAAAAAGGGGCAGAAAGTCAAATTTTGCATGTATTTTGACCTTCTGGAGGCCCAAAACTCCATAAAAACTCAAGTCCATCCATAGGCATATGTAATTTTGCATGAAAAATCTAGAAATGCTGAGTTTTTGCCAAGAGGAGTTGCCATGACAAAGGGTCTCACCGGGGGTGAGACCCGTTGAGGAGCCAAAACCTGTAAATTTCCAAAAATTGCCAAAATTACCCAAAATTTTCAGAATTTTTTGGGATTTGAGCTGTGGCTAGGCTAATGAGTGCCATGATCCTTGAGTGAAGCCTCAGCCAAGATACAGAGGGGATTTGGCTTCTTTCTCCGTTTTTGAGCCTCGGTCAACCTCCTTTGAAACACTTTCATTTTGGCTTTGCATACATGCATCCTTGCCCAATAATGATTTTTCATATTCCTCAGCAGCTTTTTCTCTTGGTTGGCCTTAGCCAACAGCCTCTCTAAGTGTGCATTCACCTGGATGAGCATAGACTCTCGGTCAGCAGGCAATGGATCACCGGGTCTTCTTCGGTTCAAGACTCGGTCACTACGAATCCTCCATAACTCATCAAGTACTTTCTCCTCCTCCAACTGTTTGTTCCACTGCTCCAGGTAAGTGATAGTCCATTGGGCACCCTCAAGTCTCCTCTGCAAAACATCATTTTCAGCCCTGAGATGCTGAATGATCTCCTTTGCCTCTCGGCTAGGAGAACTGGCCTCAAGATCAATCATCTCAGTGTCTGGAACTCCTGATGGACCCTCATGAATCATGGGCTATTTGCCCCTCTGTGGTACCTGTGCTGATGATGAAGGCGAGACCCCTTCCACCTGCTGTGGATATAGTACTCGCCTGGCTGCTGCAAATAAGGCCCTCTGGCCTCTTTGATAAGTGAGCTGAGGTGAAGAACTAACATGTCGAGTGACCGGAATATCAGGCTGCTGAGATGGTCCTCCCTCCTCCTGAATGACCTCTGGATGTGGCTGGGGTGGTACTGTGAAAAACTCACGGGAAATGAACTCCTCCCATGAGATGCCCTACTGAGTCAACTGATGCAAGACTATGAGCTGAATCAAACCATAATGACATAGGCTCCTGTACTGCTGGGCCGGGGTCTTCCTCTGCAACATGTGCACCATCCTCTGAATGTTCTGAAAGAAGAAAACCGGGATGTTCATCATCCTTACTCGGGTGAAGTGCATCAAGAGGCGAATGTGATATGAGTACACCTGTGAAAATCTGCCCTCACAGGTAAAATAGTGCATAATAAGCCTCATGATGGGAGCATACTCGCTCCAGAGAAATCTGAATGGAAAAACACCCGCCAAATGTCTCATGAATGGTGGTTGGACATAGGGCTCAAAGTGAACAGTATCTAGCAACTTGCGCTTAGGCCACACCTCACCAACATTTGGTATCCCTGTAGCATGTGAGATCACTTCGGGTGTCAATGTAAAATCTACCCCTGCTAGATTGACATGTCCATCATGCAAATGTAAAACAAAGAGGCGGGCCAACTCTCTGTGATGTTGAATCCGAGAGATCCTCTCACAAAACTGATAACAAGACATGTACTGAAAACAAGTGACTGCCATAGGACAGGCCTGTAATTCTGCCAAAGAGGTGGGCTCCTCTCGCTTATGATGTCCACCCTTACCCCCCTTACGAGGCCTCCTCTGTACCTCAACCTCTGTAGATGATGAATGGTCATCACTTTGCTCATAAGTTTCGGTTTCTGACATGGTTTAGGAGCAAAGTGGACAAGCTGAACTGTTGTCTCTGCCTGCAAAAAGTGCTGAACTCTATGCTGTTTCAAGGGGAAAAAGACATGAGGGAAATGTTAGGGGAGGGATCTTTTAACAAGGAATGGGAATATATAAATATAACAGGGAATTTTTAAGGGAAATGCTGCAAATCATTATGCATATAGGAATACATATTTATAATTGGGAAATCATTTGCAAAGATCATTGCATATGGGAAAAAACATGTATGAAAGTGAACATGGGAATGTGCATACATGTATTAATAGGGGAAATAGGGAAACCATGCACAAAACATGTTGACATATTTACCAACACTTTTTGTTATTTACACATGCATATGGTGGAGGGAAATTAGGGTTTGAATTTGTTTTTTGATGCTTTGGGAGAGGGGTATGGTTTTCATTTTTAGTGATTAGGGATGGGGAAAGATTTGCATTTCATTTGTAAAATAATATGGGAAAAGAGATGAACATATAAGTGTGAGTGAAAGGGAAAGGAGGGAAACAAACCAAAGGAAAAAATAGCTTGAAACAACACAAACCCTAGCACAGTTTGCTCATTAACATTGCAGCCATATAATGTCCTTTCACTTGCATGAGGTTAAAATACAAGCATGAGGGCTTACATTCATCACCAACCACAAAAATGATGTGTAAAGAGCCTACCTCGAACAAATTTGATGACTTGGAGGAAGATTGGGCAATTTGTTTGAAGTTTGCAGCAAGACAGTCCAACGGGTCGCGCACCACGCCCAACGGGTCGCGCCCCTCTGACGGGTCGCGCCCGTTGTTTTTCTGAACTATGGGAGACCCTCTGACGGGTCGCGCGCACCCAACGGGTCGCGCACCTGGCTCGACGGGTCGCGCCCCTCTCTGCTGCCCGAAATCGCTCTGCCTTTGCTCCTTTCTCTCAATCACTCTCTCAAACCTCTCTTGCAAGCGTTAGGATGCACAATGAGAGTGAAAGGAGGGAATTTGGGCTTTTATAAGTTTCATTTGAAAAAATTTCATTCATAAACCCACTTTCTAAAGTTTATCTTTGACACTTTTATAACACTGACTTTTGGTTTCCTTTATCCTGAATTTGACTCATTGAGTGCTTTGACTTGATTCTTTTTGCAGGTAGATCATCTGAGGGATCTTGGCAAGGGGACCAGGGTTGCATTTTGTCCGCTGAAGACTTTTGAAATTTCATCATTTATTTACAAAAAATGAGAAAATGACCTTGGCTTTAAAAAACAGAGTTTTTAAATCCAAGGTGAAAGTTCACTGTACAAGATAAAAATATCAAAGAAACATGTTTACAATCCTCCCTCTGGCTTGCTGAGTACTCATGGATTTTCAGAGACATGACCTTGCAGAGATAAATGAGCAAAACCCTAGACCTAGGACTTTGACCTCAAGACAAATCAAGACAAGCTTGAAAAACTTAATGACTGATATGACCTGATCCAGCAAAGCCAAGAGGGGTATAAATAGACCAGCTCCTCCATCAGGGTTATGGCATGCCTAACGGGATGCAAAATTTGACACTGATGAGACACCTACTAATGCAAATGCAAAGAGCTTTGATCGCTGATGGAGGGCTTTCAAGACCGACACTAACACATACCTTCCTCCGTAAGTTGTAATTTTCCCTTCAGCTTCTCATTCTTCTTCCTTGCCTTTTTTAATTCATTGAGGGCACTAATAAGTTCCCCTTCAATGTATACTACTCCTTCTTCTTCCTCTTCGGAATCCATAATATCTTGTTTCTTAGAGTCTATTTCAATGGCCATAAGAATGCCCTTACTTAACTCATTCTGAGATGATTTTTCACATTCTGACGCTGATGCTGAGTTGTCTTCTTTGGAATAAAACCCCTTCTTCTTATAGGTCTTTTTCTTTTGATGCATCAGAGACTTGTTTCCATAGAGAAATTTCTAAGTTTACCATAGTTAAAACATTTAAAGGGAGACTTCCCTTTATATTTTCTTGAGCCACGCTTCATTTTTATAGCTATTTGAACTAGCTCCTGATCAGATTCATAGTTGGAGAAATCTTGATGGTCTTTGTGCTATTTTCCCTTTCTGGATACTTTGAACGCTTCTTCCTTTGGTTCATACTTTTCTATTCCTACTATCATTTCATAATCTATGAGAGTACCATGCAGCTAATCCATCCTGAGATCCTTTGAATTATCCATTTCCTCAATAGCTGAGATTTTGGCATTAAATCTCATGGGTAGAGATATCAATATTTTCTGAACGAGAATCTATTCCTTGACATCTTCACCAAGTCCTCTAATCATATTAGCCACTTCATAAAATTTGATTAAGTATTCCATTATGCTTTCATTCTCATTCAACTTCAAGCTTTCAAACCTCATTCTGAAAGTCTGAAGTTTCACTTGCTTGACTTTGTCATCTCCTTCATGACACTAGTTAATATTTTCCCACATTTCATAAGTTGAATTACAATGCATAAATTTTACAATTTCTTATTGAATAAGACCAAAAAGAATGGCATGCTTGGCTTTACCATTGCTTAGATGTAATTTTTTTACATCTGCATCAGTGGGGAGAATATCAAGGACATTGTAGTTTACTAGTATTGAAGTCCAAACATCTAGTCCTAGGGACATAAGATATGCTTCCATTCTCACTTTCCAAAAAGCATAGTTGGCCCCATCAAAGTTTGGTACTCTACTTGAGTAAACCTCTTGACTCTCTTGCATAGACATAATCCTTATAGATCTACCTTCTAGTGTTTAAACTGTTACTGGAGGAAACTTGGCTTCGATGCCAATTGTTGGTAATAAGGAATTGTTGAGAGGCAAGGTGAATCAATAATTTAAGAAACTCCTATTTTTATTTTCCTATTAGGCTTATATTACCCTCTTATGTTCTTTCACATGTGAGAGAATTCATTCATGAAAAAATGAATCAATAATATTTTAGACAAACATATTCAAATAAAAATCTCGTGAGTAGCACACATTTGACACAATGTTTTCACATGGAAACCCATACAGAAAAAACCACCAATTTGTTGTTTGTTTTATGATGTAAATTAAGCACCCACTTAATTACATATGTTTGTTTGTGAGCACCCACTCACAGGAGGAACCGACCCCCTTTGTTTAGCAAGCACCAAATTTCCAAGAGGCACCAACCTACCCTTGCCACTGTTCTACTATTTCATACAATTTTCAAACTGAAAACAAAGGCATACAATTTTTCAACTTCTGCACTGTGGTTTTAGTGTTCTCTTATAGTAGGTCTCATCTTGCTTCTCACAACAACACTTCATCTACACTCTACCTTCACTGCCAAGGGCTCTTCACTAATTACGCACTAGCACTACCCTCACCATACTCCACACTACATGCTCACTACTTTTGCTACACACACAGGTAAATTCCACTCAGGTGCTCAACTCTGATCTTCACTCACTACTCAAAACATTCACACATCTACTCAATTCCACACTCATCTCAATGGAAGTTCGGTGTTTTGTTCCTCTGCTGCACTTAGCTCGATGTATCCATTATCACCATCAACACAGCCCAAGGGTGTACCCCTAGCATGGCACTCCATTCTTCTGCTTCTTCACTCTTTCTCTAGTTCTATTGCTACCTTAATTCATAAGAATGGGCTTTGATCACTTCTCTGTCTCACTACATGACTCTCCATGTTGTGTATTTAATTTTAGTCCCCCTTGCACATTTCACAAAGACTCCCCATGCTTATTTATGGCTCACATAGATTTATTTGTACCTCTGTATGGCATCTCTATTCTTCATTTACATCTACAAAGCATGCACATGAGGTCTTCAGCCACCAACATCACTGCTTTGCATTCAAAAGTATAGTTTTCGACTCATACACTTTTAATGGCTCCCTGTACCATTATATCGGTGTTCTTCCATCGTAGTGTTGTGTAGTGGTTCCACACTGAGAAATTACCAATTTTCGACCTCCAATTATGTCGAGCCCCTTTTGTATTATCTCCCTACTAGAATTCCATCATAGGACTAGTTTCCATGACTTGAGGCTTAGCCTTAAGGTGCTAAGCCCTTTAACAGTGTGTCGGGGGCCTTTTCTCCTTCGTATTGTGCTTTATTGGAGCCTTCACATTGTAGTGTCGTATCGGAAGTTCATCCATAAACACATAAGAAAAACAGAAAACAACAAATTTTGATTTACCTTGGCCCTTTTTTGTTTAGCCCCCTTTTCGCACTTTTTCTTCACAGGACTGAGGGTTGTGACCAGGGTCTTAGCTTGAAGACGCTAAGTCTTTAAGCACTCTTCCAGGAGCATTTTCTCTTATGTTAAAGCTATGTTCCCTCAGTTCCATGACCAAACGATTAAACACTCGTGACCATGCGTTTATCATATCAGAGCCCCCCTCATCAACCTTTTTCATATGTTACCAAGTGCCAACAGCTCCAACCTCTGATTGCTAACTTTCGATATGACATCATGCTGCCACATGGAACTTTCTAAGTGGTGACACTTGTCACTCAGATATGGCCCATTAGGCCACCCAATATGGTCAAAACTGCCTGTCACGTGTCCTTGGCGGAGCTCACCTGATGCTGCCATGTTTCCACCAGAGGAGAGAGGAAAAGGGACCCTATCAACCTTATTTTTCGGTGAATTCCTTTGTAAATTAATTTTTGGCCTCCCTGGCAGTTTATAGTCGCAATCGGTGTTTTCCTCAAATCACAACATTTAAATGGTCCACCCTTGTAAAATTCCGATGTGAAATTTCCGACTAGCCTACAACCATGTGTCAATCACCTTTGATTACTGATTGCGATTGGCGATATGCTGATGTGCTCAAGTGCCAACCTTCGATTATGATTACTGATATGGCTTGATTGTTGACCTTTGATTGCGATCACTGATATGCTCAAGTGCTGACCTCCGATTACAATATTCTTCCCTACATAAAGCTTCAAGACCCTTAACTTCAACAGGCCATAACTTTTGAACCAGGAATCTATTTCTGGACTCCTCTATATCACTGGAAAGCTCTTCTAGAGAAATTTCCAATGGAGAGGGTCTAATATGGACTTTAATTCCTTCTACTACAATGAAAGTGACTGCAAACTTCTCTGCCTGTAGTCCAAACACCCAACCATCGTTCTGACCCTTGTTTGACATTAATTTCAATACTTACATAGTCACCTATACACAACCAACAATCAAATGTCCAACACAACCATAGACGACATTTTTCATGGTATGTTAGAAATGGTTCATCCTTGATCTTGGTCCTACCCCTAATCACCAAGGCTTTCCGATGCTAATTATGACATGTATCCATTACCAATCACAAATAAGGAAAGATAACAGACCCTAGCAGCCTCCAATCAACAATATCACATGCCCATTAGTCTGCACAACCCAAGGTAGTGCAACACATTATTTGCATCTACATTCCATCGAGTTGTGACACTACCCTTCTAGGGTTTACAACTCAGGTTAGTCAAGGATGTTTCAAAGTATTGTGGCTTCTAGGAGTTTCAACTACTCTCAGAGGTCTCTAGGTACCTATTTGGCCTCACACCTAGGAACCTCTCCCCTTTCCCCAAATCCACCTAATATTTACCTAGAATTATAACATGTCATAAGGTCATCCCTTCTTCCCTTCTCAGGAGTCTAGTTACCTTCCCCCCATCCAAAATGATGTAATCTTCCCTAGAATAACTCTCAAGCCCTTAGTTTCATGTGCATGTCTTATTGTTGATAAATGGCACTCCATAAAGTCACTTTATGGACTCTAAAATAAAAACATGTGCACTTTTTTACTTAGGCTTATTTTAATACTAGCTTATCCCCTTATGATTAATCCCTTTATCACTTTTTCCTTATCCCCATTTTCAAACTTGTGGAATCTTATCCCCCATACCATCTTGTTTGATTTGGTTTATAGCAACAATGTATTTTATTAATATGCACATGATTTCGTATTTGCAAAACTAGGCTTTCTATACTCAAAACATATAAATGCAAGCACACTAGCATAAAACACATATGTAAATGGGCACATTGACCCCAAAATAGTCCTTGGATCACTAGGTTAAACATGATATGTACATCACATACTAGGGTCATCCTAGGGGTGTTACATTAATCATTTACAAAATATAATGTTGTGCTTAAGGGAAAGATAATACATTTAAAAGTATGGAGGTCCATTGTCCTTCTTCCAATTCTCAACTTAATGAACTCACGGCTATCTTCTTCTACATTGATGCTTTAGCCAAGTTCCTTTCTCCTTTATCCATTTCAACCTTGATCACCTTGGATCTTGCATACTACTATAATTTAGGTT
Organism: Pinus tabuliformis; assembly: GCA_031772625.1. Classification (NCBI taxonomy): domain Eukaryota; kingdom Viridiplantae; phylum Streptophyta; class Pinopsida; order Pinales; family Pinaceae; genus Pinus; species Pinus tabuliformis. Next base: position 1,031,002,893 of record CM062805.1, read on the forward strand.
TTCCTTCATAATTTATGCTCCTTAATGATCATAGGAGTGTCGACTACACATGGAGAAACTCTTCAAACTTTTTGTTTGTTTGATTTGTGCCACTTTATTTTTCTTGCTACCACAACATGGTTGTTTCCAAAAATTAAAAAAGGGACCAAACAAGACCCAACCACACTTGTTGACACTCCCTCAAGTTAAACCCCCACCTTTTCTAAATCTGAAATCCTCCACATCTTTTCAAAATGAGGATCCCAACTCCAGTATCACCTCCATAACTTCAAACCCAAATGTGGAAATTCTTTAGTTATTTCTTCCACATACTAACCAAAGTATTTAAACCCACTAAATGTTTATTTACTTAATAGAGGTCAATTTTTTGTGATTACATCTCTTGTACCAATGCTTAGTTATTTTTTGTTGATTCATGGAATTTTTGTAGTGCATGGTAATGTGTAAGCACCCCTAATTGGAGCTATCATAGCTATGTCTAAACATATCTATTGTACTAATATAATTGGTTCATTTCTTCATTAGACATCTAAATATATTTAAGTTTTGTCTCTTTAGCCAATGAATTTATGGCTTGTTTTACTTTCTATTTTGTTTTATTCATCCTTTCTTAGATCACTTATTTTAGTTATTCCATTTTCCTCACAATCTATGCCCAATTCCAGGTGGTAGTGAGCATCTCCTTACATTTCTTGACTACGATATGGGTCTTCTCTTTCACCTATTTTACTAATTATGTTGTAGGTTCCATGCTCTATAATACTTGGGCCATCTTTTATTGCTTAATTTATCTTTAAAGTGCTAAATGTATTTCAATTTTTGTTACCCTTATTGTCTAAATGATTTAATTGCTATAGTGGTGTTGTAATGTTAGTTAAGGGAGTATCAAATGCCAAATCACCAATTTTGATATATTATTCTTTGATGCATGGTGACCTGAGGAGTATCATGCCATACATGTCTTCAACGTAGTCCTTGAATGCTATATTCTTCCTCCTTTGGCTACTCACCTTCTCTTCTTTATCATTAAGATGTAGTTGTAGTTGATTACTCTATATTTTAATTGGTGTTAGATCCCTCTTGATTTGTAAGTGTCGATTCCCAATTTCATTTCCAAAAATGAAATGATCACAAATTAAGTCATATATGGAAACCCATATTATATCAAATGGTTGTGATTGTTGTGAGTGCACTTTCACCAAAGTATCAATCTGTGCTGGCAATTTCACTATTATTGTTGTTGCATTAGTTCTAATGTTTTCTTTGTTGTTTTTAGGATCCTAGAGGTTTTTGAACTACACACAAAAACAAAGATAAACATGTACTTCATTTCTCATTAATGTGATACATATAAATACATGGTTTTATGATGTTTGGTTTCATCTTCCAATGTATTCTAAGCTCTTGAAGACTATTGATATTCACTTGTGAATTTTCATATTCTTCCTCATGTGAATAATGAAATTTACTATAATCCCCAAGGATTAGGTTTCTATCATTCCACCTCTTAATCCAAATGTGTATATATCAGTCAAGGTAGATAGATGAAATATGGAAACATTTTCCAATGGTTGAATGTGCACTTTAAATATGGTGGTTTTAGGATTACCAAAAACCAAGTAGCTAGAAAAATAAATAAAAATTTGTACTAAATGGTGCTTTAAGGATAACCAAAAACTTTTTCTAGTGGAGTTGGTGATTTCAAAATGACCTGAAACTATAGAACATGGCTCAAAGGCTTAACAGTTCCTGGAACATTTCCTAATTTGGATAGAAGTTTATATATTTTGTGAAAGGTAATTTCTCTTAGATGGAGTTTTAAAGATGATCACAAATTGATGAAATGATCAAGATGGTGGTTTAAAGATGAAGACAAACCATTGTATAGAAAAGTTTCAAGTCTTCTACTAAATGGTGGTTTAAGGAAGACCATAAACCAAATGATGGTTTTTAGATTACCACAAACCAAATCATGCTCATGGAATATGTCTCTAGCTACAACTTTGGTTAGACTAGCTCAAGTTTTACTCTATATTGAGGCCCTATTTGTTGGCTCTAGTTTTTGCTATGACTCATGCATGTTTATTCCTACTTGATTAATAGGACACTAAAACTCGAGTCCTAATTCTCAATAAGTGATAATACTCTTCCTTTGTCATATACAAGGTGAGAAGATGGAAATCTCTCTGTTGCAAGATGTGTCAATACTTGAGAATGTATTATATGGTATGTTTGATATATTCTTGGATGTTGATGAAAATTTGTAGGAAGTGATACACCCATACTAAAACTTTACTCTTGCAAGGTTCTTATGTTTGGAACATCTATATTAATGATGATTATTCTTTAAAAAACACTCACAAGGATGACGATCTAAACAATGGTATTCCATATCGTGAACTCAATGACAATGTTGGAATTTAGGAATTTGATCTGGAATCAGGTGAAGAATTAATTTATTTAAGAAAACCATTACTCTAGAAATTGATTGATTTGGAATATTGTAGAATGTGAAAGGTCAAATCCTTTTCATATTCAAGACCTATTCAATTCTTGTTTTTGATGATTTCTTCTTGAGGTTTACTAGTGTTCTTGGAAAGTGCAAGCAAAACTTATTTATGATAAAATTCATCTTCATTTGAATATTCTTCTGAAGTGGCATAATTAATGTGATCCTATGTTGGCTACTAATAATAATATTTATCAAACTAAAAATTATAATTATTAGAACAAGGACTAGCTCAAAGTGTTGACCCCTTTGTTGTAATTCATCTCATTGGAGTTGTGATTCAAGCTAGAGAAATTTGATTTTATCCTATGAATATTATAAACAGGCTAGAACATGAGTACAATTTGCTTTGTCGATTGTCACTGTATAACAAATCTAATAAATCATCAATTTTATCCATTTTCAAATCTATTCAATCTCAACAAACGAAAAATGTCAACTTCTACTGAAAATGCATCCATTTACAATACAATTCAACTTATTTCCAAAGTATAGGTAACCTTACAAAAAATACTATTTGCAAGTTACCATGTGATGCTCAAAATTGATTGGTGTTCTAGCTCATATTTAAATGATAGATTGATCTAGTTTACAATATCCTTGATCTACGTCTATAGAAATTAATAGAAATTTCCTACCGCCAATGAATTCAATTACAAAATTCCTCTACAATTCTATGAAATGAAAATCAAAAGATAGAAACACATGAAATGACATGCAACCATAAAAACACAAGGAACACAATTATTTTATAGGGGAACCCAACTGGGAAAACCCCTCTGTTTCTTTTCATTAATCAGATGAGAATGAGAAACTATTACAATGTCTTGCTTCAACTTTGAAGCACGCCCTACACTTCAAACATATTCTCCTGTTGATTGTCCTACTCTGGCCAACACTTAGCCAGTTCAAGCCTCTGCCAAGCTCCTATTTCCTTTTGCAATCTTGGAGGAAATTAGCTCCTAAATAATAGGGGATTCCCTATTTCCTTGTGCAAATCCTAAGGAATTGATCACCTGCTTAATTTTGAAGCATGTACACTGGACTAGTATACAATTGATTATTACAATGTGCCTTTTCATCCACTCCAACTAGGCAATTCGAATTCCATTCATGTATGGGATATTTTTAGCTAATTGAATAGTTTAATTGAGAGATCAATGATTTAACAACAATTCTACTACTCAATTGATCTTCAAATAACTCAATTAATGACTAGAGATCAATTAACTGAGTTCAACTAAAAATAACTGAATTAGATTACTAAATTTTTAGTAATCACTACATACACAACTCTACTCCAAGCCTACAAACTCGAATTTTCTGAGCTAACTAAGTGACAATGCCATGTAACTCAAGATAACTGCAATCCAGGTCATCATGCTGATGTGGAAAATTGAATTACTCAATTTCACTAAGGCACAAGTCAAATTGGGTCTTTCTTGCTACAATTTCCAACAATCCCTCTTAGCAAGAAAGGGATTTTGCACCACCCCTATCTTGCACCTATGGAACTTGAATTTGCCTCTTGATAATGCCTTTGTCAAAATATATGCATCCTACTCCTCAGTGAGAATGTACTGCAACATCATGATTCTCCTCTGCACATAATCTCTCAAGTGATGGTACCTGATATCAATGTGCTTGGACCTGTCATGAAATATTGGATTCTCAGAGAGTTTGATGCAAAATGATTATCACAATAAATCATTGTCGAATCCATCTCCTGACTTGAAATACCCACAAGTATTTTCCTCATCCATATGGCAGCACATGTTGCTTGACTTGCATCCATGTATTCACCCTCTGCTAAGTTGAGTGCCAAATACCTTTATTTCCTACTATACCATGAAATAACTGCAGACCTAACACTAAAGAAAGCTCTTGAAGTACTCTTCCTGTCTAATGGAATTCCTGCCTGATCTGCACCAGTGAAGCTCTGGAGCTTCACAACATTAGTCCTCATGTAGCATAGCCTAAAATATGTTGTCCCTATGAGGTATCTAAGCACATGCTTTGTTGCTTTCGAGTGAGGCTTGGTAGGCTTCACCATAAATTGACTTAGTTGATTAACTCCAAAGCATATGTCGAGCCTTGTGTTCACTAGATACATCAAGGACACCACAATATGTTTGTATATGGTAGCATCTATTGCCTCTCTTGAAGAACCATGCTCCTTCTTCTAGTTGGTAGTTAGAGGTGTGTCCATAGACTTTCATTCATGCATATGAAATCTCTGAAGTATTTCAGAGGAGTACTTCCCTTGACTCGCAAATAACTCTCCATCTCCATGCCATACATCCAACCTAAAGAAGTAATACATTAAGCACATGTCCTTCATCTTGAATTCTCTTGCAAGTTCCTCCTTGCAAGAGTGGATCAACTTCTCATCCCATGTAATTATCAAGTCATCAATATACAATACCAAGATAAGAAACTTTCCATCTATCACAATGTGACAAAGATTGGAATTTGCTTCACTTTTGGTGAAGCCCAATCCACTAATATATGTGTCGATGTGAGTGTACCATGCTCGAGGTGCTTGTTCGATACCATAAAGGGATCTCTTAAGTTTACACACATGTCTCCCTATCATGTGTCTCAAATCCCTCAGGCTTCTCTATGTAAATCTCTTTCTAAACAACACCATTGAGGAAGGTGGTCTTCACATCCATCTAATGGATCTTCCACCCCATCTCTGCAGCTAATGCTAGAATGGTTTTGAACAAGGAATATATTTCCAATGGGGAAAATATTTCCTCATGGTCAACTTCCTCTACCTGTGAGAAGTCTTTGGCCCCAAATCTATCCTTTTATTTCTCAATTATCCCATCAATTTCATGCTTCACTTTGTAAATCCATCTAGAACCAACCAATGACTTGTTCTTTGGTCTTGGCACCACCACCCATACATTTTTCTTCATGATGGAGTAATACTCCTCCACCATGGCATTGATGAGCCTCAGTATCGCAACAAGAATGTTGCAACTCCCAAGACTACTGACTTTAATTATCAAAGTTATGAAGATTTTCCCCAGGTCACCTATTTTGAATGTAATTCGGGAGTCTGCAAAAACCCTAACTTCCTCAGATCATATATCCGAAATATAGCGGGACACACTCTAAAATTCAGACCCAAAGTTTTGAACGAGTTCGTTTCAAATGGCTTTTTTTTAGCTTCTGAAACATCGCAGAAAGAAAAATAAAAAAAAAAATAAAAAAAAAAAATTATATATATATATATATATATATATATATATATATATATATATATATATATATATATATATATATATATATATATATATATATATATATATATATATATATATATATATATATATATATATTATAGCGAAAATGCCACGATGACCTGTTTGGAGAGAAAAACCCTAGAATCCAAAGCTCTGATACCAACTGTTATGAAACGAGCTCACAAAAAGATAGAAAAGAGAGATCAACGCCTTAGAAATAATCCTCTTTGAGGGGGAAACCTCCTTTATGTTACACAAATGAACAATTCTTAGATGATACAAATGACAAGACATCCTTTCTATATATAGGAGTCTAAGGGGTCATAATATAACCAGAGCTGACATAGTAATAATAATGTAAGGGCACAACAATAACAATAGTGGGATTCTATGGGGTACAATAATAACAATATGGGGACTACATGGGCACAACAACATAATAAGGGATACAACGAAAATAGTAATGGGGGAATCACTAGTATTATAGGGACCTAACATACCACCTTTACCACATAGTCCCCATGTTTGACTTAGTGGGTGAGCATGATTCTAGACCTCCTCCAGTAGTTCATTCTCATTTTACTCTTCCCTTAATTCTTCACCAGGAACCATTGTTGCAAGAAGCATTAAGCCCATCTTTAGACAAGTAAGGCCACCTGCCTGAAAGTCGTAGATCCCGATTCCAATGGTCAGTTTTTCCACTATGATCTCCCCAATATTTAGCACCTTTTCCTCCTCTCCAAATTCACCACAACTCACTTAGAAACTGAATTCAAATTGGAGGGAAAATGTCTTTTTAGAGAAAAACCCACAATTTTTCCATCACCCATTGCGACCAAACCATAGCTCAGTTTGACAAACCGTTAGTACCATTGGAAAGATCTCATTGAGTAATATAATGTTTCTCTCTTCGTTTTGATGATTTGACACTTCACCAGGTAGCCATTTTTCCAAGAAGGGTCACTTCATCGCCTCTCAAAATCAAATTTATTCATAAGAAACACTTGTACTTTTGAGTCCACCTTCCCTTGGCACTTGTCGTCTCACATGTCGATTTTCATCATGAGAAACCTTCATTTGCTCATGTTTTCATGGTTTCCATTGGGCCTATTTTGTGTGGCAGTGTCATCGAGTCGCCCTTGTTTAGAGCATTCACGATAAGTCACATTTGCATCCATGGAGTTTGTTTTGTGTCCCATTATATCATGTCACAATATTCCAACCATATTTGCATACCATTCATTCCATGTTGTCAATTTTGGCCTTCAGTCATACTGTCCACCATTCCCTCCGGAGTCGAGTGAGTTGCTGCTAGGTCAACTATGCACTTTATGCTTTGATAAGTGAAGTCGTCTGTTTGTCCCTCAGTCCATTGTTCCTGGTGTTAGTCCATCAGTCACATTACTATTTTCCCTCGTGCCTTAGTTGAGGATCCTCATTGCCTCACCTATAGCGGTCCCTACTTTTTTGATCTCAGCTCATCTATTCCACAAGAATAGCCTAGAGGGCAGTGTATCTTGGTTCCATCTTCCACTCTTGTTCGGTGCCTCATATCAATCAAAGGGAATCATCATTTCCATTTGACTTGGTTGTTTCATGCTCGCGATTCATACACTTGATGGTCCAGTGATGTAGCAAATTGTACCAGTGATTCCCAGTTGTGTGTGAGATGTTTCAGACCTCTTGAGGTGGTGGCCCTTTAGGTAGCCTCGGAAATGCCCGAATGCCTTCCTATTCTATTACAACCTCAAATGCAGTTCCTCATATTTGATGGGTTCAGTTCCTGCCACTTGCAGTGCTCATGACACACAAGTCTCCTTTAGATGATCCATTCAGTTTTGTAGAGCCCTTCCTTCAGTTGGGCCATTATATCTCATTTTCTCAGATGATATTGTATTCAATCCTGACTCATGTTTTTTCTAGGTGCATTATGTATATGGTATACATTGTATTAATTTTTGGCTCAGTTATGCCAACATGTCATGTACCATTCAACATGTACATCATTACTTAGTTTTATGTTTCTAGGTGCATCATTATTCTTGTGCTAAGTTATCTTAGCAAGTATAGATATGCCTCCACTGTCTCACTGAGATCTAGTACGACAACATAAAAGGAGACTTGCATTGGTCTCGCCCCTCTATCCATATCCTCTTTCACTTTAGCTCTATTGGTCTCTCTCTCTCTCTCTCTCTCTCTCTCTCTCTCTGACTCCTCTTTATTGTCTAGTGATTGTGTCTTTACAACGTACTTTAGTCATACGTTTTTCTCATAACACTCATACATTGTGGGGTAATTTGTTATCACAAAAAAATTGATCATCTAGCCTAATTTACTAGATGTATCGAAGTACACCATGTAAAGTCAAATTTACCATAGTAAAATTGTTTTCACTGTGAGAAATTATTTAATAAACCACATTTGTTAAGTAATTTATAATTAAACCCATGAAGAATAATTAAATAAATCACTATTTATTTAATTTTATTCTAGGAATAATTAATTAAACCATTGATTAATTAATATTCTTGTCATATTTGACCGAGTTATGAAAAATCTACAGATAAATTATTAATTATCTTATTTTTTCTAGGAATAATTAATTAATCACTAATTAATTATTATTCCTTGTCAAATTTTACTAAATCCCGTAGAAATAATTAAATAAATAATTATTTTTTTATTATTCCTTAACCATATTTCTTGAAATGATAAATAAATCATTTATTTATTTATTATTTTTAAATAAAAGTTTAAATATTGATTCCCTCCTAACCAAATATAATAAAATATTCCAAGTGGTTATTCCAAGAATGAGGTTAATAATATTTTATTATTGCTCATTATTCGAGGATAACTCAATATTTTGTTATAAATAGAAGGGCTTTCCATTCATTATTCACTTTTGATCATTTCCATTGTTGCACTCTCTGTTGTAACTTTCATTATTATCACTGTCGCACACCATTTTTCTTCCATTTGAGTTCCCATTGAGCTCAAAAATTTTATTTGTTGGGTTTACACATTATACAGGAGAGAGACTCTACACAAGATAATGACATTTAAGGATAGCCAAGAACCCTTACCATAGAGGGGGACTGGTAACCTTTATTTGTTCCATTCACAAGTGTTATAATAAAATCTATTATTTGTATATCTGGTTTCCATTGGATTATTGGAGTTATTACTCTTTCATTTTTCTTTTTAACTATGATTGTGGCATAGATCAGAACTTTGGCAGGTTTTGTTTCTATCAGTTGCTACAGATCTACAATGTTTACCAGCCATTTATATTGTTGAGACTCTTTGACATACACAGTCTTAAGTGTTTCCTTTTCGTACACCTTCGAAGAGAAAACACTATAACAAGGAACCTCTTTCGTTTCACACGAGAAGGTTTCTGGTAGCTCTAGCTGCGTCATTTTTAAGATTTGGAGGTATACATTCTTTATTTGCATTTATAATTATTTATCTCTCTATTTATTTCGGTTTATAGTCCTCTATAATGTTTTTTTAATTACCGGATCTATACCTTTCATTTCTGTGTATGCTCTTTGCCTCGCAACTATGTGTGATTTGGGAAAACCAGAAACAAAAAGAAAGGATTTTTCTCAGGCATATGCTCTCTTCCATCGCGCCTTAGTGTGATCTTCAGAAAATCAAAAACATTGGAAAAATATCTAGTTTCCAGCCAAATCTAAATTTAAACCATAAGGCTTTGATACTTTTGCTTGTTCGTTTGTTTTATGTGGTTGTTTTTTTGTTTTGTAGGCAAAAAGGGGTTTCTCAAGTAGGCACACACTCCAAAACTTTAGTGAAAAACAAAAACAAAAACAAAAACTAAAACAAAAACTTTCCTCCTTTCTAACAATTACTAACCTTTTAAACTAGCTCACTTAGTCTAAAATTACTTTATGAGAATAGAGGTATTGGGTTCAAGCCTTTCTTTTTGTTGAGATATTTTCTCAAAAGAACATGTAAATTATGTTTTAAATTTAGTTTATGTAAAAGTGTTCTCACCATTAGAAAAAGTGAGTCACTTATAATTCTAAATTCACTTTATCTTTTATTCAAGTTACAATCTAGTGGATAGTTCATAAAGTACCATTGTAAAAGTGACTTTCACTTTTTTATAAAATTGGGTCACAAAAAATAATCTTTTTTTTAAAAGTGAGCTAATTAGATTAAGTTTGTAAAGGGGTATTTTTTTTTTTTAAATATAACATTATCATCAACTTCCAAACATTCACGTGGTTCATTGGCATCTTCAACAACGTTTCTTCAAAAATCCATAACTTCTTCATCCGGAAGCCATTTTTAGAGCCGTTTTTTTAATCGACCTAATTGTTTGAGATCTTTCCATTTGAACACTTAGTTTTAATATATAGAGCTTTAATTTCTTTTAAAATGGAAAATCCATGCCTGGTTATTTTTGACAACACCAACTACTTCCAATGGATATCCTACATGGTGGATTTACTTAGAAGTAAAAGTATTTATAGAATAGCCTCAAGCCAAGAGTCTAAACCTCAAGATGAATATAAGCAAGACAAATGGGAAATATTCAAGGTGAAGAAATTGGTTTGATAGGGATGTCTATTTCTCTATAACTTAGGTTCCATATCCCAAAAATTGATGCCCCTGATGAAGCAATGGAAAAGCTCAATAATGTTTTTGGAACTAAAAATGAAATTAGGGCCCATCAACTAGAAAATGAGTTGTTTACGTTGGACCCCAATAATTTTTCTTCCATTGAAGATTTTTTGTCCAAGTTCAAGACCCTTAGACTTATCTTTGAAGGTGTTAAGGTTAAGAAGGAAGATGGTAGCCTTATTTATTCTATTCTTATTAAGTTAGGACTAGCCTATTATATGTTTGTTTCCACCTTCCATTCTACTATAGAAGCCTTTATTTCTCAAGGACAAGCCTACAAGTCCCACTCTTTTGATGTATTTTTTTATTCTTTAATAAGAGAGCAAGAAAAAAATTCTTACATATTGGTCTTCTTAACACTGGAAACTCTTCTAAGAAAGCCTTAGTAGCCCAACAAAAACCAAGTTAAAAGAATCCTAAGAAGCAACATCCTAAAAAGAATGGTATTAAACCAAACAAGGGCCCTAAGCAATTTCAGTCTCAGAATGAAAAATCAACTCAAAAAAATGATAAGTAAACTAAAAACAAAGGGATGAAGACTGATATACATTTCACCTTTTGTAATCATGATGGATATTTAGAATCCAAATTCTTTAAGAAGATGGAAGCCTTGGAAGAAAAAATGAAGAATCATAACATCCATTTGGAGCACTCTTCAACTTCAACTTCATCTCTAGGAATAACACTTTCTGCATGTGGTTTTCAAGCATCTCAATCCAGTTATGCACTAAATGTATTTTCTTCTTCTCATTCTCATGAGTGACTCATTGATTCTGGAGCTTCTTATCACATGGCCAAAAACAAAGCCATGTTTTTTTCTTTAAATGATTGTAACACCAAAAATATATATGTTGGTGATGATAGATCTCTTAGTGTTGTAGGGACTAGAACTATTCATCTAGAAAATGGTTAATTTATTGATGTATTATGTGTTCTTGTGTTATCCTACAACCTTCTATCTGTATATCAAATAACTCATTTAGGTGAAGATAAAACTGTTGAATTTTCACCTTATGATGATTTAATTAAGGACCTAAGAGATCCTAAACAGATTTTAGCTACTGACATTGCTGATGATTCTACAAGGTTGTATAAGTTTAATAATTTTGGGTCATCAACTCTTACCTCGGTATTTGTTTCTCATAATGATGAAGTGAGAAAAATTTGGCATGAGCTATTTGGTCACTTAAACTATCACTCCATTCAAAATCTATGTAAAGAAAATATTGTGACAGGTCTTCCTATGGTATCTTGCAGAGATGGTGTTTGTTCCCGATGTGTACTAAGAAAACATCATCGAGATATTTTTGAAAAACATGCCTCTTGGCACGCCTCAACCCCTTTACAACTTGCACATAGTAATTTATGTGGTCCAATTCCAGTTGTTTCATTCTATGGCTACAAGTATTTCTTAACTTTCATTGATGATTTCTCTAGACACACTTGGGTATACTTCTTAAAACTCAGGAATGGATTCTTTAACATGTTCTTGGCCTTTAAGGCCTTTGTTGAGAAACAATCTAGACATCAAATTATTAAGCTAAGATGTGATAATGGCAGAGAATATGTTAACAACAAATTCATCAACTTTTGCACTAAGCATGGAATTCAATTGCAACGTACTGTTCCATATACTCCAAAGAAAAATGGTGTAGCTTAAAGGAAGAATCACACCTTAAAGGAAATGGCTAATTGTATGATTCAATCTAAAGGACTTACTCTTAATTTTTGGGTATAAGCAATTACCTATGCAAATTACAGAGTAAATTGCACTCCAACTAAGGTTTTAAAGAATATCACTTTAGAAGAAGCATGGAGCTCAATTAAACCAGATGTAAGCCACTTTCGTGTTTTTGGGAGTGAAGCATGGGTCCATATCTCAAAGTTATGACGATTTTCCCCAGGTCACCATTGAGGAAGGTGGTATTCACATCCATCTGATGGATCTTCTACCCCATCTCTGCAGCTAATGCTAAAATGGTTCTGAACAAGGAATATATTGCCAATGGGGAAAATATTTCCTCATAGTCAACTTCCTCAACCTGTGAGAAGTCTTTGGCCACAAGTCTATCCTTTTATTTCTCAATTATCCCATCAATTGCATGATTCACTTTGTAAATCCATCTAGAACAAACCAATGACTTGTTCTTTGGCCTTGGCACCACCACCAATACATTTTTCTTCATGATGGAGTAATACTCCTCCACCATGGCATTGATGAGCCTTAGTATTGCAACAAGAATGTTGCAACTCCCAAGGCTACTGACATTAATTATCAACCCAAGGTTCGTACAAACTTAAGAGGTATCGACACTATATGTGCATAATACAATGTGTCCTTCTTTTGCTGTCATGGTAGAAAATAAATGTTTCCTATTTGCAGAAATGAACGATTGAATTGAACAATGCTTGTAAAGTAACATGAAATCCTCTATCTACTTATTAACACACTTTGTTTGCAAAAGAACCCTATTTTAACCCTATTTGTCACATGTGATGTTTTAACTAATCAAAGCATGAAATATAATATAGAAAGTACTAATTGTTGTGTGCATGTGTAGATAAGAACTCATTTTTTTAATCTTTTCACTTTATAAGTGCAAATGCTAATCTTTCATTGATCTTTGGTAAGAGAGACAAGTGTGGAGGAAGAGGGGTACAATGGTTTTGATGGCTTGGAGGTCAAGTAGGGGCCGAATCCTAGATTCAATGATGATTTTTCCCAATTCAGGCTCAAAACAGGCTGCTACAGGATTTCCTACAGGATGTACTAGTTCTCCTACAAGATCCCCTAGTTCTCCTATAGGATCCCTTGTTTTACTACAGGATGTTATAGATTTACTACACAAAATTATAATTCATTGAATGACCAAGAAAATCAAATCAAAATTGGATGGGACAAAAAAAATTATTGACTAGGATGTCTTAGGTCCCCATTCCAAGTGGAATCACTAAAAAAGACCAATGTTAACCCATGCTAAAAAATAGCATAAAATTACTAGTTGAAAATCTAGAAATTCGGGAACTAGTGAGCTAATAAATCTATAAAATGCATAACCTAATCAAGTGAAAATGAAATGGGGTAATTTTTTTTATGAACTAATTTTTTTTTTTGATCTAATTCAATTGAAACCAACTCGATTAAATCTTGTTGGTGTGCTAAAAAAAATAACAAAAATTTACTGTTCTTTGCTAAAAAGGAGTTCCAAAAATCTAGATTTGGGAATAAGAAAGCTAATCCAAGTAGCTCAATGATTACTATGACCTTCCAAAGATTTTCTAAGGATGAAATGATTCTTGTGATCCTACAAAAGAACTTACATCAAGAAATCATCAACCATTTAACTCAATCCTACAACAAGAAAGAATTAATACTAAATGTAGAAATAGAAAGAAATAAAAACAAGAGATGCATGTGAATAAGAAGTGAAAATAAGGAAAGAAAATGATACAAAAGGGCTCTGAGGCTCTTGGGATAGCCAATCCCAAGGAAACTCAGAGGCCTATGGAGGAGAACAAAATTTAAAATCTGAACGTGACACCAATCTTCATTATTTTCATCAATACAATTACATCCCTGTAAGAAAATACAATGGAGCTACAGAAATACGAGTTCTCTCCACAAGAACACTAATGAAAATCTATCCCTAGAGGCAAATTTGACTTGGTTCATCCAAAAATAGATCCTGGATAATCCTCTAAGTCTAAAAGGCTTCATGCAAGAGGTAAAAGGTGCCAAATGGCACAAATCCTTTGTAAATCAGAGGAAAATAAAAATCACAAGCTATTCTCAGAAATAGCCTCATTGCAGGGGTCCCTCTATTTTGAATCCAACGCAACTTAAATGGGCAAAATAGACTTCAGATGGGAAAGTTATCATAAAATGAAGCTGCCATTTTTCAACGGAAAAAGAGGCAAAAATCCCTTGATAATGGGTCTAATAACCCTCTTAGTCTTCCAAATCTCCTCAAAGGTCAAAACCACCGAAAAAGGAGAAGCCTTGGACATATCGCGTTACACTATCGGGCCTTAAAAACATGAGAAAACAACAAAAATGAGGCAATCGGAGGCTTGAACAGTGGTTGCACAGGGGCCGTCAGATCTAGTCGATCAACGGTCCAGATCTGATTGGCAATCACAATCGGCGGTGATAGGCGGAGGCATAACGTGATGGAACTGGGCCGATGCAATATTGTGATCGCCGACATTGGAAAATCGCAATCGGCACATTACAATGGAACGGGGCCACATATATATGTATATATGCTCGATGCGATATTACAGACCCTATGGATATATAAACGTTGTTTCATAAGATTTGAAATCTGTCCAATGGCATTTTTAACGTGTTTTCGTGTATTTCGTTTATCAAGAATGCGATGTAAATCGGACCCGAAAGGGTTCCGAAAAGGAAATATATATAATTTCAAATCCGCCCAAAGCTATATTTACGTTAATTTCATTGTTTTGATGTATTTTAAAATACAAAGGGAAAACCATGGAGCAGGCCAATAGTGATATGTGATAGTGATTCTCACAGGGTTATAAAACTTTGAAGTCCAGAGCTTTTTTTTCTACGGATTTTTCCATGTTTTACAGCGTTCTCTATGTAAAACACAGAACGACTGTTTTTAAGGGATTTCAAGTGCCGACACCCTCATCCATTAAGGAATAGGTGGCTGCCTGCCCTAAGGGCATTATGCAATGATTATTAAATGCTTAGAAGAGGGATTCGAGTGGACCCAAAGTCAGAAGACAGAGAGCCAAAAAGGGAAAACCAACAGACAACGCCGATTTGGCTTAAAAGCCATGAATGTCAAAGACAAAGGTTTGTTGGGTTGTGGATGGTTGTTGTTATTGATCCTTGAGGGGTTTTTTGTGGAAGCAGAAGCCAAAGAGGAAGCCAAGGTGAAAGAGGTGTCACAGAAACCAAAGAGACAATGCAGAAGCCAAGGGAGTCACTTGGAGTTCAAGTGAAAAGCCCAAAGAAAGTTGTAAACAGCTTGAAGGCCAAAGAAGCCAGAGCCAAGAGCTAGAGCTAAAGAGCCAAGTCAGAGCCAAGAGCCAGAACCAGAGCCAAAGAGCCAGAGTCAAAGCCAAGAGCCAGAACCAAGAGCCAAAGAGCCAGAGCAAAGAGCCAGAGCCAAGAGCCAGAGCTTCAAGAACCCGAGGATTAAATGGTGTCTGAACCCACTTTTTCAGTGTAAAAATAGTAGGAGTTGAGCCAAGAGCTTGTAAAAAAGACTTACATCATAATCCCAAAGAGCCTAGTCAAGTTGACTAGAGCTCACGGAGATGTAGCCCAAGAGTTTTGGGTGAACTCCTAATTAAATTGTTGTTTCTGTGTGATTGTTTATTGTTGCATTGTATATGTTGTTTTATTTACTGTTATATGCATTTATATATCATTTTATGCACATCCACTTACAACACAACAACATATTTTAAAGCAAGTAATCAATTGAAACAATTACAAGCATACACCTATATTTTCAAGAATTTCTTAATTCCGCATTGGTTAATCAAATAGACTTGGGAAAATTCAAGCTTTGGAAGTGGGAGAGGTTCTTGTAAGCTAGATAAGAAGCCTAAGTTCCTCATTTTCAGATCAGGTGGTATTAGAGCTTAAGATTGGTTAACCCCACCTTCAATGAAGGTTATATCATAATGCTTGTTTGCAGACTGACTATTTGCTGAGTTTGCAAAGGTGAAGGGAAAGCTATTAATATCTCAGTCCAGGAAGGACAAGAAGGAGAAGGGCTAAAGGCATTCTTCTACCCAAAGGACCTCAAGGCAATCCAAAGCACAAGATGTTTGTTGCAAGATGTTGCTTAAATAAGCTCTTTATTTATTTTGTTGAAGTTTTTTTTGTTCATTGGCATAATGACAACTTCTACAAGTGGGTCCTCAAATTCTTCTCTCTTCATGAGACTCTTTGATAAAGACATGAAGCAAGAATTGTCCACCATGATGGATATGGTGAGATAAATGTATTAGGATGGAAGAAAGAGTAGCATGCTCAAAGAGCAGTTGAATTCCGTGAAGGAAGAGAAGCAGTTGCTTGTTGATCAATTGCAGGAAATGGAGAGGCAACTTCATATTGCAAATATGAACCTGAAGATGATGCATGAGATGGAAACGCAACTCTTTGTTTCCCAAGAAGCCTTAGTCAAGTACTAGCTTGAAGAAGAGGTAAGCCATTCCAGTTTGTCTTCAAATTCCTCTGAGAATGCTTGTATTGGTTCTTTTGAAAAACATACTAAAGGCATAGGTTCCAAGCTAATGTCCAAGATGGGCTATGAATGAAAGGGCTTGGGAAAGCATGCACAAGGTATTGTTGAACTAATAATGGTTGAGGAAAGGCCTAAGTATTTTGGTCTTGGCTATGGATAGTCTTATGGAGAGAGTCCCAAAGCTGCCATGAAATCCATTGAAACAGTCCCAAGAAGGAGTTTCCTTTCACGTCCTCTACCTCAGAAGTGTGAAGGTTGTATCCAAGAGGAATAAAATAGCTTGAAACCTCAATTTTAGGATGCAGGTGTTCAGAAGCACACACTTGAACCAGAGAGTTGGGGAGACTCTAACAGCCTTGAAGAGTTTGATGGTGTTCCAAAGGGAGCCACTTCTTCATTTGCTTCACCTCCTCATGAAGGCAATAAAGGTGAAAGAGGCAGGTATAAATCTGGTTCTAATCATATTCCTTTTGATTTTGCAAAGCATGATAAATTTCCACATAAGTATGGGGAAAGAGTTGCATGTTCCTTTTGTGGTTTGGATAACCATGATGTTTCTAGATGTTGGAAGAGAATGGCCGCATACAGGAAGCAGAAGAAGGAAAAGAAGCAAGAAGCCAAAGGTCCATTGGACAAGGCAAATCATGCTATCAAGAGGATGCACATGTAGTGCACTTACTGCCATAAGCAAGGACATCTTGCTGCAAAATGTTGGACTCTGAATCCAACAATGCTTCCACCAAAGCTGAAAGTGGAAAGAGAAGATGGCAGAAATGGAAGTGAAGATTCCATGAATGATGTGTCTCAAAATGATTCACATAATGATGTTGATGTGTAGATAAAGGTAGTATCTTTGAAAGGGATTGGTAAGGAACGATTAGAGTTCTTATCCGATTAAGGTTGCATGTCTATTGATGCATCTACATTATATGTTCATTTCATCTTTGAAAGTACAATGTAATTAAGTGAAAGTTGAAGGATGAAACATTATATTTCATCTCAGTTTTGAAATTACAGTGTGCTTAAGCGAAAGTTGAAGGATGAAATGCATGCATGAGAATGATGTGCATGAACACAGGGGTGCTGATGATTTCCTTTTTTTTGAACATATATGTGTAATTAACTTGCAGGGTTGATTGCTTTGACATGCATGTGATTCCATGTTGACTAAAAATAAGTTAACCTGGTCTCCAAATGGAGACAATGATGAAAGTTTCATCTTTTGAAAAAGAGTCCTAATGGTCTTTTTCTACATTCTTGACTTGAAGGGTCATTTGTTTAAAGGCATGTTTTGTGGGCTTGTGTCTAGTCCATCCTTTGTATACAGATGTAAGACATGGAGATATTCACAAAATGTGAAATCTGTTTCTTTTGTTGAAGCAGGAGTTAGTCCATCCAGTTGTTGTTGGCAGCTTGTCAAACAGGTGCAAATGAAAGTTTTGTGGAGTAGATGTACTTCACATTTGGTTGAGCCACCTTGGATCAATGATCAATGCAAAGAAGTTCAAACCACCTTCTATGACCAGTTCAACAGAAGTTCTGCAGGAAGGCAAGGTGGAAGACAATTCTTCCCAAGAAGACCATCCCATCCAGAGAAGGGAAGTGGTCAGAAAATTTGGTTCAGAGGCACTATGCAAACGCACGTGTAGGGAGGCTAAAAGAAGAGGGTGAGTCACCCTCATTTACTATTCAGATCAGTATATAAGTATTTTGGAGACCAAAATTTATTTTAGTGGGAAGGCGTGATCCAAAAATGGATCCTGAATAAACCTCTAAGTATAGAAGACTTCATGCAAGAGGTAAAAGGTGCAAAATGGCACAAATCCTTTGTAAATCAGAGGAAAATGAAAATCGTAGGCTGCTCTCAGAAATAGTCTCATTGCAGGGGTCCCTCTATTCTAAATCCAATGCAACTTAAATGGGCGAAAATGGACTTCAGATGGGACAGCTATCATAAAATGAAGCTGCCATTTTTCAAAGGAAAAAGAGGCAAAAATCCCTTGATAATGCGTCTAAAAACCCTCTTAGTCTTCAAAATCTCCTCAAAGGTCAAAACCACCAAAAAAGAAGAAGCCTTGGACATATCGGTTACACTATCAAACCTTAAAAACATGAGAAAATAGCAAAAGTGAGGCAATTGGAGGCTTGAACAGTGGTTGCATAGGGGCCGTTGGATCTGGCCGATCAATGGTCCAAATCTGATCGGAAATCACAATCGGTAGTGACAGACGGAGGCAGTCGAAGGCATAATGTGATGGAACCAGGCTGATGCGATACTATGATTTCCGATATCAGCGGATCACAATTGGTGCATTACAATGGAACAAGACCACATATATATGCATATATGCCCGATGCGATATTACGAACCTGGTGGATATATAAACACTATTTCATAAGATTTGAAATTCGTTCGTTGGAATTTTTAACGTGTTTTCGCGTATTTCGTTTATCAAGCGAAATACAAAGGGGAGCATCGATGCGATGTAAACTGGACCCGAAAGGGTTTCGGAATGGAAATATATATAATTTCAAATCCTCCCAAAGCCATATTTATGTTAATTTCACCGTTTTGATGTATTTTAAAATACCAAGGGAAAACCATGGAGCAGGCCAATTGTGATATGTGATAACGATTCCTAGGTAGACCCAATGGCGCTATAAAGCGAGGTTATAAAACTTTGAATTCTCGAACTGTGTGTTCTGCAAATTTTTCCATGTTTTACAATGTTCTCTATGTAAAACATAGAACGATTGTTTTTAAGGGATTTCAAGCGTCGACGCCCTCATCCGTTAAGGAACAAGTGGCCGCCTACCCTAAGGGCGTTATGGAATGACTATTGAACGCTCAGAAGAGGGATTCGAGCAGACCCGATGCCGGAAGACAGAGAGCCCAAAAGGGAAAACCAACAGATAGCGCCGATTTGGATTAAAATCCATGAATGTCAAAGACAAAGGGCTTCGGGGTTGTGGATGGTTGTTGTTCTTGATCCTTGAGGAGTTTGTTGTGGAAGCAGAAGCCAAAGAGGAAGCCAAGGTGAAAGAGGTAGTGCAGAAGCCAAAGGGACAATGCAGAAGCCAAAGGAGTCACTTGGAGTTCAAGTGAAAAGCCCAAAGAGAGATGTAAACAGCTAGAGGGCTAAAGAATCTAGAGCCAAGAGCCAAGAGCCAAGAGCCAGAGCTAAGGAGCCAGATTCAGAGCCAAGAGCCAGAACCAGAGCTAAAAAGCCAGAGTTAGAGCCAAGAGCCAGAACGAAGAGCCAAAGAGCTAGAGCTTCAAGAGCCCAAGGATTAAATGGTGTCTGAACCCATTGTTTCAGTATAAAAACAACAGGAATTGAGCTAAGAGCTTGTAAAAAAGACTTACACCATAATCCCAGAGAGCCTAGTCAAGTTGACTAGAGCTCATGGAGATGTAGCCCAAGAGTTTTGGGTGAACTCCTAATTACATTGTTGTTTCTGTGTGATTGTTTATTGTTGCATTGTCTCTGCTATTTTATTTACTGTTATATGCATTTATATATCAGTTTACGCACATCCACTTACAACACAACAACAGATTTTAAAGCAAGTAATCATTTGAAACAACTACAAGCATACACCTATATTTTCAAGCATTTCTTAATTCCGCATTGGTTAATCAAATAGACTTGGGAAAATTCAAGCTTTGGAAGTGGGAGAGGTTCTTGTAAGCTACACAAGAAGCCTAAGTGCCCCATTTTCAGATCATTGGTACTTATACAAAATGATTAGGAATCATTCCCCGTGAATGGAGGAATATTTCCCCACCAAAATCCATTAATTAGTTGATCTGGTTCCCAGTACTAGGAATCTGCATTAAATGGCAGGGAACACATTCCTAGATTTTATCAATCGTTGGAATTCCACAATATTTGCCATAATTCTGTAATATATTTTTTATTTTTTATTTAATCCTCCTATAGTAGGGAGCAAGTCCCTAAATTATCTCCTCCTCCAAATCTTCATAATCTTCGCAATATTCTCATAATTTTCCACAAAAATAAATAATATTAGGCACAAATATGCAATTATTCATAAACCTTCTTAATGAATATATTAAAGTTAAAAATACATTATCTAATGCAAAAAGAGAGGTTTAATGTGCTGAAGGATGGCCATAGGCCTTAATTTATGTTTAATTTAGAGACACGAGCCTTAATTTATATCTAATTTAGAGGCCCATCATACCCCTTGCTGAAAGTGTTTCTCATCCTCTGAGTAACTTATTGACCTCATTGTGCCTCATTCATGGCCCTGGTGACCTCTGTCTTTTGCATTAATAATATTGGTTGTAAGTTCTGTAAGGACAAACCCAAAAACATATGTGTGCAAAGAAAAATCCTTGTTTCTTGAGACCATCAGTTTGTCTTCTACCCCTTATTCAAGATGGTTCTTGAATATTTTTCAGTTTGGAAAGGTCTTCCACATCCTTATCAACCTTCTGCTACCTTGTTCCACCATTTGGAAACCTCTGAAACCTTCAAAATGTCTTTAGATGAGAACTAGGACATCTTGTAGTAATTCCTGTCAAAACTACAGGAAACCCTGTTAAAACTACATGAAACCCTTTTTGAGCATAAATGGTATTCTGAGCCTAGGACATGCCCTCAACTTGACTCCCATGCCTTTCTCTCATTTATATAACATCTTTTAGACCTTGGAAAAAAGCTAGAAAGAAGCTAGAGACCTCTTGGAAAGTCTCTTTTCACCACTGCAGTTTGAGTTCTGTTTTGATGGTGGATGCCTCATTTCCTTTTGTTGCCTTCTTCTTCTCTCTTGTGGCCTAGATGGTTTCCTAATGGCCTTGGAGTTTTATGTTTTTATTAGGTCTATCTTAAGCACTATATTTTTTGGTTTTAGCACCATTTGTTCCTTTATTCCTTCTTGTAGCAACATTTTTTCTTGTAGCAGCCATTCCTTCTCTTTCACGGTCTTTTAACTATATGATAGTTATGAGAGATGATGTAGAGGGTTTGGAGGATGATGATAGGGCTAAGAGGGAGTAGTGTAGGTTTGTGAAAATGGAGAGGATACTCTATTTGTTTTTTTCAAGAAATTTTTAGGGTGAGACAGAGTGTAGGGTTTTTTCTTGAAATTATGAAATGGGATGGATTAATGATGGATAGATAGTGAATATGAAGTGGATGGAGGTCTTGGAGTGTTGTGGTGACTTGGCCTTTGCAAAAAATTCTTCTTTTAACTGATGTCCTCATTCCTTGAAATCATCACCCTTCATAATTTGACTTTTCAACATTGGATGAATGAAGGAGTGAGCTTCAATTAACTAGTTGAAGGTGGCTGAGATTGTTAACCTATCCTTAGCTTATAAAACCTCATCTCTCATGCATTAACAACAAATTTTTAACTATAATATGCTCAAGAGAAGACGTAAAAAATATTGCAAACCTGTGTCTACTTGATGGCTGTTGGAGAGACATGCATGTTGTTGTGCTTCTCATGATTTGGGTACATCTTCTTGACTGCCTTTTTCTTTTTTGTTGATCTTATTTTGTTGAAGGGTTGTCTTCTTATTGATGTGCAGGTGATGGCTTCCTCTGTTGTTGCCAAGCTCTAGAGGATTTTCATTGTGCCTATAGTTATGCCTCTCCTCTTTCAATCATGGTGCTAAAGGTTAGGCCTGGAGCCTGATGCTACTTTCAAATAGGCTGCTATCCTGCCCTCTTTTTTTTAATGTTTGTGTCCTTTCTCTATTGGAGGGTAAATAGGTATTGGAATGAGTGGAAGGTGTGGCCATAGAGTGACATGGTCATGATGGGTGTTAGGTGAGATGTAGTGAAGTCAATGTCCTTTTTTCCTATCCCAAAATAGTCCTACATCATAATTTTTCTATCAGACTTCCTTTCCTATAGATTTTCAAAACTTCCTGTAGTACTACAGGAAACTCATGTAGTAATTCAGGACAACCTCTTGTAGCAGACTTGTTTTGTCCATATCTCCCAAACTGTAGAATGGATTGACCTGAAACTTTCTGAGCATGTTGTAATTATCATTATTCACCTCCACATAAAACAAATTGTTCAATGGATGTACGGATCTCGATAAAAACTAAAAATGGTTAAATGTGATGGAGGTGAATTTCTTGGAAACCTTGCACTGGAATTTGCTGAAATTGATTGGGAATGCTACCATCATCCATATGTATCTCCCCATGAAACGAGATTTTAAATGGATGCATGATTTTCAAGTTATGGCAAAAATAAATTTCTGCTTTATGTATTTTTGTTTCCTGGAGTAAAACAGAGCCTTCTAATGGTTTTTTAGGACAATAAGAAAACTGAATAGGAAAAGATTGAGAATAATGAGTGGAGGGTGGAGGGTGGAAATATATGAGGGTGATGGATTGGCATGGCCTTGGCCTTGTTGGAGCATTTGAGAAAAGGAGGAGAAAGTCAAAATTTGACTTCTTTTGACTAGGTTTGACCTATTTTTTCTTTCTTTGTTGGCAACTTGTTTTTGTTCCTTGTAGATGTTGGAGAGCACCTACATTCATCAAAGAGATACATGGAGCAAGGATTTGTTTATTTTTTCCTTTTTTTATATGCCTACTAGCCCCCTCAATGAGGTTTTCAACTAGTAGGTCTGCTTAGGTGCCTCAAAGGAGGTTTTCACCTAAGATCTTTTTTTTTTCTTCTTTTTTCCTTTTTCTTTTTTCCCAACCCTTTAACTGCCTTATGGAGGTTTTCAATCAATGAGCCAATATGAGCCGCCTCAAAGGAGGTTTTCACCTGAGATTTTTATTTTTCTCTTATTTTTCATTTTTTTTTTCTACCCTACCCTACTTGAAAAACAAAATCATTTTCAAGTGTAAGAATACTTCGAATGGAGCCATGTGCACATCAAGATGATAGAAAAAATGATGTGTAGGTTTGAAATGTATGCTTTGACATGTACCTGGATTTCAGAGACCAAATGATTTGACTTTGAAAGGATCAAGCATAGTTGAAGAAGAGAGTGATGCTTCATCTTGTTGATTTTCTGGAACCAAACCTGTCCTTGGTTTTCTTGCTTATTTGGATCATTCTTCATGTCTTCTTCTACCATGACCTTCAAATATTCTTCTTTTTGTTGATTGTTCTCTTGAATACATGGAGGATTTGATGGTAACCGTGAGGGAGCTCTCTCGATCTCTGATTTTGATGTCTGCTCTTCATCAAGTGCAGCCCATGATTTTGTGGTCTTCTCATTTGAATATTCTTTTTCTGCATGTTGTCCTTCAATGGCATCAAGGTAATCTCTTTTTTGAAATACTCTTCCTGAGCTATGGTGAGTACCATTGATCTCAAAAGGAGATGTTTGGAAGTGTTGTACCTCAGCATTTTAAGTGGGATGAGCTACTTCAATCTGTGGGTTTGGAAATGGTGGTCTAGGTAGTTGAGTGGGAGTGTATATTTGAGATGGATGTAGTTGGGGCTGTGGTTGTGGTGGAGGTGAATGGCAGGGATAACATGGAGTTGGGTATGGAGGATATTGAGGAAAATATTAAGGATATTGTGGATCTCCCATAAGTTCCTTTCCAACCTTGTTACCAAGATTGGTTTTGGGGTTGAGATGACAAAGGTTGATAAGGAAAGGGTGTGTTCCAATTACTTTGAGATGGGTGTGCATAAGATTGAAATTGTGAATTAGGTTCTTGCATCATGTCACGTGGAATATGCTTCCATGATCCTCTTGGAGCTACAGAACATAGTTGCATTGGCAATTAACTTGCTCCATTTTCCTCTTGGTGAACTTCCTTCAACCTTGCTAATGAGGAGCAACATTTAACATCATGTGATTATGCATGGACAACACGAGTATCAACATCTTCTTTTTTCTCATTTTGTATTCTTAAAATTTCTACTTGTTCACTTAGATTGCTAAGAATTTTTGTTTTAAAATCATCAAACAAATTTCCAAGTTTAGCTTGACTTACTGATCTTGATGTTGATATACCTACTCTTGTCATTCCTTTTTGTATTTGTTTGCATGTTTCACAAATTTCTTCAAATGATAATTGGTATACATCACTTCTACTCATGATATCAAGGAGATCAATCCATCCATCCCTAATTGTTCTAAGTAAGAGGGTTTTTAGTGTGTCAAATCCTAAACGATGTAGTTTTTCCTCTTAATATTATACATGAACCTTTCTATTAGATCCTTTAGACTCTCATCTTCTTTTTTATTCATTCTAAATATTTCTTCTTTAAGATCATGATCTTTATATTTTTCTAGAAATATATTTTACATATCATTCCATGATCTTATTGAATTAGTCCCTAAACTCATGAACCATTTAAGAGCTCTATCCTTCAATGTTTTTGGAAACAATATCAGTTTTGAGTTTTTAATAAGTAACCATAAGATCTACAAATTATTTCAAATTCAAAGAGAAAGGTTTCCAGATCCTCTGACCTTAGACCATGAAATTTTGGAAAAAAAGATGGATGGATTTTCTTCATGTGCACATTGATATCAGTATCTTGAATGAGAAATACAAAAGGATCTTCCTCATTGTCATCATCTCCATCCATTTCTTCTACATTCTTTTCCATCTTCTTATTCTACCTGCAAAAGTGAATGGTGATGTGGCTCTTACTGCAACATGTGATCAAATGCGGGCGGGGGGTGGGTTGGCGTTGGAGAAATTTTGTTTTTGTTTTTATGATTGAATGAAAACTATAATGCCATGCAATTTTCTACTTTTGAAATTAAATATGCTTAATGCAAATATTTTTTTATTTTTGCACAAAGTAAAAATAAATGAATCAACTAGGGAAGAAAACAATGCATACTTTGACACCTCCAGGACAATGGTGCCAAAAAGTGATGAGCCTTGGTATTGCAACAAGAATTTTGCAACTCCCAAGGCTACTGACTTTAATTATCAACTTGGGGTTCGTACAAAATTAGGAGGTATTGGCACTATATGTGCAACATACAATGTGTCCTTCCTTTGCTATCATGAGAGAAAAGAAATGTTTTCTATTTGCAAGAATGAAACACTGAATTGAAAAATGCTTGTAAAGTAACATGAAATCCTCTATCTACTTATTAACACATTTTGCTTCCAAAAGAACCCTACTTTAACCTTATTTGTCACATGTGATGTTTTAACTAATCAAAGCATGAAATCTGATCTAAAGAGTACTAACTATTGTGTGCATGTGTAAATATAAAAGAACTCAGTTTTTTAATCTTTTCGCTTTATAAATGCAAATGCTGATCCTTCCTTGATCTTTGACATGGGAGACAGGTGTGGAGGAAGAAGGGTACAATGAGTTTGATGGCTTGGAGGTCAAGTAGGAGCCTAATCCCAGCTTCAATGATTATTTTTCTCAGTTCGGGCTCAAAACAGGCCGCTACAGGAATTCCTACAGGATGTACTAGTTCTCCTACATGATCCCCTATTTCTCCTACAGGATCCCAATTTTTACTACAGGATGTTATAGATTTACTATACGAAATTATAATTCATCGAATGACCAAGAAAATAAAATCCAAATTGGATGGGACAAATTTTTTTATTGACTAAGATGTCTCAGGTCCTAATTCCAAGTGGAATCACTCAAAAAGACCTCTGTTAACCCATACTAAAAAATAGCATAAAATTACTAGTCGAAAATCTAGAAATTCGAGAACTAGTGAGCTAGTAAATCTATAAAATTCCTAACATAATCAAGTGCAAATACAATGGGGTAATTTTGTTATGAACTAGAATTTTTTTGTGATCTAATTCAATAGGAACCAACTCGATTAAATCTCGTTAGCATGCTCTAAAAAATAACAGAAATTTACTGTTCTTTGCTACAAAGGAGTTCCAGAAATCAAGATTTGGGAATAAGAAAGTTAATCCAAGTAGCTCAATGATTACTATGATCTTCCAAAGATTTTCCAAGGATGAAATGATACTTTTGATCCTACAAAAGAACTTACATCAGCCATTTAACCCAATCCTACAACAAGAAATCATTAATACTAAATGCAGAAATAGAAAGAAATAGAACAAGAGATGCATGTGAATAAGAAGTGAAAATAAGGAAAGAAAATGATACAAAATGGCTTTGAGGCTCTTGGGATGACCAAGCCCAAGAAAATCAGAGACTTATGGAGGAGAACAAGATTTAGAAGCTAAACATGACACTTTCATTATTTTCATCAATACAATTACATCCCTGCAAGAAAATACAATGGAGTTGCAGAAATATAAGTTCTCTCCACAAGAAAATTAATGAAAATCTATCCCTAAAGGAAAATTAGACATGGTACTTATAAAAATGATTAGAATCATTCCCCATGAATGGAGGAAGCTTTCCCCACCAAAATCCCTTGATTAGTGGATCTAGTTCCCAATACTAGGAATCTGCGTTAAATGGCAAGGAACACTTCCTATTTTTTCTCAATCGTTGGAGTTCCACAATATGTACCATAATTCCATAATATCTTGTTGATTTATTATTTAATAGTGATCCTCCTGTAGTAGGAAGCAAGTCCCTAAATTATATCCTCCTCCAAATCTTCATAATCTGCCCAATATTCTCATAATATTCCACAAAAATGAATAATATTAAGCACAAATATGCAATTATTCATAAACCTTCATAATGAATATAATAAAGTTAAAAATACATTATCTAATGCAAAAAGAGAGGTTTAATGTGCTGAAGGATGGTCATATGCCTTAATTTATGTTTAATTTAGAGGCATGGGCCTTAATTTATGTCTAATTTAGAGGCCCATCATCATCTACCCACACTGGTTGGAAAACTACATCCTCAAATGAAGAAGGCTCATAATCAATGAGTTCTGTCATAAGTGCCATGTAACATGTATACCTGTCTGGTGACCTCCTCTTCTTGTGCAAGGATGTAGGAGCTCCCGCATGCTCCCTAGCATCTTACACCAACTTGTCATTTTCTCTAGTTCTCTTCCTCCCCTCTCTAGAAGATTTTGGTTGAGTGGGTGCCTCCACTCTGCCTCCTATCTACTCCTCCACATGTGGCTTCTCCACAACATTCTGAAGCTCTGCATGAGGCTCCTCCTTTGGAATTAAAATATCCTCCTTTGGTGGCTTACTCAGATCTCATTGTAGAGAGCATCTCATAGCCTTCTCCTCATCAAATTTGACACATCTTCTCACTACTTTCATCCTTAGTGAGGGAAAATACACCAGTAATTATGTGGTGTCTTTGTGTATCTTACAAAGACTCCCATCTCAGTTGTAGGCTTCAATTTCTTCCTGCTATCCTTAGAGACATGAAAATACACAATACCTCCAAAAATTTGAAAATGGGATACATCTGCGTTGGGTGATTTAATGGTATGTTAAATCCCTTGTTATGTTAATATGTCCACCCGGGGGTTTCGTAAACTTAGAAGCAAACCAAAATATATGGGACCTCAGATGCAACTATTGTAGAAGGTTTGTTTACGATGGAAAGAAAGAAAGGAAATGCATATTACAAATAACTTTTAAAACTAAAAAGTTTCTAGTTCAAGATGCAGCAAGCAAAGGAAGAGGCTCCTAATTCGGAGGTCCTAGTTGTTCTTCCCCACAGTACTGTCCTCAAGAAGAGAAACTAAAGAGCAACAGTTTGTGATGTATAAAAAGCAAGAGAAGAGGTTCCTAACTTAGGATGTCCTGGTTGTCCTTCCTCACAGTTCTATTCCAACAACATTACCATTGCATCAAATCATAAACTCAAAAAAAACTTGAAATAAAGAAAAGGAAATGAACTTTAATTATTGTTCAGACCAAATAGAAGGAGATCCTAACTTAGACTCTTGATTGTCCCCTCACATGCTGATTAGAACTCAACTAAAATTCATTCATAAGCATCAAAAATCAAGAATTCAGAAATAACTTGAAACTAGAAAAAGAGAATGAATTTCAATTATTACTCATATCAAATAGGAAGAGAGCCTAAATTAAACCCTTGTTTGTCCTTTCATATGCTGATAAGATTTAAACTAAAATTCATTCATTGATAATGAAAAATATTCAAACATCTAAGTAATTAAATGAAAATAAAATCTATAATAAAATAAAATGTTTCTTTGATCATTTTAGAGTGAGCTCAATTCTCTTAAGAACAAAGTGAAAAACTATTCCATAAATTCATATACTACATTAAGACAATTTATATCTAAAAATGTAGAAAGAAAACTTTATTCTATTCCATCATAAGTTAGGATACATGCTCCAAGAGTCATCCCTTTGGAATGGAGGAGGTACTCCTATTTATACAAAAACATAAGCAACTAACTCATTAATGGAGATCCACTAATCCCTCATATGGTTACAACCAATATGAGACACATATTCCTTTATCCATGATTTTTCTCCATGAGATATGCTTGACCCCTATCCCAAATCTCCTTCAAATCTTCAAGAGAATTCGAATTTGAGTCTTGGATGCCACATAAGAGTGTCTTGGAACCTTCCAAATCACCTACACATGTCACCAAAATCAAGCCACTTTTAGGTATAAGCAAATACATGTTATTTTTCTAACTTTTAATCATAAATTCACTTTAAATACATAAAATAAATAACTTTGGAAAATGAAAATATGAACCCATATGGTAATGGAAATATAGGGTTATGTAATGATAATGTGATGAAGTGAGGTGAGAAAATGAGGATAAAGGTGAAAATGGAGTGAAAGTGTATGTTAATTTGGCGGCCCAACAATCTGTCTTTCTCCCAGAGAAAGCTTCTTTAGGTGTGATCATGCCAAGTATTCTGGGAGGGATCGTGTTCAGCAAATAAACTGTGGTGTTGCATTCTTCTTCCCATCAATGTAATGGCAGACCTTGATCATGCAACGTTTCTCTTGATGGTCCCACTATGCTTATGGTTTTCCTTTCATCCACCACATTTTTGTGTGGGTTATGAGGTACTACCAATTCTCTTCTAATACCCTCTTTGGCACAAAATTTCTTGAAGGTGTTAGATACAAATTCTCCTCCATTATCACTTCTCAGGGCTTTCAATTTCTGACCATTCTCCTTTTCAGACAATTCTTTGAATTCAACAAATTTGGAAAAAGCTTCATCTTTTTTTCTCATGAAGAAAATATTTTAGAAAATTCATCAACAAAAATCTCATAATACCTGTGTTTTTTGGTAGAAGTTGTAGAAAATGGTCCACATTTATCAAAGTGGACTAACTCCAAGATTTCTCTAGCTCAGATATCTTGGGCTTGGAAGGTGGATTTGACATGTTTTCCCAGTGTGCATCCCTTGTAGACATCATGCTGGTCAAGGGTTCATTTCAAGAGACTGATGATAATCTGTTGCATGATTTTTAAGGCTCCATGGTGTAAGTGTCCCATGCGCCTATGCCAAATTTCTCCAACATCTCGACTCTCCACATTTCTTGCCTTTCTACTCATTGCAACACAAGCATCCACCTCAAGTTTGTAGAGATTTTTCACTTTGACTCCAATATGCTTCACTTTCCCTGTAGCTACATGATTTATAAAATATTTTCCCTTGCTAAACAAAATATCATAACCTCTATCCTCCAATACAACTACAGAAATCAAATTCTTCTTCAGCCCAGCTACATACATAACATATTTTAGATGAATATGAGATTCTAAGTCCCTCTCAAAGGTGACAATACCAATTCCTTTGGTACTATACCTCCCATCATCTCCAAGTTCTATGTGCATATGGAGATCCTTCTCCTCTAGGCTACTAAAGAATTATTTTCATCTTGTCATATGGAATGAGGAACTAGAATTTTTGTACCACACACTCCCCATTACAGTGCTTTCCATGCATGCAACCAAGGTGAAGTCCAATTTGAAGTGGGAGGTTAGAGCACCACCTCCTACTCTTCCTGAGGTCTTCCTATTAGATTTCATGTGTGGACACTTGGTTGCATAGTGTCCATATTCATGGTAGTGAAAACATTTTATCTTGTTGAGGTCTTTCTTCTTGCCATTTTTCTTGTTGGACTCTGGATTTCCTTGGGCCTTCTTTCCCTTGGACTTCTTTCCCTTGCCTACCAAGGAAAAATTTTCTTCCTTCTCAGCTTTGGATGTTACTCCATTTCTAGTGTTCCTTCAGATTTCTTCCTGCACCAAATCAAACCAAAGTCTCTCCCAATTTGATAATTTGTCCCTTCCATTTATAGAGTCCTGGTAGCTATGCCATGATTTTGGAAGTCCTTTGAGAGATAAGATCACTATCTCCGAAAATGGTATATTTTCTCCAACTCCTGCAAGCTCATCTCAACACCGAGTGAATCCAGAGAGGTAAAGTGGAATGTTTTCATTTTTTTGCATCCAGATGTTTCTAAGCTTGTTCCTCAATGCCAATTTCTTGGCATCAATGTTATTTTTGAATAATTTAGTGAGGTTATTCCACATAGCAAATGGAGTTTCTTTTCCATGTAAATTCAAGACTATGTGGTCTCTCACAACCTCCAAGATGATCCTCCAAGCTTTTGCGGTATCCTCCTTCCACTGGGCTAATTGTTGTGCATCTGATGTTGTTGGTTTTAGAATGTCAGTTTGGGTGTATTCCAACACTCCAATATCATCAAGTAAAAATTCCATCATGTCATTCCAAACTATGAAATCTGAGGTTCCCTCCATGGCATACTCCAATATCAATTGATTGAAAGATATTTACCTAACACAGAAGAAAATCACTTCATTGAATCTGCAAATTCAAATTTCTAAAGGAGAGGATCTATTGATTGGTTTCTATTGTGATTTCAAGCTCTAATACCATGTAGAAATTACTAGAAATTTTCTACTACTAATAAATTTGGATTGAAAACAAGAGATTACAAATTTCCTCTACAATTCTACATAATGAAAATCATACGATAGAAACACATGCAACCATTAAAACACAAGGAATGCAAATATTTTACAAGGGAACCCAACTAGGAAAAAATCCTCTGATTCTTTTCATTAATCAGATGAGAATGAGAAACTATTACAATGTATTGCTTTAACTCTAAAGCACACACTGCACTGTAAACTTGTTCTCCTACAAATTGTGCTATCTGGCCAACACTTAGCCAATTCAAGCCTCTGTCAAGCTCCTATTTCCTTGCACAATCCTGGAGGAAATTAGCTCCTAAATAATAGGGGAATTCCCTATTTCCTTGTGAAAATCCCAAGGAATTGATCATCTGCTTGATTTCCAATCTTGTACACTTAACTAGTATACAATTGATGATTACAATATGCCTTTTCCTCTGCTCCAACTAGGAAATTTGAATTCCATACATGTCTTGGCTATTTTTATCTGATTGACTTGTTTAACTGAGAGATCAATGAGTTAACAACAATTCTACTACCTAATTGATCTTCAAATGACTCAACTAGTGAATAGAGCTTAGTTAACTAAGTTCAAGTGAAAATAACTGAACTAGATTAGTAAATTTTTAGTAATCACGACATGCACAACTCTACTCCAAGCCTACAAACTCGAATTTTCTAATCTAACTAAGTAACAAGGCCATATCAAGCAAGCTCACTGCAATCTAAGTCATCCTGCTAATGTGGAAAATTGAATTACTCAATTTGACTAAGGCGCAAGTCAAATTGAGCCTTTCTTGCTACAATTTCTAACAACATCAATAAAACATCAAGGTAGATACATATGATGGTTTATGCTTATTTTTGAATTCAAATACACATCATCTCATTGACCAGAATAATATGGAATGAATCCCAACCAATATTCTAGTGGTGGTGGACATCAAAGTCTCACTAGATTGGCATGTTGAATACCCTCAATTCAATGTTGTTTAAGATACATCAAATGACTATAGATCAAGCTAACATTGGTGTGGATCAAGCTTTATGTTTTGGTTTTCAATGAAAAATGAATATCTCTTTAACAACATGAACATGAAAATTAAGTTGTTGTCTAGAAATTCAGCTAGAATAGATACCTCATATTATATGTCACTAGACATGATGAAATTGACTATCAATTTGTAAGAAATGAACTAATAAATCCTTGTTAAATTTTTAATAGAGAGAAGTATATTTGCTAAGAGGAACGTTAAACCAACCAAAAAAAATCATAAACTTATAATCATGCAAGAATTAACAGTACCTTGGGAAAACCCCATCTAACAAAATTCCATTAGATCCCTTGGAAAAAACCTAGCCAAGCTAACCAAGTGAGCCTTCACCGCTCACATCTCTTGACCTGTTACTTGGGGTTTCCTTAACCAAATCTAGCCAAAATGACCAAGTGAGTCAATAGTGCTCACCTCTAGCCCATACCCACTTCAAAGTTTATAACTAGGTTATTTGTTAACCTGGGTTGCCCCTATAACCTAGGTCTAACATGTGATTGTACCATAAATTTTCCAGGGATACACATGCCTTACCAGGTCTTACAATAGTATGCCCATTTACATGCAATTTAAAAATAACTTTATTATAAATTATTTGTTTTATCTTTAGTATTTTTATCACAAATTTCATCCTCTTTCCTTGTGATTCTTGATGGTCTCCTAAACCACTTCTCTTAGTTAATGTTCATATCCCATTTGACATAGTCTACACATCAAGGAGAGACAATTTCATGCTTCCATTCCTTTGACCATACAAGAATCAATTTCTCGTCCATAACAATAGAGAAGTACAATGGGAGCTATTAATGCTGATATTTTTATTTCTTTTTGAGCGTTGCGTACACATTAATAATAGACCTTTGTATCCATATTTTAGTGAATGCTTTCATATTTTGATTAGTAGTGACTGTGTTCTAATTGAATAGATAGGCTAGGGATTATTTTCTAAACAAACATCAACAAAATTATTTCATGGGGCCAATAAGAAATCATCTATAGTGACATGCGTCTCCTCTGCTTGAACTCACACACATGGGTCTCCTCGTTCCATGCTTTTCAACCTCACTTTTATTTTTTTTAAAGCAACCTATTCAATAGGAGTTCCCTAGTTGCCCCAATTGAAACCTTCTCATTTCATTTAAAACTCACAATGGATGCCACTTTTCTGCTCATATACATGTTTATGTGTCATCACCCAGTATTTCATCATTGAATCCACGATGACCATTAGCCCTTCTACCACCTCAGCCTCCATAGTCACCATCTTGTCCACCGACACCACCACACCAACCAATCTCAACTTCTGCATCCTCTACATGTAAAATGATTTTTATCCTTTCTTTTATGGCCCATAACTAAACCTTGTGACTTATACTTAAACCTGGAAAGAAACATAAGCACTCTAAATTTTGTACTAGCCTATGAGTTAATGCATGCTCTAAACTTGCACCTTGAGCACCATAATGTAGTTTGTGACTTCTTCCAAGATAACGAGTGTGCCCAGGTGGTGGCTTCTTGGAATGAGCTTCGAGGGTGTCTGCATACAAGAAGATAGAGTACCTATTTATGAGTGTATTCTCGTCCTCGACTTGGATGACACTTGAAACAAGCACTTGACATACTTCTTGCATGGAAATGTAGTTTATAGTGCCCATTATTCTTTCCAAACACTAAGTTGGGGAGTTCACTCTAGATTTAACTATTGATTGTTTTTTATAGTATGATTTGTTGACCTTGGAAAGGTACTTTTCCGAATGGCCCTCCTCCACGCAGTTCAACCCCTTGCCATCATGGCCAATGACATATCCACAACTATTTTTACTGCTTGGCTTTGAGTTAAGCCATTGGAAACATGTTCAATTATATCATGCCACAACAAATAGATAAATGTCTTATATATTTCCATTGAAAACTAGCCCTCCATGCCATTTTCTATTATCTAGACTCATAAATGTGAACTCAAACTTGGAAAAATATGATTTCTTGATGGTATATGTCATGAAACACTTGAGCTCAAGTTCCTTCTCTAAGGAATTTTCAAAGCTCCAACTTGTGCCTACCCTTCTTGGTTCCATATCAACATTTATGCAGTGGATCCTCCTTCATGCTCCCAGGTCCATCAGATTTTATTTAACCACCAAATCCAAAACTCCAACCTCAATTTTTCATACTCATGTGCCTCTCTCACACTCACCAAGCCAAATATATCCTTGGCAAAAAAGGCATCCCCCTGAATCCAACACTTAGCTCTGATACCATGTTAAAAAATTAACCAGGGAGACAAATTAATTGAGAAGAAAAACATCAAAACAACCAACAAAAATCATAAAACATAAATATGCAAACATTAACATAATTTTTACCCTATGAAACCCCCAACTTGGGGGAAAACCCATTTAATGGAATTCCATTATATCACTTGGCCAGAACCCAGCCAAGTTGGCCAAGTGAGCCTTCACTGCTCACATCCCCTGGCCTATTAAAATAGATTCTTCACCTAACCTTTTAAAGGCTTCATTAAATGAATTCCATGGGTACTCAAAACCATGTTACCAAAACCACTAACATTTTACACTATCAACTTTGACTCTTTCCCCGAGTCAAATTTACCAAACAAGCCTTACACTTTGTAAACTGATGCCTTTGCTAACGAAATTTGGAATGAGAGAGAATATATTTTTCCTGTGGCTTGATCCCACAAATGACTTCCATAACTATTCAATTAGTTGGAACTAGAAACAAAT
This sequence comes from Pinus tabuliformis, assembly GCA_031772625.1. Classification (NCBI taxonomy): domain Eukaryota; kingdom Viridiplantae; phylum Streptophyta; class Pinopsida; order Pinales; family Pinaceae; genus Pinus; species Pinus tabuliformis. The sequence continues at coordinate 1,031,038,145 of CM062805.1, forward strand.
TGTTTCAATGAAGAAACTCACATATCCATTCCTCGCACACTAGTGGTTGTTAATATAACCACTTGAACTTGAAAGGGTGTTGCATAGTGAATTCAAGACCACACTATATCCAAAAAGTATGTTGTATGATACTATGGTAGATGAAAATTTGTTTACACTAATTTGGATCTAATAGGTTGGCCTAGTGATGCCCAAGACCAACATGTACCACTCCCACACCAGTAGTTGACCTAATTTTACGCATCCAAATGCCCACCACACTAATAAATGGGGAATTCTATTTCACAATTTATTTGATAGACCACCAAAAATGAAACCATGTTATTCCAAAAATTGACACTCCAACTTACTCTATTTCTTCATTGGATGCTTACCAAGATATTGTGCCATGCATGGGCATGTTTTTCCCTGAGAATTTCTATCACAGAGGGAGAAATTAGTGGAAAATTCTTTGGAAAATACCTCAACCAAAATCCATCCACACATCATTGAGTGTAGCAAAGGTATTCCCAACCTACCCCATAGTTGGGTTGGTCATTTCCATTGTCGAGGGGGTTGTAATCGATTCTACTATATTTTTACAGAAATTAGAAGTTTATAATGTTAGGCTCATTGCTGGATTGAGACAAGGAAAAGAAAATTCAAAACTGGATGCTTAACTCCATGGGATCAATTTTATTAAGATATTATTTTGAATTAAAAATGTTGGTGTAATGGGAATGTTGTAAATCTTTTAGGTTCAATAATTTTTTAGCCACAAGGGTTTTTAAACCTTGAAAATGGTGAGGGTTTCTAGACATGAGAGAGGGAACCAAGTAGAGTACGCAAAATTGTGTAAGCCAACTAGAGAAGGGAAATTATTAATAGGGAAATGGACACAAATAGGTCATGGATAAGAATGGAGAGGCCACACATATTTATAGAACACCGAGTAGAACATCGAGTAGAGATAGGAGGACCACAAAAATCATGGTCAAGGAGGGCCACATACATGTGGTTCTCACATAATCAATTAGATCAATAAGGTATCTACTCTGATACCAATGTTAGACTACACACAAACATAAAGACAAATCATGTGATGCATTTATCATTAATATGATACATATAAATAAATCATTTTAGGGCCTTCGAATTCATCTTCCAAAGTCTCTTGGACTCCTAAAAACTATTAATATTCACTTGTGAATTTTAGTATTATTCCTCGAGAGAATAATACAAGTTACCATAATACCCAAGGATTAGGTTTCCAATACTGTTGGTAATGAAATGTTGACAATCCTTAATCATTCCTAGACATTTGTAGTACCAAGCTACGAAATATCAAAATTATTTTGGCACTTTGTTAAGAGAAAACATGAAGATCAATTTCATTATAATTACCTAACATAAGACTATTTCTTGAATTTCTATAGGTGGGGTATTGGTCACACGAGTTGCGCCAATTTCAAGTTGAGCATCTAACATCTCTTCATATTTTTGCATTACTTATGTTGGTTGTTGTGTTGGTGCTATATCAGGTTGTTCTTAATGGATGTTATATTTACCTCTTATATTTGTTATTCTTCTTCTTCTTCTTCTCTTTGTTCCTACAACTTTTTTTTCCATTCTTATTTCCTTGTTCATTGTTTCAACCCACTAAAAGTTCATTTTTGGCATGATTGTAATCCCTTTTATTGCAGCTTCTTACATCTATGCAAGGTTTTCTTGCTCTTCATGCATTTGATGTGATAGGTAATTTTAATAATTTTAGTTGTCACCCCTTTGTTTGTTTATCATTTTGTTGTTTCCATCGACCCTCTACTAAGTCCCTAGGATCCATTTCAACCTCCATCTAGGAAATCATTGATTAGGATTGCTGCCCTTGGATGAGGTCAACCAAAACTTATTATTATTTTGTCTTTAACTACAATGGAGGAAGTATGCTACGAGGAGGGGGAGTAACTATTCTTAACAATAAAATTTATGAAGTCTTTGATCTCATATATTTTATTGTCAATGACATTCCATGTACCTATGCAACTAATTGTGCCATTATAGGTGGTGGATGAGTTCTAAGCTTCTTTTAGATGGGCCACTACATTGGCATTTCCACTAATTTTATAGCACATTACCAAACTTCTTCTATGGGGCACAGTAATAACAATATAGGGGCTACATTAATAATAAAAATAAGGGGGCTACACCAACAATAACAATAAGGGGATACACTAGTATTATAAGGACCTAACATGCCCCTCTCCTTTAAAAAAAGTGTTTCACTCAAAGTTTGAGCAATTTTGGATGCTTCTGTATAAAATTATCATCCTCCCATGTAGAATCTTCAATGGGTAAGTTCTTCCACTTAATGAGATACTCTGAAATTGATCGATTTCATAGTTGTTGGGTTCTTGTTTGCGTGATTGCTTCAGGCTCCAATATGATCTTTCCTTCTTTTTCAATTTATGACAACAATGTTTGAACTAGGATCTTGCCATTGATAACCTTCTTTAAGAATGAAACATGGAAAACTAGGTGTACTCAAGAAGATGCAGGCAATTCCAATTTGTATTTCATAATATCAATATTTTGCAACACCTTGTAAGGACCATAGTACTTGGGTGATAATTTATTATCCTTCTTAGCTTTCTTGAGGGAAATTTGTTTGTATGGTTGTAGTCGTAAAAATACACAGTCCCCTACATCAAAACCTATTTCACTGTGATGCAAATATGCTTGTTGTTTCATTAAATTATGCGCTAGAGTGAGGTTATCCTTAAAGAGTTGGAGAACTTGTTGTTGATGCTCAATGTGATCTTCCACTGCTTGAACCTTATAATTTTCTCTTAAATATGATGTGATGGACAATGGATGATATCCGTAAAGTTCCATAAATGGGGTCATTTTTGCTGCAATATGGAAAGAAGTGTTATACCACCATTTAGCCAGGGGTAACCACTTGACCCATTGTGTTTGTTTACCATATACAAAGAAACGAAGATATCCTTCAAAACATTTGTTCACTATCACAGTTTTCCCATCAGATTGAGGATGATAAGATGAGCTATGAGCTAATTAAGTACCAAGACAAGAAAATAATTTTGTCCAAAAATTTCCAATGAAAATGGGAAATCTATCACTTACAATAACCTTTGGGTTTCCATGTAGCTTTTGAATTGTTTCGATAAATGTAGTAGCAACTATATTAGATTTAAAATGATGAGATAATGCAAAAAAGTGTGCATAATTAGTAATTCTAGAAACTACCACCATGATGATACTCTTTCCTTCAGACCTAGGTAAACCTATGATAAAATCGTTTGAGACATCCTCCCAACACTGACTTGGAATGGCTAAAGGTTGCAACAGACCTAGATTATTAATTGCCTCAACTTTATTTTGTTGCAAACCAAACATTCTGCCACAAACTTCTAAATATCAAATTTAAGGCCATCCAAAACAAATTATTTCTTGACCCTGTGGTATGTTTTTAAAAATCCTGAGTGCCCTCATATGGGGGAGGTGTGCAATTCCAAAAAAATATTCTGTTTGAGTTGATAATTCCTACATAGTATAAACGATATGTGTATCATAATGAATATTTTTTCTAGATAAATGTATCATATGTATTGGGATCTTGCTGTAACTTTTGAATGATTGTCCACACCTTTTCGTCATTCTTCCATTCATTCCTTGCTTCAATTATCCAAATGAGTTGGATAATAGAAATGGCATAAAGAAATGATTCCACGTCTTCATCCTTTCTTGAGAATGGATATGCAACAACATTTTGCTTCCGTTTTTTGTAGATGATTTCAAAGTCATAACCCAACATCTTTGTGACCCAGCTACTCTTCTAAAGATAATATTTGTTCCAAAAAGTATTTAAGACTATCATGATCTATTTTTATGTTGAAGTTTCTCCCCATTAGGTAAGGTCGCTATTGCTTTAGTGCATGTAGTCTTGCCAACATTTCCTTCTCATAAATAGGTTTGTGTAAATATTTTCCCTTGATTGGACTACTTTCAAAAGTAATAGGCCTTCCTTCCTGCATTCAAACAACACCAATTCCATTTCCTGAGGCATTACAATCCACAATAAAAAATTTTGTGAAGTTTGGTGTAGCTAAGACTGGTGCTTGCCACATTGCCTCTTTAAGATGTTAAAAGGCCCTAGTTTCTTCTGGAGTCTAAGAAAATGCATCTTTCTTCAGTAATGTTGTTATAAACATTGTTATTCTTCCATAATTATTAACAAACTTGAAATAATACCATGTCAACTCGAGAAATCCTTGAAGATGCTTTAGGATTGTGGGTATTTCCCATTCCTTAATGGATTTAATTTTGTTAGGGTCTACCTTAACACCCTCATGAGATACAATATGACCCAAATATTCCACCTCCTATAGTCCAAAGAAACATTTGGAGGTTTTTTCGTAATTGTTTCTCCTCCAATAGTTTGAGCACCCTGTCAACATGTTGAACATGATCCTCCCAAGACTTTCTGTAGATTAGTATACCATCAAAAAATACTAACACAAATTTTATAAGGAATTGTTTGAAAATGGAATTCATCAAACCTTGAAATGTGTAAGGTGCATTATTAAGGCCAAAAGGCATGACCAAAAATTCATAATGACCTTCATGAGTTCTGAATGTTGTTTTTGGAACGTCTTCAGTATTCATTCTAATTTGATGATATCTTAAATGAAGATCTAGCTTGGTGAAGTAAATTTCTCCATGTAATTCATCCAACAATTCATCAATGACAGGAATGAGAAATTTGTATTTAATAGTGATCTTATTGAGCTCCCTATAATCTGGACACATACACCATGATCCATCCTTCTTGTGCACCAATACTACTGGAGCAAAGAAAGAACTTTGGATAGGTTGAATTATACCGACCTCTAGAATTTTTACAACCATACATTCATTTTCACTCTTTTGGGCATAGGGATATTTGAAAGGCCTGATGTTTGGAGGAATGCTTCTTGGAATCAAGTGAATAGCATGATCATGATCATGAATAGGTGGGATGCCTTTGGGAGTCTCAAATACCTTTGAATGGTTGTCCAAGATTCTTTAGAGATCTAGAGAAATGGATGATTTCTATGTTTGAAAATCTAGTGAGCAGAATTGTGAAATTATGCCTTGTTCTTTCTTCAAAATATTTGTCATGCCGTTAAGCTAATTATCTTCTGTGGTTTCCATGTGATGCCCCTTAGTTCAATTTCCTTTCCTTCCTAGGAAAATTTCAAGAAAGGTTCTTAAAAATTAAAAGCTATCGTCCCTAAATATTGTAACCATTGGACTCTTAATACAACATCAACACCACCCATTGGAATGGAAATCATTGGACTATTCAATACATATTCCCCCCATTGGACTCCTAATACAACATTAACACCACCCATTGGAATGGAAATCATTGGACTATTCAATACATATTCCCATGTGGTTGGATTGATATTATGACACTTCTCTAAGTAATTTATAGTTCCTCCATTTTCAACCATCACTTGAAACTTTGATGCCAGATATAGAAACCAATTCGGTTCCTTGGCTATTTTACAATGAATAAAATTATGGGTACTACCATAATCGATCAACATTGTCACCTTTTTTTTCTTGATATATCATTTTATGTTGAGAGTTTGAGGAGTGGTAATTCCTGCCAATTCATTACAAGATATGATTGGATTAATTTCTTCTTTCTCTGGGGTTGGTTCCTAATGTAGATCCTAATATTTTTATGTTTCTTGTTCCTTCTTTTCCTCCTCTTCACAATCTATGTAAAATAATTTCTTCTCATCGCACTTATGACCCTTAGTGTACTTTATATCACAACTATAACAAAGCCATTTTTCTCCTTTTTCCTCCAGTTGTTATGGTGTCAACCTTGTAGGTTGTTGGAGGCTAGAAGAAACCTCATGTTGGATGTTATCCTTTAAATTCCCTATGAAGACATCAACCCTCTGCTCCTCTGGAATATCATTTACCTTAATATTAAATCTTTGGAATTCCTCAATGTGCTCTTCCATTGAACCCTTTTGTTTGAGATTAATCAATTGACTAAATAAGGTATTTATCTTTGTATCCTCATAATGTGCTACCAATTCTTCTGCAAAAATTGTCCAAGTGAAAAATTGAATTAGGATAAAAAAATCCATTGGTACCACACAAACTAATTTTGCTCTAAATATAAAGATGAAATGAGTATCTTTTATGCATGTGGCACATCATGTAGATCAAATAATTGCTCCATCTGTAGTATCCATGTTACTGGATCCTTTCCATCAAACTTTGGTGGGTCTTAAACCCAACTTTGGAGTCTCCAAAATCATAATTCATATTGTTTTTGTCCTCATCATGATTTTCATGGATTACCTTGGCACCATTAGGAAACCTTTCTTGGAGCAACTTTGTCAACCCTTCCAATTTAACATTTATCGCATCCATGTCTACTTTAAAAACTCCCATATCTTCTTTTAAACCATCCTTCAAGATTTCCATATTTCCTTTTACTTTTGCTTCTAAACCATCCATATTAGCTTGTAGTTCATTTGTGGTTATTCTTTGCGAGAGAAAAACATGTTGCACTTGGTCTCATAATTTTGATATATCATATTGCATTTATTCCTCTTCTTCATGTGTCATAGTAGAGCTTTCAGGTTGCTTACTAGGTGTGTCCATTTTTTTGTTTCAAAGAATTTTGGAATCAAACAATGATATCTATGCTTCACTATTCCCTTTATATCACTTCAAACTGATTTTTCAAACAAAAGTTATGCAAACTTTTCAAAAAAATACACATCTTTCTTACGTTTTAGGAGCTCGATATTTAAATTGTTGTGTCTCTGTAACTTCAAATTCAAAAGTCTAAAATTTTGTCCTTTGGTAGCCCTTTGAGTCTTCTTTCAAATTCCACAAGTCAGACCAAGATTGGATTCTTCAAGAAAAAGTTATGCCCAATCTCCCACGATGTCCTGATTATAGATGAGTTCAGTAGATCTAACTTGTATGGAATGTCACTTGTCATTGTTTTAACCTTCGACCTTCAAAATGATACATTAAAAACTATAGTTCATGAAATTTAGCTACTTTTTATGAAAATCAAATTTGATGTTCAAAGAGAAAGTTATGATGATTTTACCTAGGACACCTATTTGGGATTGAATTATGGAGCCTGCAAAAACCCTAACTTCTTTGGAACATATATTAAAACATATAGTGAACCAAGATCTAAATTTTTTACACGAAATTGATCAAGATTTCTGCTCCACATGATTAAAATTTCAGCTTCTAAAGCATTGTATAAAAAATACTATAGCGAAAATTCCAAGATGACCTGTTTGAAGCAGTGAAACCCTAGAATCCAAAGCTCTGATACCTAATGTTATGCAACCTGATCATAAAGAAAAATAAAATATAGATCAACGACTTCAAAATTAGCCTCTTCGAGGGGGAAACCTCATTTACATCACATAAACTAACAATTCTTGGATGATACAAATAACAAGACCTCCTCTCTATGTATAGGAGTCTAAGGTGTCACAATATAATCATAGCCTACATAACAATAATAATGTAAGGGCACAATAGTAACAATAGTGGGTTTCTATGGGGCATAATAATAACAATATGGGGGCGAAATTAACAATAACAATAATGGAGCTACACTTACAATAAAAATAAGGGGGCTACACTAGTATTATAGGGACCTAACAAAATGAGTAGTGAAGGGTTTAATCCTCTATGTTTCTGTGATTAAATTATTCATCTTCATGTGCCCCTCTCAATTATATAATGGTTTCAACTCATGTGATAATTAACTCAACTATCCATTGGAAAATATTATGATCCATGATAAACAGGCTTCTCATTGAAATATACCATTGACTCGCTTAATACTATTAAATAGGCCTCCTAATATACAACTAATCCACGGGAATTCAATTAAAAAAATATTATAGCTCATTGTCTAGTCACCCCATGATGGTTCTCAGCCAAATCATGCCCATTCAAATTATGAAAACATCATGCGCCATATTATGAAAACATATTTTTGATGATAAATGCTTTTTAGATGAATTATTTTGTGTCTATGATTAATGAATGAATGTTATACGTTAATGAATAATTGGTATATGTTTATTTATGCACATGACCTTGTTTCATATTATGTAAACATATTTTTTATGATAAAATTTATTGAGATGAAATTTTTTGTGAATTTACAAATGAATGAATAAATGAATGTTTGCTAATTGTTTTTTTTATGTATCTTAATGTCTTCCTTTCAACTATTTCCTATATAGTAGATAGATTGTGTACTTTGGAATTGAGAGTGATGTGAGTGGGGGGGGGGGGGAGGGTCCATGAGAAATGCCACCTTCACGTGGTTGGCCCTGTTCAATAGAGAATAAATTAGGATTTGGATAATATTAGAGCAAAACACCCTCAATCCAATAGAGAAACAACAAAGTCAATGTTTACTGTGTTGCTACATCGTCGAGTGGAGGGAGGATTAATCCAAGATTAAACTACTCCAATAATTTATTATTGGAACTAAGAGGAACTCATTCAGGTATTCATGCACTCAATTCCATTATTTATTCATGCAATTAAATTTAATATTTTGTCAAATTTAATCAAAGTTTGTCTTAATGGTCTCATGAATATGTGTACGACAACTAGTATTAATTCGCATGTTGAAGTGGAACAACTATCTGAAGAAAATAGATCTAAATGGTAAGGGTTTAGGTGAGACAACAAAATTTTCTTAATATTTGTGTTGCATGTCTTGGCTGAGTGGGAGTTACATAAAGGTTTATAAGAAATAAGAAACTTTTCCATGAAAAAAATTCATGTAGTATTTGTCTTTCTTTGACCATTGTGTTTGTATTTGACTGAAAGACCACAAACTGTCATTTTTCAGGTAGGACAATAGGAGAACCTCTTACTCTATTAATTGGGAATAAGTCATTAATATATTTTTTCTTCTATTTTATTAATTATTTATCTCATCTTACTTCTCCTCCTTCCTTTGTTTTTCAGGTACTTTCATTCACATATCTTGATTTGAAAGATTAACTAGGGTTGGAGTCATATACACAGAAAAAAACTCATCGAAGTAGTGCCTAAATTTAGCCCACTAAGCTCTTGGATACCAGGTACTTGATTTAGTTTTGCGTTGCATTTGATTTCAAGCAATTTTTTATTTCTACATTATAAATATTCCAAGACCGTAGACCCAAGACCAGCACACCATGATCACTTGAAGGGTTGGCCAACTTGATCAGTTGGTGGACTCTAAGACACATTTTACATAAAATAAACTTATTTTTACACTACCTCTCAGGGCACATACCCCACCCAAATGTTCACTAGGTATGTCCCTTTAGGACTATTCTTATCTTGGATTACCAATCCTCAAATAACATTAGTCCTCTTCGACCACTCTTCTCTTGGATACCCTATTAAATCCTCAAAGAGTGTCAGTCACGAGACTACTACCTATCTTGGATTTATAATCCTCAAGGAGTATTGGTCTCAGATGCTTACCCAATCCTCTAGATGCCATTCTCTCCTCATGGCCTTCACTAAGACTTATGGTTGTTAGTCCTAGTCTAGTGCATGACAACATACCCTAAGCATCAAAATTTAGGGTTTTATAGTGAACCCTAAAGGTTAGGGTTTCAACAAAAATGAAAAAATCACAAAGGTAGATTCAATATAGTGATTGATATTCTTAATAAGAATATTTATGATTCAAAACCCTAAACATAAGATAGTAATACAAGGGAAATTTAAAATAATTTTAATGAAAATGTTTTACTACAAATATTATAGTTTTAGACATACTTGGAGTTGCTCCTTTTAAAAATCTTGTATATTTTCCCTTATTGATGTGTTCCCTCTGAATTTTAACCTTTATGCTTGCAATGCTTATTGACAAGTACAAAATATGTGATACTAAAAGCATGATGTTAATTATGTCAATCTAGGGTTTCTAAGCAACAATGGAGGATGAAATCCTAGGGTTAACAAATGCCAAATATAAGACTAGGTACTTAATGTTAGATACAACTTATTATTCTCATCTAATCATACTTGACATATACCCTAGTTAGCTCACAAACCCTAGAGGCAAAGGGTTAGGGTTTCAGGGTTATATAGTTAGGTTTTCACATGTACTATTTACAAACCTAGATAGACAACTATAAACCCTAGAATCAAATAACCATTTCAACATCTAATGTTATACTTTTAATAAACAACCTATACATACCTCATGAATTCATTCGTACCTTTTTCCTTTATCATCATGGAGATTGTTATAAGGCTTGCACATTATCAAAAAAATTGCCTTCAAGGAGTACTTTGACTTTCATTAATGTCATGCAAAAATTTCTAACAATAGACATCCTTGTTGTTTGGATTTATGGTGTATAGATCTCAAGATATTGACTACTTTCATCTATTGAGAAATCTAGGGAAAACAGTTAGGGTTATTATTTAACTTGATTTCTTTTTTATCCTTGACATTTTCTTTTGATTTATATCATTATTTAGTTTTCTTCATCATCCTTACAAATTCCAATAAGAAGAACACAATGTCAACAAAAGAACACCAAGTGTAGGTTGCTAGCCAGGGCTAAAACCTCTCCTAGAGAGGAAAACCCAAAAAATATCTTCTTATAGAATTAGTTCAATGAAGACCTCCAAAGACCCTCACCTTGACCCAAGACTAAAACTTCTAAGTGATGAGCCAACTAGAACCCCAAACCAATTCTCTTTGAAATGATGACCAAGGAAACCCTAGGTCCTCCAACAAATTTGCACATATGAGTTGCTCAAACATAGATTTCCTCATTTGTTGGCCTCTACAGAATTCATTCTTCCTTCCACAAAATTCGTTGGATCAACTCTCCTTTCTCCATCGTATGGATCAGATTGATATCATTTTTGTTTCTTTCAAATTAGGAGAGCGAGTTCATTTTATAGGTTTCTTAGGAGGTGAATTATGCCTCTCTAGGTCGACAAGAAGAGGGCTAGCCGACCCATCACTTGGAGGCTTCTAGACATGACATTTTACATTAAATATTTTTTCCTCTTCTTGCTACATGAGCCCTCCAAGGGCTAGTACATCATGACCTTGAATCTTGACTTGACAACAAGACCCTAGAGCACTCAATGAATGGTTTGACCTAGGACCACAATATGATGGAAAAGAAACCCATTTTAATAAAAATAGTTTTTATTTTTACCAAAAAAAACTTTTATTTTGACAAGTACATCAATAATTACATCAAGTAATGACTCAAGAAAAATTATGAAGACCGACACTAGTTACATTTCAACATCACCAAGGATTCTTTTGATGCTGCTACTCTTCAACGTTTTAGTAGAGATTGTTACTTAGTCATAGATTTTCTTCAAGAGGGATATTTGTAACTTTTGCTTCTTTCAGTGTAGGTTGGCTCGTTGATGTGTATAGACTTGAACCATATGTGTGTGTGTGTGTGAATCTTGACATTGTAACTATGCATAGAACTTACACACTACATATTCTTGTCTTGTAAGGTGATTGTAGCTTGATGATAGGCCTAATGAGCCTTAGGTATTGGTCTCCTTTATGCACATGAATAAGGTGGGAAATATCAGTTCCTATTATTGAGGCCTTTTAATACACTTATTCTTAGAAGGTGGTTTTTCTCCATGGTAACTGACGTCACTTCTTCTAGTATTCCAAATAGGACTGTAGGATGGCGCCTAAACATGCTCATTACTTCGCCTTCTTTGAGAAGATGGTAGATATAACCTATAACTTTACGAGGAATATGTCTTGGACTTCAATGATACTTATGCTCAGAATTTTCAGCCCCTTTGGTGATTGCCTAAATTTTGATTTCATGTTACAGAACTATCACAAATTCGAGGTTCCTATACCACTGTATAGGTCTGTGTTTTATCAAGATAAATGTAACAATATCACTTTCTCTCTTGTAAGGATTGTTCCTTGAGAAACCCCAAACATTAACTCGGTCACCTACAGTTCTGAGAATTTAGATCACTATGATAACACATAGTTCATATTTTTCTTTGATGACCTTTACAGGCTTTAAGTACTTTTCTTATTTCATTATAATGCTTGGCCTAGCCTTTCAGTCTTCTAGAATAAGGCTCCTATCTTATTTAATTATTTTTCATTGTCCTGTTAAAGTTCTATGGCATAATATTGCAATAAGGGCTTATTGGAGTGCCTAGAATTTGCTTTTGTATCTTCTAGAAGCTCGGTCATAGGAGACTTATCTTCCTCTTCTTGTCTTGAGGCCTTAGTGACCTTCTTACTACCCTTATGTAAAAGAACCAAGCTCTGATACCATGTTGAGAAATTTAGGGCATTATGTGAATTAGATTCTTCAAGTGGATTTCTCTTACCTTTGATATTTTCTTGTGATTGTTCTTATCTCTTTATTAGTTCTTTCTTTCAATTTGTTATGTTCATCAAGACAAATGCCAAACAAACAAGGACACAAGATGTAGGCACAAGGCTAGGGAAAAACCCCTATGAAGGGGAAAAACCCAGTCAACTCTTTCTCTAGTAGATTAGATCAATTTAAGACAAACTTGACCCTTTGACCAGAGACCCATTCCATCCACCAAGTCAACCCTTACTAAGTTCTTGATCCTTCCTGCAACTTCTGTTCTTGTTTTCTACAACTATCGTTCTCTAGGATCCTCAACCCTCTGCAATTAACTTCAGAAATTAGGTTCTCCATGATCTTCATTTCTTGGATTGGACTCCTCTCTATAAAAATTTTCATGGCTCCTTCCTACTTTAGAAAATTTAAAGATCGAATGTTCTCTTGTCATATTGTAGATCCAAACTCTTTGTCACATTATGTTAATTTTAGGTATGTTCTATGCTAGAGCAATTTATTTCAATTTCTTTTCCACCTGAGCAATCACATTAGCATAAAGTAAATGTAGAAATTTGAATAATATAACACATTCACAGAGATTATCTTGATTATACACTATTTTCGGAATGCATGCATAATACATAACCTCCTCTACCATTGATCATCAATTTGCGGAATTTAAAACACAATCGCATGGGCACATTGAAACATCAATCACACATATCAACACAGTATGTAATGGGGAAAGCATACAGCTGAAAACCCCAAACTATCTGTATATTATAATGATAGAGAACATGTAACAATACATAGTACAATACTCCTCACAAGTACTTAGTATTATCTCCACATGCTACACACAAACTAGCTCAGATCTGAACAAGTCACAGGTTCAAATCTCCTCCACTATTTGTCTGCCTCTACTGCGCAATCCAAGTTGAGAATATATCAGATCCAAGTTCGAATTCCCTTGGCTTATACTGCGCAATCCTCATTGGCAATCTCAATCAATGATTTTGCAAATCTCATGCACAACTATAGTAACAACTGATAGTAGTCTCACCCTTTCACCCATGTCTAACACTTGTCTCCACTGAACTGTCCATGCACTGAGTTAATTGATGTATCATTTAGTTGATTTATGAGTTAATAATTAGTGAATTAATTAATAATTAATTCACATAACTCATCACTATTGTATTTGGCAGTTAGACTAAATACAACTAGTTCAACTAAGTCAAACTGAACACAACTCCATCAACTCCACCAAACTCAATCACTTGAGTTCTAACTGAAGTCCATCATGCAATAGCTCAAATAACCCATAGGAAAAGCGTATTTCCTTCTGGAAATTGCATGTGCCACATCCGTAGCTCAAACTGAAGTGCTGCAAGAGGATAAGATAATGTTTATAGTCCAAATATTATTAAGAGCTAATAATATTCGACTGTTCTATTTTTTGACTGGCAGTCTAAAAATAGGCTCCGCCCATATGTCTAAAAATAGAGGTCCATCTATTTTTACCAACATGACCAATCATCCATAAATAGCATCCTGCAACTCATAGACCATGATCCATATGTCTAAAAATAGACATAGTCTAAAAATAGACTTTGTGCCAAAAATAGCCTGTGGACCCACTTAGTGAAGGTGACTTCTTTTCACTAAGCTCCATCATCTTGTTGCATTTTCAACACTCCCTATCAACAAGATATGGATTATCTGCAACCCCTATCTTGCCTCTGTGGTATTCGAATTTGCTCCTGGTGAGCGCCTTCGTCAAGATATCAGCATCCTGATCCTCTGTGGGAATGTATGAAAGTAACATGATTCTCCGCTACACACAATCTCTGATATGATGGTACCTGATGTCGATGTGCTTGGATCTATCATGAAATACTGTATTATCCAAGAGTTTAATGCAACTCTGGTTATCACAATAAATCACAGTAGGCTCCAAGTGTGACCCAAACAACCCGACTAGGATCTTCCTCATCCATATAGCCTCGCATGCAGCCAAACTTGCTGCCATATACTCAGCCTCTGCTGAACTGAGTGCCACGGATCTCTGCTTCCTGTTGTACCAAGAAACTGTTGTCGACCTGATACTGAAGATCCCTCCAGATGTGCTCTTTCTGTCTGTTGGGCTCCCTGCCCAATCTGCATCCATGAAGCCACATAGCTTCACCTCATCCTCCTATCTGTACCACAATCCATATTCTGATGTGCCTCTGAGATAACGCAATACATGCTTGCCTACCTTCCAGAAGAGCTTGGTTGGCTTAACCATATCTTGTGAAAGTTGGTTAACAGCATAGCAAATATCGGGTCATGTATTGACCAGATACTAAGCGACCCCACCAACTGTCGATAAACAGTGGCATCCACTACCTCTGCTGAAGTAGAATCCTCCTCCTCAATGACTTCGTTGAGGAACGCAGTCTTCACATCCATCTGATGGATGTGCCACCCCATCTGCGCTGAGAGAGCAAGAATCATCTGTATGGAAGAATACCTTGCGACAGGTGCAAAGGTCTCCTCATAATCGATCCCCTCCATCTGTGAGAAGCCTCGGGCAACAAATCTTGCCTTGTACTTCTCCACAATCCCGTCAGCTGCCTACTTCACTTTGTAGATCCATCTCGAACCCACCACTGATTTCCCCTCCGGTCTTGGGACAATCTCCCATGCACTGTTTCTGACAATCGAATCATACTCTTCCACCATGGCATCTACCCATGCTGAATCCTCCACAGCTTCCTCGAAAGAGGATGGCTCAGTCATGACACATTTGCTCACAAGAGCCATGTATCTAGTGTACCGATCAGGTGACTGTCTCTGTCTGCGCTGTGCTGTAGGTGGTCCTACAACCTTCTCTACATCTTGAGCCAGTCGCTCAGCTTCTGTAGTGCGCTTTCGCCCTTTGATGGTTGGAACTGCATGAGTGGTCTCTTCCACTCCATGAACTTCATCTTGTGGCTGATCCACATCCTGAAGCTCATCCTTAGGAACTAATAGCTCCTCATATGCATGCAAGTGTGGCTCCCTCTCAAGTGAACACTTCATGGCTTTCTCCTCCTGAAATTTGATATCCCATCGCACAACATTCTTGCGACTTTCTGGAAAATACACACGATAGTTGTGGGGCGTATCAGTGTACCCCACAAATATCCCAACCTCTGCGGTTAGCTCTAGCTTCTTCCTGGAATCCTTCGTCACATGCATGTAAACAGGAGAACCAAAAATCCTCAAATGGGAAATATCAGGCCTCTAACCAGAATAAGCCTTCTCGGGTGTACTCATTCCAAGTATCTTGTGAGGACAACGGTTCTGCATATATACTGTAGTATTGCATGCCTCCGCCCACAAGTGAAGGGGTAGGCCCTAATCATGTAACATCGCCCGTGCATCACCCACGATCGTTCTGTTCTTCCACTCAGCAACCTCGTTCTGTTGTGGGTTATGGGGAGCTATGAGATCTCTTCGAATCCCTTCTGCGCTGCAGAAGTCCTTGAACTTGCCAGAGATGAATTCACCACCATTGTCACTCCTAAGAGCCTTCACCTTCTTCCCCGATTCCTTCTCGACTAGTGCTTTGAACTCACAGAACTTTGAGTATGTCTCGCTCTTCTTCTGCATGAAGAATATCCAGCACTTTCGAGAGAAATCATCAACAAAGATCACATAGTACTTGTGCTTTGCTGTCGAAGCTACTGAGAAAGGTCCACACACATCTGTGTGAATTCTCTCAAGGATCATTGTGGTGCAACTATCCTTCTCGTGAAAGGTGGCTTTCACAAATTTTCCCAAAGTACACCCCTTGCACTGATCTGACTGTGGAAGAGTGCCTTTAGGAAGCCCAATAGAAATCTGCTGTAGTATCTTCAAGGCTCCATGGTGAAGGTGGCCCAATCTCTGGTGCCACAGCTTGCCATCATCCTGGCTCACCAATCCTTCCACCTTGCATGCCATTGTTGCGCAGCCATCTACATGCAATTGATAAAGGTTCTTGACTGGAACCCCTATCTTCCGGGTTTCTCCAGTTGTCTTACTACGCAAGAAAGCCTTTCCCTCGCTGAAGACAACATCATATCCCTTGTCTTCTAACATCGCCACAGAGATAAGATTCTTCTTCAATCCTGGAACATGCATCACTTCCTTCAATACGAAGGGTTTACCAGACTCCCTCTCAAAGGAAATGGTACCGATACTGGTCGCACTGTATCTACCATCATCGCCCATCTCAATGTGCACTCCAAGATCTTTCTCATCCAGATCATAAAACAAATCTCGATCTCCTGTCATGTGAAAAGACACACCACTGTCCAAGAACCATATCGATCCCATCACACTTGATACCAAGCATGCGATGAGTGAAAAATCTAGCTCAAACTGCCAAGCTAAGGCCTCTCTCATTGCAGATCCAGCAACTTGCTTATTTTTCTTCTTCTGCGGACAATTTGTGGCATAATGTCCATGATGGTGATAGTGAAAGCACTTCACCTTGGACATGTCCTACTTCTTGCCTTTCGCACTGGAATGAGAAGCTTTCTTGTTCTTCCCCTTCTTTGCTTTTGTAGCCAAAGCGCAATTTTCTTCATTAGATGCCTTTGATGAAGATCTGTCCCTGGTATTCTGCCTGATCTCCTCTTGCACAAGATCAGACCAAAGTCTCTCCCATCCTGGCAATTTCTCTCGACCATTAACAGAGTCCTGATAGGAATGCCAACTCTTTGGAAGACCAAGGAGAGCCAAGCTCACCAAGTCCTCGTCATCAACAGTCACCCCCACACTTCCCAACTGATCCCGGCATTGGGTGAACTTCGTGAGATACTTGGGCATAATGTCTCCTTTCTCACACTTAATGTTTCTGAGTTTATCCTTGAGCGCCAACTTCCTTTGGTCGCTCTTGCTTTGGAATAAATCTATCAATGCTTTCCACATCAAGTACGGAGAAGCCTTTCCATGCAAGTTGGATACAATGTGATCCTTCACGCCCTCCAACAGAATCCTTCGACACTTTGTTGTCTTGTTTTGCCAAGCCTCAACTTGAGCAACATCAGTAGGCTTTTGGACCTCAGCATCTATGAACTCCTTCAACCCATTTTCATCTAACACCACCTCCATCCTGTCTTTCCATGCAATATAATTCGAGCTGCCTTCAAGGGCATACTCCAATTGCAATCCGTTGAAAGACATTTCAACTTCGACACCAAGAAAACACTGCTGCAAATTCGAATTCCACCAGCTCAAAACTCAACCGCTTCTGATCTAAAATTTGTGAGAACAAAGTATTTCTCGTACAGAGATTGACTGTATGGGCATTTATCGGATATCTCACCTTCCAAAAGAAGGATGAATCTAGAGGCTACCTGGCCCGATTACAGACTCTGCCTGAAGAAATAAAATGTAATCACTTTCTGAATAATAGATCTGATGATCAACTTCGCTCCGATACCATGTAGAAATTTGAATAATATAACACTTATTCACAGAGATTATCCTGATTATACACTATTTGCGGAATGCATGCATAATACATAACCTCCTCTACCATTGATCATCAATTTGCGGAATTTAAAACACAATCACATGCGCACATTGAAACATCAATCACACATATCAACACAGTATGTAATGGGGAAAGCATACAGCTGAAAACCCCCAACTATCTATATATTATAATGATAGAGAACATGTAACAATACATAGTACAATACTCCTCACAAGTACTCAGTACTATCTCCACATGCTACACACAAACTAGCTCAGATCTGAGCAAGTCACCGGTTCAAATCTCCTCCACTGTTTGCCTGCCTCTACTGTGCAATCCAAGTTGAGAATAGATCAGATCCAAGTTTGAATTCCCTTGGCTTGTATTGTGCAATCCTCATTGGCAATCGCAATCAATGATTGTGAAAATCTCATGCACAGCTATAGTCACAACTGATAGTAGTCTCACCCTTTCACCCACATCTAACACTTGTCTCCACTGAACTATCCATGAACTGAGTTAACTGATGTATTCTTTAGTTTATTTATGAGTTAATAATTAATTCACATCACTCATCACTAGTGTATTTGGCAGTTAGACTAAATACAACTAGTTCAACTAAGTCAAACTGAACACAACCCCATCAACTCCTCAATAAACTCCACCAAACTCAATCACTTGAGTTCTAACTGAAGTCCATCATGCAATAGCTCAACTAACCCATAGGAAAAGCATATTTCCTTTTGGAAGTTGCATGTGCCACATCCGTAGCTCGAACTGAAGTGTTGCAAGAGGATAAGATAATGTTTATAGTCCAAATATTATTAAGAGCTAATAATATTCGACTGTTCTATTTTTTGACTGGCAGTCTAAAAATAGACTCCGCCCATATGTCTAAAAATAGAGGTCCATCTATTTTTACCAACATTACCAATCATCCATAAATAGCATCCTGCAACTCATAGACCATGATCTATATGTCTAAAAATAGACATAGTCTAAAAATAGACTTTGCGCCAAATATAGCTTGCGGGCCCACTTAGTGAAGGTGACTTCTTTTCACTAAGCTCCATCATCTTGTTGCATTTTCAACAGTAAACTGCAGATATAACATAAATATAAATCGCAGAAGACAAGCCAAGACAAAAGGATGGAAGATGTGGCGCTAGCAAGGGACAAACCCCACAATGTGGGGAAACCCTTGATCAATTCTTCTTTTATGTTCTTCAAAGTTCAACAAAGAAAGTGAGAGAGATAGTACATTTACAATAGAAGTCAACCACTTTGACTTTTGATATCGGCATGAGATTAGTTGAAGACATATTGCTTCAACTGATTCTCTAAGTTGACTTGTTCACCTATCATAGTGTTGCATCTCGTCTATTTGTTGCACATTACTGTGTGAATCCTTGCTGTACTGTCACATGTGTTGAACCTTGATGACTGAGCTTCTCTCATATTCATGTTTCTCATCATGCTACATCTTCCATGGTCTTATTCATCATCAAGTTTCCCATGCTCGTGATCTCATTCATCATTATGTTGCCCATGCTCATATCATCATGCATCATTATGCTGCCCATGCTCATATCATCATGCATCATTATGTTGCCCATGCTCATATCATCATGTCGCTTATTGTGCTACCCATGATCTCATACATCATGCTGCCTTCCTTCGAAGATAGATGCTCCTGATGTTTCGGCAGTTCCCGGTAGTTTTGACTTTTCCAGTAGTTCCAGCTTTTCTGGAAATTCCAACAGATCCGACATTTCTGGCTTTTCTGGCTTTTCCATCTTTTCCGGCTTTTCTAGCTTTTCCGATGTTTCTGGAAGTTTCAACTTTTTCGGGTTTTCCGGATTTTCTGGCATTTTCAGTTTTTCCGGCTTTTCCAGCTATTTTGGCTTTTCTGGTAGTTCCGAATTTTTCAGCTTTTCTGTCTTTTCAGGCAGTTCTAGATTTTCTGGGTTTTTTGGCTTTTTTGTCTTTTTCGGAAGTTCCGGCTTTTCCAGCTTTTCCTTAGGATCTCTCCTCCTACTAAAACCCAAAGACAAATAGAGAGAGGAAGAGATCCAAGTGTGTGTAGAAATGACTTGAATTCCTCTCCCATTTATACTAAATAATAGAGGTTGAATAGACATGACTGTTGGGCTTCTGAGCCTACGTAAGTTGCTAGCCGACTTAACAATTTGTCCATAACATAAATAAATTCATAACTTCATAAATACTTATCGGAACCGGATGATCTTTAGATCAATCCTACACCTCTCAATGAGAGGGATCTAATAAAAATATCAACTGTCATAAATAATATGACCCATATGGAATTTGGCCCTAGTTGTCAATTTTAACACTCCCTCTCAACTAGGGTGAACTCCATTTGCTGATCCATATGTCCAATTGTACTATCTCTGCCATCAGGGCCCTGCACTGCTCTGTTCAGCTCTACTTAGCTATGCTAGCTCTGCTCAGCTCTGCTGGCTTTGCTCTGCTCTGCTCTGCTCTACTCAACTCTGCTGGCTGTACTCTGCTCTGCTCAGCTTTGTTGGCTTTGCTCTACTCAACTTAGCTCTACTGAACCGTGAAGAAGAATAATTGATTGAGAATGTGTTATACCATTCTCCACTAACCCTAAGTCAGTCTCAGAGTGTGTACCACTGGTCCCAGACCAGTCCTCAACCAACCCGAAGTCAGTGTCATAGTAGGTACAACTCCTACCACTGGTCCCAGACCAATACTCAACTGACTTAAAGTCAGCCTCAGAGTATGTACCACTAGTCCCAGACCAGTCCTCAACCGACCCGAAGTCAGTGTCATAGTAGGTACAACTCCTACCACTAGTCCCAGACTAGTATCATTGATCCCAGATCAGTGAAGGTCATCCTAGCATAGGGAGTACGGTAGATACAACGATGCATCCATTGGTACTACTATGGTCCCTATCCACATTTCCTTGCTCATTGATCAAATGAGAGGTACTTCCCATGAGTCCCAGACTACATGGGTAGGATGCCTCGATAGGAGAACTTAATCAATCCTGTCCTCACAGGAGAACTAATCATCCTGCTACAAAATCACTGTGGAGAACACATCATCCAAGCCTCACAGGAGAACTAATCATCCTACTACACAATTGTCATGGAGAACACATCATCCAGATTTCACACGAGAACTAATCGTCATGGAGAACACATCATCCAGACCTCAAAAGAGAAGTAATCATCCTGCTACACAATTGTCATGGAGGAAAAATCATCCAGACCTCACAAGAGAATTAATCATCCTGCTACACAATCATCATGGAGAACACATCATCCAGACCTCACAGGAGAATTAATCATCCTGCTACATAGGAGAGCGAATCATCTTGTCCCACAAGAGAGTGAATCATCTTGTCCCACAAGAGAGCAAATCATCTTGTTCACAGGAGAGCAAATCATCCTGTCCACAGGAAAGCAAATCATCCTGTCCACAGGAGAGCGAATCATCCTGTCCCACAAGAGAGTGAATCATCCTGTCCACATGAGAGCGAATCATCTTGTCCCACAAGAGAGCGAATCATCTTGTCCCACAAGAGAGCGAATAATCTTGTCCACAGGAGAGCAAATCATTCTGTCCACAGGAGAATGAATCATCTTGTCCCACAAGAGAGTGGATAATCTTGTCCCACAAGAGAGGGATCATCTTGTCCACAGGAGAGTGATCATCCTATCCACAGGAGAGCGAATCATCCTATCCCAGTGTGCACCACCAGGGGAGGGTGAGTCACCCTGTGGTTGTATGTTGCTCCAGTAAGAAGCGCAAGCCCCCAGAGCTCCCAGAGCTCAATGTATGCAACATGCAGGACCCTTTTACAAGGGTCTCTCGATGACTACAAGTCATTCGGGAAAATCACAAATTTGATCCTTTCCGAGGCTCTGAAAAAGTGTAGCGACCTGTACATAATCTCAGTGCGATGGAGCCTCCTTGCTCATTGAATTACCATATCCCAGACAAGGCAGTATCTGATGTCTATCTACTAGAGAAATCATTGAATACAGGATTCCTCAATAATCGAATCCCACCTCTGGTTGTCACAAAGAATCATAGTGGTATTCATCATGTGTACTCACTCAAGAGTTTCCACAACCAGGCAACTTCATACAAGGTCATACTTGTAGTTATGTATCCGGCCTTGGTGGTACTTATAACGACCAATTTTTTCTTCCTACTCATCCATTATATCAAAGCAGAATCCAAAGAGAACCATCACTGAGAAGTGCTCTAGTGATCCTTCACACTGCCTGCCTAGTCAGCATTCGAATAATCATGCAGTTTTCATATTTCCAGTAGTGTATCTCAATCCATGAGAGATTGTTCCTCGAAGATATCTCAGAGGATTCTTGGCACCAATCAAGTGAGGCTCAACCAAATATGAGCTCACCATGCTAACTACAAAACATATGTCTGGAGTTCACCAAGAGCATCAACATGATTGAGTTTATAAAACTTAGAGGCATTTCCCAAATCTGGTCCAACATCACTACCATATAACTTCTGAAAGTTAATATCCTCAAGGTAGTCACAGGCTTGCATTTTATCATTCCACATTCGGAATCCAACTCCCTCTTACTTCTACAAATGAGAGGGTCTGCACCTGTCAGAAATAGGTCGTCCTTATGAGGTGCTAGTATGAGAGGTCTATCATCCACAACCTTTGGGTAGTGGTTTGGATCGGTTTCACTCCTAGTGAATCTCAGCTTCATCAAACAGCTATTAATCCTCTCATATTATGCCCGAGGTGTTTTGCTTCAAGCCATAGAGGGCTTTCTTCCACTTGTATACATGAGATTCCCATTCATGAATCTCAAACTCCATAGGTTGTTCCAAACCTATGGACCTGCTACATGAGGGGAATGGTCCCCTTGTAAGATTTTCCTTCAGTACATCTCAGACATGTACCTTCATGCTCTTTTTGAATTTAGGCATCCCAGTCATCATCTGACTCACAGACCTTCAGTGCTGAGTCAATGGACATGGTCCCTGTTAGGGCCTAAATCTACCTCCGGCTAAGAAAGGCAAGTATAGGGTAACATCAAGCCACGCTTAACCTGGTAGCTAGACCTACCAGGTCGGGAGAGGGCTCTCTCCTTGTCAATCTCAAAGAAAATATGGCAAAGTAAGGCTTAAGATGACTGAAAGTTAATGCTGATTTTAAGCTAGGTATATTTGTTTAGAGGATTTTGATTGATTTTAATGGTTGGTTGTTGGATCAAATGAGGAAGGCAACTTTGGGTCCGAGAAATCAACTCAGATTTGTAGAGGTTTCTGTGGGGCGAGGAAGGCAAGTGTTTTAGCACTTTGAATTGGATGTGATGGTGATTCTAAAGACTGGTGAGGAGTTGGAGAGGGCATGCAAGGTTCATGAGTCCTCTTCAAACAACAGAAAACATTAAAAACTAAATGTATCCTCTAGGCAGAGCACTAAATATCAATGGATTCTACCTAATTCTCTTGATTCATTTAGTTATGAAGAAAAAAATAGATGCTGGAACATATACACATAAGAGAAACTAAATCACAAAGGAAAAAACAATGCCAAGACACATTACCACAAGAATCCCACAAAATGCTGCAAAACCCTGGTTCATTTCCTTGCCAAACTGCAGAAGTGATTTACAATAGTGCTCAATGCATCCACAAGAGTCCAACCTTGACAAATGACTAAGAAAGTACAAGATATAGGCATCAAACCACCTATGCTAGCCATCAGGGGTCGAATCCATGAGTCAAGGAGCTATTTCAACAAGATCTAAACTAGGAACTGAAAAATAGGCAGTGGAACAACTTGCCTCTAAAACTATGGAAACTGATTCATTCAGCTCAAAACCACCTATAACTAATGTATCTACCTCCTTAAGTCATTTTTCATCATTTTTACATCATAGTACATCAAGTTACATCATGAATTTTACCATGAGAGAAGAAAAAGTCAAACTAGTAGAAAACTAGGTGAAATTCTGAGTTTTTGAGAAAAATTGACAAAATCTGCCTAATGCACAGCGCCCTAAGCCTGATGCGCAGCGCCAATCTGATGTGCAATGCACTGCCTCTGATGCGCAGCACCAGGCAAGTTTGCTTGGAAAATAGGGTTTTTAACCTCCTTAGCTCAATTTGCCTCCAAATCGCGATTTTGTGCTCTCCAAGGATATTTTGCACAATAAAATGATAAATTGCGCTCCTTTCACTTTATATATGGATGGCTTTTAATTTTTACTTATTCCAAACCCACTTTTCTAATGTCAAAGTCACTTTTGGACATAAGCTCTGTTTTTTCATTTGAACTGACTTTTCTTAATCATTTGGTAAACTGATGCATTGATGCTTTTAATTTTGTCTGCAGTGGTTGGAGTTGGCAAGGTGAACAAGGGAAGCAACTGGAACTTATTACATATAGAAGATATTTCAAATTACATGAATTTTGTACATAGAAAATAAAAACTCTGTTTTCACCTCAAAACAGAGTTTTGAGGTAAAAATCACTTATTGAGCATATCATTAGTGAAATTTTGATCTTATGAACTTATTAGACCTCCTCATGTGCCTGCTAACCTTTATTGGGTTTTTGATGACCATGGTGGTAAACCCTAGACCTAGTGAGACCTAAAACCCTAAAAATGGTTTTTGCAAATGAAATGACATCAAATGACAGTAAATGAGCTAAACATGTGAAAACAAGTCAGCAAGTAAATTCCATGAGGGAATTGACAATGAACCACTACCATTAGTTGATCCATGACCTAATGGAATGCAACTGATCATATGGGACACCTAATATGCATGCAAAAAGAGAAATTTGATCACTGATGGAGGGATGAAGATACTGACACTAATAGTCCCCAAAGGACTTGATACAACCCTAAACTCTAAAACATCTTTGAAAAATCTATTTTCAAACACGTACCTTTCCATTGATGAGTGCCACCTTGAAACCTTAAACTTCCATTTCCGAGATGGACGCCAAGTTCTTCTTGCAATCAGGTACATAAAAGAGATTCTGGGGTTCCTTGATTTCTTTGAAGAGTCGACCATTTCCTTGATGACCTGCATTACTTATCATTCCTCTGATCATTGAAGATGTCCCTGGAATAATTGTTATCTTCATCAAGAGATGTGTCTCTGCTTTTTGTATGATGGCGAACTTATTGCAACCAAGGCATCTGCCTTTCCTTCCACTATTAGATCTGAACTTCCCAATGAAGTGATCTTCCACTATGCCATTCTCATAATATTCTCTGCTTCCACTTCACCCTTAGAAAACTTAGAAGAGAGATGTGGAACTCATTGATCCTTTTGTCTTGTCCCTATTGTCTTTGGTGATTGCTCTTTCACTCTTGCTTGGGAATTGTCTTCAGCTCAGCTCTGATACCATGTTAATTTTAGGTATGTTCTATGCTAGAGAAATTTATTTCAATTTCTTTTCCACATTAGCAATCAAATTAGCATAAAGTAAACTACATTAGAACATAAATATAAATTGCAGAAGACAAGCCAAGACAAGTGGACACAAGATGTGGCGCTAGCCAGGGACAAACCCCACAATGTGGGGAAACCCTTGATCAATTCTTATTTTATGTTCTTCAAAGTTCAGCAAATAAAGTGAGAGAGATAGTACATTTACAATAGAAGTCAATCAATTTGACTTTGGATATCGACATGAGATCAGTTGAAGACATATTGCTTCAACTAATTCTCTAAGCTGACTCGTTCACCTATCATAGTGTTGCATCTCATCTATTTGCTACACATTATCGTGTGACTCCTTGTTGTACTATCACATGTGTTGAACCTTGATGACACTGAGCTGCTCTCATCTTCATGCTGCTCATCATGCTACATCTTCCATGGTCTTATTCATCATCAAGTTGCCCATGCTCATGATCTCATTCATCATTATGTTGCCCATGCTCATATCATCATGCATCATTATGTTGCCCATGATCATATCATCATGTTGCTTATTATGCTACCCATGATCTCATACATCATGTTGCCTTCCTTCGGAGACAGATGCTTCGGCTGTTTCGGCAGTTCCTGGTAGTTTTGACTTTTTCGGCAGTTCTGACAGATCCGACATTTCCGGCTTTTCCGGATTTTCTGGCTTTTCCAGCTTTTCTAGATTTTCCGGTATTTCCAACTTTTCTGGTATTTCGAGCTTTTTCAGCAGTCCTAGCTTTTTTGGTAGTTCCAGATTTTCTGACAGTTCCAGCTTTTCTGGCTTTTCCAGCAATTCCAGATTTTCCAGCTTTTTCGGCTATTCCATATTTTCCAGCAGTTCCAGAAGTTCCGGCTTTTCTGGCTTTTCCGTCTTTTCCGGTAGTTTCAGCTTTTTCAGCTTTTCCTTAGGATCTCTCCTCCTACTAAAACCCAAAGACAAGTAGAGATAGGAAGAGATCCAAGTGTGTGTAGAAATGACTTGAAGTCCTCTTCTATTTATACTAAAATGTAGAGGTTGAATAGACATGATTGTTGGGTTTTTGAGCCTACATTAGTTGCTGGCCATCTTAACAATTTGTCCATAACATAAATAAATTCATAACTTCATAAATACTTATCAGAATCAGATGATCTTTAGATCAATCCTACACCTCTCAAAGAGAGGGATCCAATAAAAATATCAGCTGCCATAAATAATATGACCCATATGGAGTTTGGCCCTAGTTGTCAATTTTAACACATTACAAATCTGAATTATTTGTTGTGTTACAGATTTGAGCCCTCTATTGTATTACAAATTTGAATCCACTGTTGTATTACAGGTCTGAGATTTTTGTCTCTTAAAATTGGTCGAATTTCCTTTTCTATTTATAGTGTTTTGTATACTTGTTTAGAGGACGATTTTGAAGTTCTTTGTAGAAGAAAAGGGTTACTTAGTGGAGGAGTTCCCTTTGTAAAAAAAAACAATTTTATGACTTTTGATTTTGGCTCAATAAAATAACATAGAGAACAAAATAGGTGTTATGAATTAATGACCATTGAAACAAGCATGATACCCATGGTTTAATAAGTCAATCCCTTTAAATAAAAAATAAATTTCTTTTATTTTGACAGATCATGACTCAAATATAATTATGAAGACCGATACTAATTACATTCTTCAACACTTGGTCCTAGATGACCTGCTTCCTCTCTCTCTATCTTGAAGATTTAGAGACCTTCTCTTCATGATCCGGGTCTTGGGGGGAAGCCCCCAATATATAGAAAATTGAAATTCCAAAAGAAAAGAGAGGAGAACATATAGTAAACAAAACCACAAAGAATTGTTTTATTAAAACATAGAATAATTGTAAAAGCTACATTGTGGTGGAAAATTTGTCCTTTTACAAAATACAACTGGTTACTTATATCATTTTTTAGTTACAAGCGGGTAAATTCCATGGGTGGGTAAATACCAGGGGTGAATGAATACCATGGGTATATGTCACTTATAATACCATGCGTAATTACCATGGGTGGATGCCACTTACAATACCATGGGTAAATTCCACGTGTAGATGAATACCATGGGTGGATAAATCTCATGGGTGAATGAATGCCATCAATAAATGTAAATTACAATGCCATGGGTGGATAAATACCATGGGTAGATGAATACCATGGGTGATTCCACATTCCATTTGGATCATTCCTCCCCCTTAAGAAGTAATGGTCCCCATTGTGTGAAGTTCCCTCCTGAGAAGCCTTTGTTGAACATGAAGAGTCATTGAAGAGAAGGGTTTTGTGTGGTTAACCCATAACCATGATGAATGAAGATCCAAGGATAGAGATACCCTGTAATTCTTGTGACCACTTTTGATACTGATAGTGTGTGGCCTAGCAAAAGGACTTTGATGTGTTAGAGAATCTAGGGCAAATTAGTGTTATGATGATTCTCTGAGACTTGATAACAATCTGTGAAGTATTTTTTTTTATTTTCTTAGTTATCTTATACTTGTTCTTCTTATTATTAGTGC
Source organism: Pinus tabuliformis (assembly GCA_031772625.1). Taxonomy (NCBI): domain Eukaryota; kingdom Viridiplantae; phylum Streptophyta; class Pinopsida; order Pinales; family Pinaceae; genus Pinus; species Pinus tabuliformis. Next base: position 1,031,066,041 of record CM062805.1, read on the forward strand.
ATACGTGTGTGCTTCATCAAACTGCTACCAAAACAAAATAACAAGAACACAAGTTTGGCTCTCTGCTAGGGACAAACCCTCTCCACTCTTGAGAGGGAAACCTTTGTAGGTTTTCTCTTATTGAAGCTTCTTATTTGAAAAACTTCCAAACCATAGACCCTTGACTAGGATGTCCTCCAAGCATGATTCAAATCCTTCCTCTTTCTACACTGTCACTTCTAGTACATCTTCCAGCACTTCTTTTGGCGCTTTTTCTTCTAGCACTTTATCTTCTAGGTTAGCAAACCCTAGAATATTAGGGCTTCTCTTCTTCGCTATAAAGAGATCTTTCTTCACCTTTCTTTGGATACCTTGTGGACCTTAATACACAACTAAAGGAGGCTTCTTATGATGATATCACCCTAAATAGCATTCAAACCCTTCTAGCACCTCGCACGTGTGACTATTTCTAGCCCTAGAAACAATCCTTTTCTTCTTTAGATTTGTCCCTCCTTCATTCTCTTGTGAGCCCACCTTCAACGCAAGAGTAAGAGACTTTTTTTGACCTATTTGTTAGCCCAAGCCATAAGGAAAATACCATTGAAACCTTGTTTTTGTTTTAGCCGCTGATCTATCATTGAATTTTTTTTTCACGTGTGGCTATAACAGATTCAGATTTCACCCTTTCCCATTCTTTGTTTTGTTTCCTCCCTACGCTGCCCTTGTGGCCCTCTCTCTCACCTTTTTCTTCGTCCTCCTTGCTTGCAGATTTCATAGATATGATTGTGTGTCCAAATGAGGAGTGGACAACCTCTATTTATAGAGGTTTACCCCTCCTCCTTGAAGCTGACATGACTATCCCTAAAGCCGACTTGTCGTTGCATTATATTTCAACATTTATTCATCATTTTTGTTGCTTGTAGACTTCATTGGTGCTAGGAGAGGATTTGACCATGCTTGGAGTTATTTCCTTGACCTTGTATGATGACTTACATGATGTAACATGCCCTCAAAGGGTCTTTTCATAATTACATTTTGACTTTGACTCTCTAGAAGCACTTCAAAATGTGCTTAACCTATTTTCAATGAGAAAGAAACTCATTGACAAATAATACAAAAATAATTTCTCTTTTCTTGAATAAGTACAAATATCAAAATTACATTTATGAAGACCGAACCTAGTTACATTTTCTCCAACACTCCCTCTTAACTAGGGAGGTATTCATACAACATTACAAGGTGTTTGGAAATTTTCAATCTTGAAGAATTCACATAAGAGAAACCAGATTAGCAATCCATCTATTATAGAATCATATTCATCAGCATTGTCATAGTGCAAGGCCTTGACTAACAGCTCCATCTCTTTAGGAGACCATGAGCCACAATGCCGGAGAGACCAATGATTTATAGACACCTTCATCATTGTCTCTCAAGGTACATACCCACCCGAGTGTTCTCAAGTATGACCTTCTAGGACTATTCTTATCTTGGGTTCCCATCCCTCAAAGAATATTGGTCTTCTTTCCTACTCTTGTCTTGGATGCCCTATACATCCTCAAAGAGTACTGGATGCCAAATGATTACCTAATCCTCCCATTATTTCTTCCTAAGTGAAGACAAGAATGTTGTGTCTATCTTGTGTCTACATTTCCATTCATGGCCTTCATTTAGACTTATGGTTGTTAGTCCTGCATGACCTATGACATGGAAAACATAATAGACACTCCTTTGTAATCAGGGGAGATTCAAAACTCCCTCTTTATTAGGGACTTTTCAGAGCTCCCTCTTAACTGGGGACTCTTTCCTTCATCAGCAGCTTCTTCTTCTTGGGTCCTTCAGCTGCATGATCTCCTTCCTTTCTTGATGTCATGAAGTCTTCGATCGAACTTCTTCTCGTTAGGGCAGCATCCATCCATCACTTTCCTTCTTGGTTAGTCATGTCATTGCTTTGTGGAAAGTGACTATCAGGTTCTAGTCATCTTGGCTACTCCTTTTTCATCTTGTCCATGCTTCGGAATTCTCTCCTCATGGATGCTCCACCATACTTGCTAGGTTATATGCTTTGACCTGGTAGCCCATCATGACTTCAGCCTGATATTGCTTCAACATTGTTTTTCCTTTTGTTGGATGGCTTCTTCATCACGACATATTCATAGAGTAGAATCAGTTATCTGCACCTTTTATATCACCAAGGCCTTCATAGGTGTTAGGAGTCCTTTCATCCTTCATCAGAGTTATCCTTCCTTCTTTCAGGAGATATATTTCAAGGAATTTTGTTAGATAGTGATTCTTGGTGATCATGGTGTTCTTCACATGCTTGATCTCTTTCTTCATTTTCTTCTTCTTAGATAGATCATTCAGCCACCTAATGCTTCTTATGGAAGCATTCCTTCATCCTTTTCTTTTTGGACTTGTCAGCATTTCTTCTTTCTTCTCAGTCAGCAATCTTATGCTCCTTACGTGAGAATGTTCTTTTGTTGACCTTCATTGCATCGTTGTACATGCCTTCGAGCATGTTCTTGGTGAAGAGACCCTTTCATGCTTGATCATGTTATATAACTATACCCATGACTCAATAATATACAAATAATGACATGACTTAAAATTTGATGCATACATACCTCATCTTGATCCTCCTTGATCATTCTTTCGTGTATCCCTTCTTGCTTCATCTTTGTTTGCCTGCATATCATCCCTTTTCTTGAATCCCATGTGTGGGATTCCCAATGAGGCATCTGCCTTTGTTCACGAACCTTCTCTTGAATATTCCATCATAGGATCTTAAAGATCCTCACCGTGAAAATGTTTCCTATCTTTGATGATTTAGGTCTTCTAATATTCTTATTATGATCAAGTTTTGTTCCATCATATATGAGGTCCTATTCTAGGTATGCTCCTTCTACATGAATATCTTTGAGCTATATTTTCCATGCTCCCACATTCTAGAAGATATTCCTACATATGCATTTTTGTTCTTCTCATAAATGCTACATCTACATAAGTGTCTAGAACTCCGTGTACATCATACTGCTAGATCCTAGAGGGTGATTCTAGCCATGCAATTTAGTTTATTCCTGCATGCTCCTATTCTACTCAAAACTTTGAAGGAAGTCCAGAAGGAAAGAGTTTGACCTAGTCATAGTAGAGATCGAGAGGACCTTCCTCCTTTTGCTTCTTTCCTTCCTCTTCCACCTCTTGAGTTGTATGAGCTTCTTCTCTCTTTCTCTTGTTGTTGTTGTTAAGCTTGGGACAATTCCTTGTGTAATGTCCATATTCTTGGCATCCAAAACATTGGATCTTGGACATGTCTTTGTTGTTTGTTCTTCATGGACCAAACTTGCCAAAATTACCCTTTCTTTTGGCCATGGTAGCAAATGCTTGCTCCTTTGATCCCACATCTTCTTTTGTCTTAAGTCAAGTCTCCTTTGTTCTACATAGAGACCATATATCACTGAGAGTGGTTGCTTCCTTCCTGGCATAAATGCTTGATGTGAAGTTTCCCTACTCCTCGGGTAGAGCCTTGAGTACAATAGTTTTCATCTCTCTATCAGAAATGACTTCCCCAAGCTCTTGAAGTTGATCTCTCATCTCATGTATTTTCATGAAGTAGGGAGTTATTCCTTCCTTTGTTATCTTCATATTGTATAATGAATTCTTCAGGGATAATATCTCTCTAGTGGTGGATATTGTGAATAGCTCTACTAGCTTCTCATAAATTTATTTTGATGTCTCAAACTTGGAGACATAGGGAATGAGAGAGTTCTTGATTGATTCTATCATAATCCTTTGAGCTCTTGTCTCATCCTTATTGTAATTGGCTAAGGCTTGAGTCTGTTCCTTATCAAGGAGAGTGATGTTCCCCTTGACATATTCTAGGAGCTCATTCTCCTTGAGAAGTAGATCAGTCCTCTTCTTCCATGCAAGAAAGTTATTGGTGCCTACCAATTTATTTCTTTCCTTGCAAAAAGACATTGATGTATATTCAGAAGGGGACATGCACTTACTTAATATATTTTGAGATTTGATGGATTTGGTTCCTCCTTGAAAGCTTGATGGCTTGTCTTCCCTGGATCTTGATGTCCTTCAAGTTGTCTTCTCCAAGTGGATTTTCTTGGTGATGAGGTGTGCTTGAAGACTTGTAGCTTGATGTAGATCTACTCTTCTTTGTAGGTGCCTTTATATAAGGCTCTCCTTCTAGCTTTGTATCCCTCCTAGATGAATGATGGATTGTAGACCCTTCTTGTCCTTGAAGTGGTTGAGACTTCTAGGCTTGATTCTTCAAATTTGTAGATGCTTGAGTGTTCTTTAGTTTCCCTTTCCTTGATGTGTCACCTACACTCTGATACCATGTTAGAAAATATAGGGAAAAGTAGTGTTATGATGATTCTTTGAGAATTGATAACAATTTGTGAATTATTTTTAATTTTTCTTAGTTATCTTATACTTCTTCTTATTATTGTTAGTGCATATGTGTGTGCTTCATCAAAATCCTACCAAAACAAAATAACAAGAACACAAATTTGGCTCTCTAACAGGGACAAACCCTCTCCACTCTTAAGAGGGAAACCCTTTGTAAGTTTTCTCTTATTGAAGCTTCTTATTTGAACAACTGCCAAAACCTAGACTCTTGACTAGGATTTCCTCCAAGCATGATTCAAATCCTTCCTCTTTCTACACTGTCACTTTCGGCACATCTTTTGGCACTTTGTCTTCAAACACTTTTATCTTCTAGGTTAGGAAACCCTAGAATATTAGGGCTTCTCTTCTTTGCTATAAAGAGATCTTTCTTCACCTTTCTTTGGATACCTTGTGGACCTTAATACAAAATTGAAGGACTTTCTTATGTTGCTGCCCTAAATAGTAGTGAAACCCTTCCATCACTTTACACATCTGACTATTTCTAGCCCTAGAAATAGTCCTTTTCTTCTTCATATTTTTCCCTCCGTCCTTTGCTTGTGAGCCCACCTTCAACGCTGGAGTAGGAGACTTTTGTTGACCTATCTATTAGCCCAAATCATAAATAAAATACCACTGCATCCATGTTGCAGTTCTAGCGCAGATTTGTCCTTGAATTCTTCACATGTGTGGATGTAGCAGCTTCAAATTTCACCTTTTTCCATTCGTTATTTTGTTTCCTTCATACAATTCCTTTGTAGCCCTCTCTCTCACCTTTTTCTTCGTCTTACTTTGACCTCCTTGCTTGCGTATTTCAGAGATATGATTGTGTGTCCAAATGAGGAGTGGACAACCTCTATTTATAGAGATTTGTCCCTCCTCCTTGAAGCTGACATGACTATCCCTAAAGCCGATTTGTAGTTGCATTATATTTAAACATTTATTCATCGTTTTTGTTGCTTGTAGACTTCTTTGGTGCTAGGAGAGGATTTGACCATGCTTGGAGTTATTTCCTCAACCTTGTATGATGAATTACATGATGTAAACATGCCCTCAAAGGGTCTTTCCATAATTACATTTTGATTTTGACTCTCTAGAAGCACTTCAAAATGTCTTTAACCTCTTTTCAATGAGCAAGGAAATCATTGACAAATAATACAAAAATAATTTCTCTTTTCTTGAATAAGTAAAAATATGAAAATTGCATTTATGAAGACTGGACCTAGTTACATTTTCTCCAACATGAGCTTGGGTTTCTGGATGACCCATAACCATGACAAACAAATACATGAGGATAAATATAACTAGTAATGTTTGTGACCAACAGTGATACTAGTAGTGTACAACCTAGAGAATGGAATTCGATGACAAGGGCTTTGAGTGGTTGACCCATAACCTTGACGCTTGTCAGTCTACTTGGGAAAAGTTGTTAATTTTCATATTGTTCTATGTTGTTTCAATTACTGTAGCCCAATTCAATTCTTCAATTAGCAATTCTTCCAATTATTAAAAATGTTACCAATCATAAATAGTAATTGAAGATAGAACAATCAATGACAAAGAAGAGAATAGCAGAACCACGAGAGACACCACATTGGTCAAAGACTAGGGAAAAACCCCACTAGGGGGGGAAACATTTTCAAATATTCTTCTTATTAGATTGTCATAAAATGTTTCAAAAGAGTACAATGAGCCCAAAAAAAAATCATCCAACAAAGATTTACCCAATACAAATCAGAAACAGACTTCAATAATCATTGTACAAAAGAGAGAAACCTTCTAGCCTTTGGTCATTTGCAGTCAACTGTGGTCAAGAGTCAAACCCTAGCCCAAAGCCCTAGTCACACTCATCAAGTTGTCATGTGAGTGATTATGGCTTCCCAGTTGCTCCCTTAAGCCCTGCAAGTGAGTGACTATGGTCAGATCGATCATGTATCTAACGTGCGACCAGAAACCCTAAATTCGTGTGAGTCTTAGACATGTAATTGTAGACCTTGTACAAGCTTCCTTTGTCAAACATATGTGAACCAATCAATGAAAGAAGAGATGAAGAATATGCTTGATGATGATGTCTAAATTAGCTTGAGTTCGCTTGTATTTATAGGCTTCCATGGGTGTCCATTTGATGTTGAGGCTAGCCTATCCAAATGTGCATGTGTGGGTACATAAATTCAAAATCCAACTTCTACTTGTCCAAATGAGGTGATCTTTAGGTCGATTTTGGTCCTCTCAAGAAGAGGAATTAAATGAAAACATAATATTTGCCATATCAATTTAAGAAAAGCATGGTTTCTTGTCTATTTGATTCTCCTATCTAATAGATGTTGTAAAGGCTTCTTTCACATTATAGACCTCTTGCTGCAACTTTGCTTATAACTTTTGCTACAAGTGATGAAATCAAATTCCATCAAATACCCATTTGAGGTATTTGTTAACACCCAGGTTGTCCCCTATGACTCCCAAGGGAATACGGCTGGGGTAACCACTAACCAATCTTTGGATCACAGCTTCTAGCCAAACTGTGATCAGAGAGGGCTCTCTCTTTATGATTTGTCTCTGTTATGATGGTGTTTTTAGGCTAGCTATTATGCTCAGGTTTTGGTTTATGTTTTGGTTGAAGGATTTCTTTCAGGTCTTATGATATAGTGTTTAGATAGTGAAATACCATTGGGCAATGGAGTCTGGAGTTGTGAAATGATTTGATACGCTGGATTGGTGGTGTTCAAACTGCAGGGCCTATTGTGTATTTCAGACAAACAAAATCAGCTTAAATGGTGATGTATGTCAACCAACAGAAAGCAATTAAGAATTTTCTATTAAGTTGGTGAGGTGAAGGTGAACACACTGCACAGGAGCAAAACTTGAATTCCTGTGACAAAGGCCACTGTGAAAGGTGTATTCTGAAAGTGCAGCAATTAAGAATTACACTTATCTAGATTACAGCTGAAGAAAACATTCATAAACAACGCAGATTGAACTCAGGGTACTCAGTGAATAAATCCTGAAAGTTATTCTTTTTCTTTGTTGCTTAGTATTGAAAATCAGATAACATGTATGGATTTTAACAAAACAACTAATTGACAGAGAGAGTTACAGAGACTTATTGTATGGTGAAATACACAGGAATCCAGCAGTTATCAACAGGCACCAGAACGCATTCAACACTTCAGAAATCCGAGAAATTCCATCACTTTCTTTATTAAACTTCTGAAAGGATTACAACATAAGAATTTCTTTAGGAGAAATCAACAACAACCTTTTCAAGCTCATGCAAAGGGGGCTTTATAGGAATGCGTATACAAAATATCTCAGGCATTGAGTCATCTGAGAGAGAAAATATCTTCATAAATTTGTTCAGAAAGTAGAGAAGAAGTTATTACAACTTTAAATGCAGCATAAATGCCCTTTATGTCTGTCAGAGGATAATTTTGACCTTTGGAGGTCATTGAGTCGGTTGCAACGCTTAACTTTAATGCTGATAAATGCGCCTTTATTTCTTGCTGCGCTGTATTTTCTCGGCCCTGCCAGCTGTAGTTTTCTATTTCTGCTTTGTTGGCCGATCCATCTGCTGAGTTGGCTCAGCTTTAATCCGCTGTGCATGCTGATTTTGTTAAACTTTGCTTTGCATGACAACTGATATTTTTAAGAAACAAAATTGTTAAGTAACTCCCTGTTTACAAAATCTTCTGTATTGCGTTTGTCCACCATTCTTGCGTAGGGAGTTGATGCCTGAGAATAGCATCCATTGTCTCCTCTGCCTCTGTGTACTTGAAGAAATTGGGAGCCACCCCAAACAGGTGATTGATCTCATTCATTATAAAAAACAGATTCTCGACTCTGTTGTAAAGAGACTGTCATGTGGCTGGCCCTGTTTCCTCTGAGGTGCTGGGCTTATCACTGATCTGGCTAGTGGCAAATGTATTGACCCTTTTAGCATACTGGTCATGTGTGAACAATCTCCCTGCGTTGTTCAGTAAGCCAGGGAGTCCTCTGCTTTCTAACACTTGAAACTTTTCCAAAAACTTGTTCACCTCAGTCTGCATATCCTGGGTTCTTCTCTCCAATGTCTGCAGTAAGTTTCTCAGTGTGAGAACCCTTTTGACCATTTGGATAGTCTCAGTTCTGTTTGTAATTCCCATGGTAGCCAACTGAGAACTTGTTCTATGGTTAAGTACATTGATCATTCTGGTGGCCACTTCAGGCATATTGCTCAATGAAGCTCTTGATCTGTAAACCTCCTTCTGTGCCTTTGGGATGAGCTCTAATTGCTCATGGATTGTCTCAATATATGGCCATTGCACATTGATAGATTGACCAATGTTAGCCCACAGCACTATTTTAAGCTCAGCCACCACCTTATCTAACTTGAGCTCATTCTCTAGCTCTTTGATCTTGTCTTTGAGGGCTTTGATTTCCCTGCCCTTTTCTGCCACTTCTCTCTTTGATTTATCATGTTTGTCATTTACCTTAGCCAACTTATCCCTGGTCTCATTTAACTCTGTCATTTGAGCTTCCAGGATTTGGATTTCATTCTCCAGCTTTTGCATATCCAGGCTTTGGGCCTGCTCTGTAGTTGTTGGCACTGCTGAAGTAGATGTTGCTGTCTGTTCAGTCTGTTGAGGAGGAGGAGCAGTGATAGGAGCAGTTTCCTCAAGATTTATGATTTGAGGAGGAGGCTGAGAGGTCTGACCCTCTTCTCTTTGTTTTAATGCTGCTTGCAATGCTGCCTTTGCAGCCTCTGATTCTCCTAATTTCTCTTGTGCTTGAACAAGCTCTTTATAAATGGAGATCAACAAATCTGTGGTATCTTTCTCCTGCCTTTGTTGGGCTACCTCATCTGTCTGAGGGTGCATGGTGGCTGGGAGTTTGATTTTCTTCCTCATGGCAGCCATGTCAGCATCCCTCAACTTCAAGATTTCCTATATCCCTGAAATATCTTTGGGATCATGCCCAATTTCAATGATTATGTCTTCCAGGGACCTTATTCTGTTGTCCTTTGCCTGGGATGATGCCTTCTCCAATTCCAGTTGAGAGGCTGTGGCATTGAGGTTGCTCTTTAGCTTATAATTTTCCAATGTTTCATCTACTAAGGAGGCATACACCATCTCACCAGTCTGTTTATGCAGTTCAATTTTGTCCATTGGGTGTATGTCTTTGGCCATGACTTCCAAGTTGGTCCTGAGGTAATCTGAGGCAGATTGGGGATGCAGTGCTGTGGGCATAAAATGACTCATGATCATTTTTCCCTCACCTACATCAAAGGCAGACATAAGTCTTTGTTGATTGGTAGGAGCCATGTTTAGCAGGTGATTGTACAGCTGTATTTTGATAGGATCATTCCTCCTTTTGATGTCTATAAATTGCTGTTTGATGCTTATTTGTCCTTCTTTTTGTTGGCTGGAGGAGCTGACCTCCCCTCCCATGGTCCTGTCCTGTTCCTGCTGTTGTTGATGCTGTTGCTGCTCTGCTTGCCGCTGTTCTTTATCTAGCTGCTGTGGCTCTATCTCCATTTCTTTTTCTTTTCCCTTCTCTGATATGTTTTCAACAGCTTTTGTAGTTTGCTGTTGGGCAGTTGAGGAGGATGCAGCTGCTCCGATTTGTGTGCTTGGAAGTGAGCTCACCTGTGAACAAAGTTCAAGGTCAGCCATCTTCCTTAGATTCCTTACTGCCCTCAGATTTAGCTCTTCTTGTGATACAGGCTCTTCTAGGGTCCCTCTCCTCCATTTGTCTTGATTAGCATATTTTTCAATGTGAGGGATACTATGATGATCATAGGCAAACAACTTATATTTGAGCCTCCTCATTGTTATAAAATGATTAGGGTCATAGGGTGTCCATGGGAAACTTGTTTGGAGGCCAAGGAACTCAAGCATTCTATCTGCTTCCCTCCATCCTTGCTCCCTCTCGTTATAGATGAGATGGCCAAGTTGGATTTTCACTTTTAACTGTGCCTTTTTGCCTTTTCCTGAAAAGTGAAGCACATCAACTCTGCCAAATTGCCTAAAATACTCTAGGGCAAATAGCCTCATAGGCACATACTTAGGTAATCTGAATGGAGGCAAATCACACCCATATATCCTGATGACAGTGTGGTGTTGGTAGAAGTACCAATCCCCAATGCTGTAAGATTTAGACAGCTGAAGAATTCTCTGCATGTCATCAGTGAGTCTTGGAGGAGGCGAGCTCATTAGCATTGTCATAGCTGGATGGATGAACTGATCAATAAATTCACAGTAAGTGTATGGAGAATCAGGTGTAGAGTGGAAGACAGAGGACCAATAGACCACTGATCTAGGATTGCCCTGGGCATCCATTCTTTTGATTGAAAAATGAAATCTGTCATGTTGATGGTACAAAATCAAATGATAGATGTAGGAGGTATATCTGAATACCCTATCTCTCGCCAAATTCATCAATTGCTCATGAATCTTGTCTGATATGTAGGTGACATAGTCATAGCAGATTGGTGACTTGCCAGGAGCAAACATAAACATCATTGCCAGCACAGTTATGTCAATATGCTCAATTGAATTATATCCCAAGATGGGACTAATCATGTCTGCAAGGTCTCTGCCCAGCCCATTGAGATATACATGACCAATTGGAGGGTACATCACCATGTCAGAGTTAATGTATAATTGATTGAGTTTGATAATTTGAACATCTGTCAGTTTGGCCCCTTGATTTATCAGGTTCACTAGTGACAAAGGGACCAGCTTTTTCTGAGGGTTGAAGCAAAGCATGTCTCTGATAGCTTGAGGGGTAACATAGAAAAGTACTGAACCAGATGGGTCAACAACAGCCCTCTGAGAAGCATCATAATGTTCAGCACACAGGTGGATTAGTTCAGGGAACTGGTTGACCTGAGGGAGCTTGAAAATAGGGAGGAAAGAGTCCCATATACCCAATATATCTTTCCCATTTTCATGCTTGGTTTTCAACTCATTTAACAGATGGATGTGGAATTTGCTGCCCATAATCATTTCTTCTGTAATTTGGTAATCCATATCTGCCAAGGCTTGCCATTTCAAGTTCCTTTGAGGGGCATTCAGAGGCTGAACATTTAGTACTACAGGAGGGACTGATGGGTCCATGGTTTTTCTAGGATTGTGGGTAGAGTTGCTGTGCAGAGCAACACAATCAGGTTTTCTTCAATGAAAGATGTGAATTGTAGAGGACAGAGAGTGAATGGGAAGGTTGCAGCAATTGAAATACTGCTCCGAGCCAATAAACCAGTAGCAGGACCGAGCAGAGTGTCTTCTGTGGTGAATTTGGTTACTGAAGGTAGCTGGTTCACGACTGCGCGAACTATCTACAGATTTCAGTTCAATTTGTCCAATGTGGCCTTATAGGAGTGCAATGGATGCACTGGCTGGGTATAAGTGCTAGTTACAGTGTACTTTAATGGTGAAAGCCGAGTTTTCAGGTGTGTTCACAGATTACTCTCGGAATTACGGATAAAACAGACTTCTGGGATAATTATCGAGAATACCTGGTGAATTCGTCGGCAAGAATGGCGAATGCGCGAGTGCTGGAGGCTTTGGCGGTCTCGGAATCCCTTTAGCAAGCTGGTGCCGGTCTGGACGTGAGCCACATGCAGAAATAACAGTAGAGCTTTTTACCAAAAGTAGAAAAAACGTGAAAATTTGGCCTAAATATGGAATTTTGGTAATACTGGCGCGCTTTTTTGCTGACGTCAGCATGACGTCATAGGTGGGGTCAGGGTCGGATGACGTCATCAGGCCAGGTGGCAGGCTCTGATTGGTCCAGGGGGATGATGAAGTGGCATGACAGATCGGCCAATGGTTGAGCGCAAAGGTTGACGTGACGGCATCGGTGGCAGTGACGTGAGGTGACGGGGAGCTGACGTAATATAGGTGGGATGAGGGAAACCGGAAACCGTCAGCAGTTTCATATCGCACCGCTTACGGTACGGGGGAGGTATGTGTCAGGCGTACCTCCGATGAACGGTGGTGGAGACGCGTGGCTACCGTATGACGTACCCAAAATACGGCCATCGGAGGATAACTTTCGGATGGGAGATCCGCTCCGATGCAACGATGGTCGTCAGATCTGGGGGGTCTGATCGGACGGCTATCGGGGAACTGATGTGACCGGGGAATAAGGCGGGTAAACAGCGGACGACGGAACAACTCTGCTGCGAATAGAGCCGTTGGATCTTCAATCTTTTAATCGGACGGCTGTCGGGAGGACGAAATAGTCAACGGATATGGTGGGGGGGCGGGGATTATTTAATGATTATTTTCGGCATATGTGCATGAGCGGAGAACATTGGACTTATGGGTTTTCGTGAAATTTTTGTGACTATGCGCCCGATCTTTGAACTTTGGGTAAGGGGGAACAAGTGGGTTTTGATGTATTTTTAGCAATTTTGAGCGGGTAAAGGTAGAAACAAGGTTTTATAGGTTTTATGTGTAAATGGGGGCCAAAAGTGAGAAAATGGATTTAAAAAGGGGAAAGAGGGTTTGGCTTAGGCTTATCAAAATGACCAGATGTCATTTGATCCCTAACATAGGACTTATTGGCTATAATGCCAAGGGGGTGGGTATTTATATAAGATTTGGGGTTTATACACCATGGTGTTATCATTAGTAGGGGAAAGGTGAAAATAGGGGAGTTACATAATAGAATTAGAGGTTAATATGGATGAGGAGGGTAAGTGAGGGGAATACCACTAAGTTTGTTTGAAACTTACTTAGTTTAGGGAGTAGATCAAAATGAAAAGAGTTTTAGACAAGAAATGTGGCTTCTAAAAAGATTAAGAACCACCATGAAACCATAATTCTTCCATGAATCACAAGTGATGAGGGAATGTTAGTAAATGACATGAAAAAGGGAAAAGGGAAGTCAGTCATGCTTTCTGCTGCAACTTGATGAAGAAGAACGCCTTGTCAACTGATTGACTTTGCTCTGGTAAACATAGTTAACACATTTGCAATGGTAAAGATAACCTTTCTGCAACCCCAACTACTTACCCAGCTACTTGCCTAGCATTTTTTATTTCTTCTTGGAGGGTGCACTTGGACTTGCAGACCCTTACTTGCCTTTTCTTTTCTTTGGCTTTTCTTTTGTTTTTGTATCCACTTCTACCCTTATTTCTTCCAAGGTCCCAGATTAAGCTGTTGGGAGCCTATTTTCTCTACCTAAGCTACTTGTCTGCCAAGATTTAACAGTTTGGACAGACTTCTTTCTCTAATCTACAACTGGAAATTCAAAACATGGCATGATCCAGATTAGACTGTTGGACCATCCATCAAAATTGGGATGCATTAATCTATTTACACACCTTGTACTTCCTTGGAAATATGTGATCTTTGCATGATCAAAGCAGAGCATATTTGGACCTTCCCTTGCCAATCATGAAATATGAAACCTATTGGTATAGGTAGCTAACAATGGCTCCATATGGGGATGGTGTTTCATTTGAAAGACCAAGAACATCAGGTCAGATTGCCTTGCTCCTTGTTTACTCTTGTCCATCTTGTAGTTTGCTGCTTTGAAGTGCCCAAATTGTGTGCTTCTCTTCTTGGTAGACCTCTGATTCTATTTACCTTTTGCTGGTCAGTCAATAAACTTGGAAAACTGCATTTTTACAATCTAAACAGAAAATAATATGTACATCTGCATATATACAAGGGAACCTCAGGTTGCACTCATGGGAAATAGTCAAAATAGTGCTTCAGCATCCTGCCATTGACAGGACCTTCATCCAAGTCAGCTTCAGTTAGACTTTTAAGGAAATAGGTATTATTACCTTGTACTGCTTGGACAGCAAATGGTCCTCTCCAAAGGGAGTCAAATTTTCCATGTTTTCCTTTGTCTTCTCTCCTTGCATCCCACTTGAGGACTTTGTCACCAACATTAAAATTTTCCGCTTTGGTTCTTCTGTCAAAGGCCTTCTTTAGTTTTTCTTGTAATACCTGAGCTCTGCCGAAAACTTGATCTCTGGTTTGCTGCAGACATATGATTTGATTTATCCTTCTTTGCATATCATTTGGTTCAGCTTGGCTTTCTTGAAGAAGCTTCATAACAGGCACTCCTAAGGATGAGGGGAATTTGGCTTCTAGTCCATAAACCAACTCATATGGGCTGGTCCCAATTGATCTTTTGGTTGTTAGTCTATCTGCCCATAAGGCATTGACTAGTTTCTTATGCCAATTCTTTTTATTTTCTTCCAACACCTTCTTTATGATGTTCACCAGGCTTTTGTTTGATGATTCAGGAAGGCCATTTCCTTGGGGATAGTATGCAGTAGAATGGCCCAAAGTAATATGAAATTTATGGCAAAAGTTCACCATTTTCTTGGATCTGAAAGCAGCAGCATTGTCTGTTATTATTTTGTCAGGACAGCCAAATCTAGCCAGTATGTTGTTCTCCAAAAACTGAATGATTATTGAATCATTTGCTTGTCTGCATGGGGCAGCTTCAATCCACTTGGTGAAGTAGTCTGTGGCTGTCAAAATCCATCTGTGTTGTCCTGAAGATGAGGGATGAATTTCCCCAATGAAATCCAAGCCCCATTGTTGAAAAGGTCTCTCTGTTGCAATGGGTCTTAAGGGGAGTGGCAGCAACTGTCTTTTGCCCTCAAACACTTGGCATTTGTGACATGAAGTTGTGAATTTCTTGACATCAGAGAACATGGTGGGCCAGTAATAACCAGCCCTCAGTATTTTGTCCACATTGGACTTCCAATACAAATGTCCACCACAGTCTCCTGCATGAAACTCTCGCATGATATTGTTAGTTTCATTTTCCATTAAACAGTGCAGCAATATGCCTTCATGGTTTTTCCAAAGCAGATTGCCATCCATTACACAAAATCTTGATGTTTTCATTTTTAAGAACCTACACTTAGTTTTGGACAGTCCTGGGGGAGCACACAGGTTTTGTAACACATAATAGATGTCTGAATACCAAGGGGATTTTTCAGAGGCTACATTGATCTTTGGAGTCGCCAGCTCTGTTTCACTGTCCAGCTGATTGATGTCTAGGGCTTGGAAATTTGCTTCTGTCATTAATTTGGCCAAGCCTTGCCCTTTTATTAGTTTTGTAGGTTTTATTTCAATGTCAAATTCCAAGATGCTGGCAATCCATTTTCCTCTTCTGCCTTCTAAATTTTCTTGGGTGAGAATGTCCTTGACAATAGGACTTGGCACATATGCTTTGACATGGGAATAAAGGATATAAATCCTAAAGTCTTTGATTGCTTTGACTAAAGCATAAGCTTGTTTTTCCATGATTTGATACTTCAAAGGTGCATCTCTGAGAGCTTTGCTAAAGAAAGCAATTGGCTTCTCATTTCCTTGGTCATCCTTTTGTAATAAAACAGCAGCAATAGTATGTTGGGAAGCAAAAGAGAAAATGATAAATTCTCTGTCAAACTGAGGATTGGTCAAGACTGGGGTCTGGGTAAGGGCCAATTTTATACCTTCAAATGCTTGATTGGCTTCAACAGTCCACTTCACTTTTGAGTCCTTTTTCAGCATGTTATTTAATAATCTGATTAGTTCTGCCAAGTTTGGGATAAACCTTCTTAAGAAATTGATTTTTCCCAAGAATCCTTGTAATTCTTTGACATTTCTTGGGTGAGGCATTTGTAGGATAGCTTGTATCCTATCTGGGTCAATTCTAATGCCATCTTTTGAGATGATGTGCCCTAAGAGCTTACCTTCTTCCAAACCAAATAATGATTTCTTAGGATTTAAGGAAATTCCATATTTTCTGCATTTTAAGAAGATCTGTCTCAGATGTTTTATATGTTCTTGGTCTGATTTTGAGAAAGGTGTTAGGTCATCTAGATAAATGACTAAAAAGTCATGAATCTCCTTTGCAAAAGCAATGTCCATTGCTCTTTGAAATGTTGCCCCTGCATTCTTCAATCCAAAAGGCATCTTTACATATTTGAAAGTTCCCCATGGGGTTGTAAATGTTGTTTTGTCCTGATCATCAGGGTGAACTAAGATCTGGTTAAAACCTGAAAATCCATCCAGTAATGAGATCCTTGAGGCCCCCACCACCCTTTGAAGAATGTGATCCATCTTGGGTAAGGGGTAGTTGTCCTTTAAGGATACTTGGTTTAGATTTCTTAAGTCCACACACAGCCTGATCTCACCAGTCTTCTTTCTTGTAGGGACTAAGTTGGAAATCCATTCAGAGAATCTGATTGGTGCTATGATGCCTGCTTTGAACATTTTATGTACCTCTTGTTCCATTGTTGGGAGAAGCATAGGATTGATTCTCCTCAGTTTTTGTTTAAAGGGCTTTTGATCAGGTTTGAGAGGGATGGTGTGTTGGATTACAGAGGTGTCATAGGACTTTAGGTCCTCATAGCTCCATGCAAAAACATCCTGGAACTCTTTGAAGAGGTCAATGTATTTTGGCTTTTGGTCAGGAGGTAAGGAAGCAGATAATTTAATTATCTTGGGTTTGTCAATTGTACCTATGTTGCACTCTTCAATGGCTGCATTCAGGGGCTGCATTTTTGGTTTTCTGGGAATATCATTTGAGTCAAAGATGTCCTCTAGTGGGGTTAGGCCTGTTGGTAGAAAATTGTCTTTTAGCTCAATGATTTCAGTTTCAGCATTGGATACTCCCTCTTCCCAGTCAATTTGTTGAATTTGCTGGATGTTTTCTATATTGAAAATAGTTGGATTCAGCATTTGTTTTGCAGTTCTAGGTGATATTGGCTGAGCAGTCTGTTGAAACTGTATTTGTGATGGACTTGCTCCATTGAATATTTGTGATTGACTTGCTGTCTTAAGTATTTGTGATTGACTTGCTGTCTCATTGTCAATATTTAATTCTGCAAATTCTTGCTGCAGAGTTAAAAAATGGTTTATTTGCTTGTCATCCTCAAATACTTGCCAGTCATTGATGTTGTTTGGAATGGAGGGTCTGTGTTTTACCTCAGCTGTGAAACAATGGTGGGGCTCAAAGGGCAACTTGCAGGTACTTGCAAAGGTGGCTAAACTATGAGCATGTAGATTGTGGGTTCTAGGAATTTTAGTAATTTGGAATTCAGAGAAACAGTTTAGTACCTCAGCAACAGCAGACCTATAAGTCCTTAATCTTTTGTCATTGGTGACAAAGTTTCCCTTCACTTGTTGGATAACTAAATCTGAATCACCCATGATTGAAACCCTGGCAGCTTTTAAGAACTTTACTAACTTGAGGCCTAGTAAAAGAGCTTCATATTCTGCCATGTTGTTAGTACATCTGAAATTTAATCTATAAGCTCTGCCCTCTGCATGACCATTTTCTTCATTATGTATCCAAATTCCAGCTCCTGCCCCTAACTTGTTGACTGAGCCATCAAATTCAAGGAACCATAGAATATCCTGTTGAGAAGGAGACTTAATGATCTGCTCGTGGGCTGGCAATGTGAGTAGAAGTTGTGGTTTTCCACCTAGCTTGTCTTCTAGGACAGTTTCATCATTTGTTTGGGCATGCTTGGGATTTAGGACAGCAGTAGTACCTAGTGTTTGTTTGACTGTTGTTTCATGGGTGGTGAAACTTTCCCTTAAGTCTTTCTCTTGTATGAATATCTTGGTTTCATCCCCATCCTTTGAGGGCATTGTGGTGTTGTTGAAGAGAATGTATGAGTCTATGTCTGAATGGACAGCATATACATATATGGGAAAGTTTTGAGGCTTTTCTTCACTGCTGACCATGTATTTCATTAGTGTTTCTCTGTACAGTCTTTTTGGTTGCCCAAAGATAGAGATGGTGGCATATGACATATCTAATTGCAGGGACCCTTGGAGTTTAGCTCCCCATGATCTTGATAACAGCATCCCATACTTAGGTGGGATATCAGCAACTACCACATCCATTAGGATTGTCTTGTTTGGGTATTGAACTAGAGAGACACATAAGTCTTTTATGAGACCTAGACACTTGACTTGGCTGGAGTCAAAGGAAAACAGATCCTTGTATGGTCTTGTTATGTCCAAATTCAATCTTTCCATGACTGCTTTTGGCATAAGGTTGTGAGAGGCACCTGAATCAAACATTGCATTATGTAATATTTTATCATGAATATGTAAACTGACATAGAAAGGCAGTACCCCTGTGACTACTGTTTTTCCATCCACTTCTGGGCCAAACAGGAGTTCTGGGGTGTCATCCAGTACATTGACATCATCTTTGTTGTTAGTGAGTTGAAGGGATTTCTTGATCTGTAGCTTATAGATGTCATGCTTGGCTAGTTCCAAGAGAGGAATAGCTATTTTTATTTTTCCAATTTCTGTTTCAAGATCAAAAGGTTTCTCAGATTGGGTCTTGGGGTTATAGGTGACAGTTCTTTCCTTGTTCATTAAGTCTCCTTCTAGATTTTTATCTTGACTTTGAGATTTATCCTTTTTACTCATCTCTTGAGGAGTAACATTTAAATTAGGATGAGAAGATGAAGTGTCCAGAGACTGCTGTCTTAAGGACAGTGGCTCAGTGATTTCTTCAACAATCACTTCTTCTGTAGGTGAATTTAGTTTGTCACTAGGTTGTGTGACTATAACTCTTTCAGGCTGCTGATTATCCTTTTTCTTTTCAGGCTGGTTGACATTCACAGTTCTGCTCCTTAGCTTGTACTATTTATGGACTTCATAAACAGCAGTGTCATAGCCTTGTTTGAAGTCAAAGGATTCACCTGATTTAGTTTGGAATAGTTTGATTTCATCATCTTCATGATCTTCTTGTGTTAAGAAAACTTGACTTTCACCATCTAGACCCATTAAATTAATCTCAGGATCTTCATTGGGCTCAGCTGATGTGGAAGTTTCTGCATAATTTTCTTGGAAAGGGGGTCTTATGTCCTGGTCAGCACTGGTCTTGCCAATGTTTGGGTTTGGATTTCTCCTAAAATTTGGATTCCTAGGAGGATTATTTTGTGGTGCTTCCCATGATGCTTTTCTCTCCACTGATTCTACCCTATCACCCAACCTTTTCATACCATTAAGTATTGCATCAAGTTTTTGATCAAAAGTTGTAGTTTCTTCTTTGTATATGCTTCTCTTTTCTAACCTTGCCCTGTTTCTTTTGGCAATCAGGTTTGCTTCTACTGTGACAGCAGCCTTCTGGGCGTCTTCAAGGGTTTCAGGTTCTCTTTCCTTCAACTGATATGCCATGTCAGGATCAAATCCATCAGGGAATTTGTACAAGGCCAAATCAGGAGGAGGTCTGAGGTTTTGTGGTATTGCATTGTACACATTGTTGAATGTAGCACAATACTCCAGAACGGTCTCTTGCGGACCTCTCTTGATTGTTTCATATTCAGCAAGTATGTGCAGGGGATCTTTCTTCTTCTCCCATCTGGTAGTAAAGGCTTGATACAGTTCATCAGGAGTTGCAATGGAGTTTGCATTTAGGGATCTAAACCAAGTTCTTACATCCCTAGTTAGGCTTTGAACAAACATCCTCATTCTGACACTGTCATCATCTATTTCATAGGTCTCAAAATGGTCTTGCATCTTCTTCGCATGCTGGACAGCTGTCAGAGGGCCATTGGAGTCAAAATATGAGATTTTGGTTTGGTAGTCTTGAGGTAGAACTGCAGCATTAGCTGGTATTCGCAAGGGTGCATATCTGTTAGCCATATTTGGAGGGTTGGGTATATTAATAGGGGTTGCTGGGATAATAGGAACGATGGGTACCACAGGGATAAGAGGTAAAGCGGTACCAAGAGTATTGGTCAGGGGAATATGTTCAGTGGATGACGATGTGAGAGGAGGACTGTGAGAAGTGGATGGTGAACTAGGGGAAGTAGGGGTAGACCGGAAGAGAACTTTTATTGGAGTAGAAATGGGGTTGGGATGAACTGTATGAGGGGTTAAGTCAGCAGGCTGCTCCTGCCTTTGCTGCCTCCTAATGTTTCTTGGGATGGTATTTGGATTATCAACAATGATGGGTGGATTAGGGTCAGGATTTGCCCTAGTATGCTGTGGATTTTTCTTAGGAGCCAGCTTCTAATTATTTTTTAGGATTTTGTAGGAAATTTTATTATCTAGAAGGACTGGATGAAGATTTTGGAATGGCTATGTATATTTCAAAGCTAAGATGAAGATTCCCTAAATAAGCTCTTCCCTAAAGCTGTCGCTGTGATGCGGAAACAGTTTTAAGGCCTCTTGGCTGATTTCAGGCTTGATGGTAGCTATGGAAGATAAACAGCAATTTAACAAATCCTAAACACTCCCCAGTGGAGTCGCCAATTATGTTAACACCCAGGTTGTTCCCTATGACTCCCAAGGGAATACGGCCGGGGTAACCACTAACCAATCTTTGGATCACAGCTTCTAGCCAAACTGTGATCAGAGAGGGCTCTCTCTTTATGATTTGTCTCTGTTATGATGGTGTTTTTAGGCTAGCTATTATGCTCAGGTTTTGGTTTATGTTTTGGTTGAAGGATTTCTTTCAGGTCTTATGATATAGTGTTTAGATAGTGAAATACCATTGGGCAATGGAGTCTGGAGTTGTGAAATGATTTGATACGCTGGATTGGTGGTGTTCAAACTGCAGGGCCTATTGTGTATTTCAGACAAACAAAATCAGCTTAAATGGTGATGTATGTCAACCAACAGAAAGCAATTAAGAATTTTCTATTAAGTTGGTGAGGTGAAGGTGAACACACTGCACAGGAGCAAAACTTGAATTCCTGTGACAAAGGCCACTGTGAAAGGTGTATTCTGAAAGTGCAGCAATTAAGAATTACACTTATCTAGATTGCAGCTGAAGAAAACATTCATAAACAACACAGATTGAACTCAAGGTACTCAGTGAATAAATCCTGAAAGTTATTCTTTTTCTTTGTTGCTTAGTATTGAAAATCAGATAACATGTATGGATTTTAACAAAACAACTAATTGACAGAGAGAGTTACAGAGACTTATTGTATGGTGAAATACACAGGAATCCAGCAGTTATCAACAGGCACCAGAACGCATTCAACACTTCAGAAATCCGAGAAATTCCATCACTTTCTTTATTAAACTTCTGAAAGGATTACAGCATAAGAATTTCTTTAGGAGAAATCAACAACAACCTTTGCAAGCTCATGCGAAGGGGGATTTATAGGAATGCGTATACAAAATATCTCAGGCATTGAGTCATCTGAGAGAGAAAATATCTTCATAAATTTGTTCAGAAAGTAGAGAAGAAGTTATTACAACTTTAAATGCAGCATAAATGCCCTTTATGTCTGTCAGAGGATAATTTTGACCTTTGGAGGTCATTGAGTCGGTTGCAACGCTTAGCTTTAATGCTGATAAATGCGCCTTTATTTCTTGTTGCGGTGTATTTTCTCGGCCCTGCCAGCTGTAGTTTTCTATTTCTGCTTTGTTGGCCGATCCATCTGCTGAGTTGGCTCAGCTTTAATTCGCCGTGCATGCTGATTTTGTTAAACTTTGCTTTGCATGACAACTGATATTTTTAAGAAACAAAATTGTTAAGTAACTCCCTGTTTACAAAATCTTCTGTATTGCGTTTGTCCACCATTCTTGCGTAGGGAGTTGATGCCTGAGAATAGCATCCATTGTCTCCTCTGCCTCTGTGTACTTGAAGAAATTGGGAGCCACCCCAAACAGGTGATTGATCTCATTCATTATAAAAAACAGATTCTCGACTCTGTTGTAAAGAGACTGTCCTGTGGCTGGCCCTGTTTCCTCTGAGGTGCTGGGCTTATCACTGATCTGGCTAGTGGCAAATGTATTGACCCTTTTAGCATACTGGTCATGTGTGAACAATCTCCCTGCGATGTTCAGTAAGCCAGGGAGGCCTCTGCTTTCTAACACTTGAAACTTTTCCAAAAACTTGTTCACCTCAGTCTGCATATCCTGGGTTCTTCTCTCCAATGTCTGCACTAAGTTTCTCAGTGTGAGAACCCTTTTGACCATTTGGATAGTCTCAGTTCTGTTTGTAATTCCCATGGTAGCCAACTGAGAACTTGTTCTATGGTTAAGTACATTGATCATTCTGGTGGCCACTTCAGGCATATTGCTCAATGAAGCTCTTGATCTGTAAACCTCCTTCTGTGCCTTTGGGATGAGCTCTAATTGCTCATGGATTGTCTCAATATATGGCCATTGCACATTGATAGATTGACCAATGTTAGCCCACAACACTATTTTAAGCTCAGCCACCACCTTATCTAACTTGAGCTCATTCTCTAGCTCTTTGATCTTGTCTTTGAGGGCTTTGATTTCCCTGCCCTTTTCTGCCACTTCTCTCTTTGATTTATCATGTCTGTCATTTACCTTGGCCAACTTATCCCTGGTCTCATTTAACTCTGTCATTTGAGCTTCCAGGATTTGGATTTCATTCTTCAGCTTTTGCATATCCAGGCTTTGGGCCTGCTCTGTAGTTGTTGGCACTGCTGAAGTAGATGTTGCTGTCTGTTCAGTCTGTTGAGGAGGAGGAGCAGTGATAGGAGCAGTTTCCTCAAGATTTATGATTTGAGGAGGAGGCTGAGAGGTCTGACCCTCTTCTCTTTGTTTTAATGCTGCTTGCAATGCTGCCTTTGCAGCCTCTGATTCTCCTAATTTCTCTTGTGCTTGAACAAGCTCTTTATAAATGGAGATCAACAAATCTGTGGTATCTTTCTCCTGCCTTTGTTGGGCTACCTCATCTGTCTGAGGGTGCATGGTGGCTGGGAGTTTGATTTTCTTCCTCATGGCAGCCATGTCAGCATCCCTCAACTTCAAGATTTCCTGTATCCCTGAAATATCTTTGGGATCATGCCCAATTTCAATGATTATGTCTTCCAGGGACCTTATTCTGTTGTCCTTTGCCTGGGATGATGCCTTCTCCAATTCCAGTTGAGAGGCTGTGGCATTGAGGCTGCTCTTTAGCTTATAATTTTCCAATGTTTCATCTGCTAAGGAGGCATACACCATCTCACCAGTCTGTTTATGCAGTTCAATTTTGTCCATTGGGTGTATGTCTTTGGCCATGACTTCCAGGTTGGTCCTGAGGTAATCTGAGGCAGATTGGGGATGCAGTGCTGTGGGCATAAAATGACTCATGATCATTTTTCCCTCACCTACATCAAAGGCAGACATAAGTCTTTGCTGATTGGTAGGAGCCATGTTTAGCAGGTG
Source organism: Pinus tabuliformis (assembly GCA_031772625.1). Taxonomy (NCBI): domain Eukaryota; kingdom Viridiplantae; phylum Streptophyta; class Pinopsida; order Pinales; family Pinaceae; genus Pinus; species Pinus tabuliformis. The sequence continues at coordinate 1,031,089,521 of CM062805.1, forward strand.
ATTGTACAGCTGTATTTTGATAGGATCATTCCTCCTTTTGATGTCTATAAATTGCTGTTTGATGCTTATTTGTCCTTCTTTTTGTTGGTTGGAGGAGCTGACCTCCCCTCCCATGGTCCTGTCCTGTTCCTGCTGTTGTTGATGCTGTTGCTGCTCTGCTTGCCGCTGTTCTTTATCTAGCTGCTGTGGCTCTATCTCCATTTCTTTTTCTTTTCCCTTCTCTGATATGTTTTCAACAGCTTTTGTAGTTTGCTGTTGGGCAGTTGAGGAGGATGCAGCTGCTCCGATTTGTGTGCTTGGAAGTGAGCTCACCTGTGAACAAAGTTCAAGGTCAGCCATCTTCCTTAGATTCCTTACTGCCCTCAGATTTAGCTCTTCTTGTGATACAGGCTCTTCTAGGGTCCCTCTCCTCCATTTGTCTTGATTAGCATATTTTTCAATGTGAGGGATACTATGATGATCATAGGCAAACAACTTATATTTGAGCCTCCTCATTGTTATAAAATGATTAGGGTCATAGGGTGTCCATGGGAAACTTGTTTGGAGGCCAAGGAACTCAAGCATTCTATCTGCTTCCCTCCATCCTTGCTCCCTCTCATTATAGATGAGATGGCCAAGTTGGATTTTCACTTTTAACTGTGCCTTTTTGCCTTTTCCTGAAAAGTGAAGCACATCAACTCTGCCAAATTGCCTAAAATACTCTAGGGCAAATAGCCTCATAGGCACATACTTAGGTAATCTGAATGGAGGCAAATCACACCCATATATCCTGATGACAGTGTGGTGTTGGTAGAAGTACCAATCCCCAATGCTGTAAGATTTAGACAGCTGAAGAATTCTCTGCATGTCATCAGTGAGTCTTGGAGGAGGCGAGCTCATTAGCATTGTCATAGCTGGATGGATGAACTGATCAATAAATTCACAGTAAGTGTATGGAGAATCAGGTGTAGAGTGGAAGACAGAGGACCAATAGACCACTGATCTAGGATTGCCCTGGGCATCCATTCTTTTGATTGAAAAATGAAATCTGTCATGTTGATGGTACAAAATCAAATGATAGATGTAGGAGGTATATCTGAATACCCTATCTCTCGCCAAATTCATCAATTGCTCATGAATCTTGTCTGATATGTAGGTGGCATAGTCATAGCAGATTGGTGACTTGCCAGGAGCAAACATAAACATCATTGCCAGCACAGTTATGTCAATATGCTCAATTGAATTATATCCCAAGATGGGACTAATCATGTCTGCAAGGTCTCTGCCCAGCCCATTGAGATATACATGACCAATTGGAGGGTACATCACCATGTCAGAGTTAATGTATAATTGATTGAGTTTGATAATTTGAACATCTGTCAGTTTGGCCCCTTGATTTATCAGGTTCACTAGTGACAAAGGGACCAGCTTTTTCTGAGGGTTGAAGCAAAGCATGTCTCTGATAGCTTGAGGGGTAACATAGAAAAGTACTGAACCAGATGGGTCAACAACAGCCCTCTGAGAAGCATCATAATGTTCAGCACACAGGTGGATTAGTTCAGGGAACTGGTTGACCTGAGGGAGCTTGAAAATAGGGAGGAAAGAATCCCATATACCCAATATATCTGTCCCATTTTCATGCTTGGTTTTCAACTCATTTAACAGATGAATGTGGAATTTGCTGCCCATAATCATTTCTTCTGTAATTTGGTAATCCATATCTGCCAAGGATTGCCATTTCAAGTTCCTTTGAGGGGCATTCAGAGGCTGAACATTTAGTACTACAGGAGGGACTGATGGGTCCATGGTTTTTCTAGGATTGTGGGTAGGGTTGCTGTGCAGAGCAACACAATCAGGTTTTCTTCAATGAAAGATGTGAATTGTAGAGGACAGAGAGTGAATGGGAAGGTTGCAGCAATTGAAATACTGCTCCGAGCCAATAAACCAGTAGCAGGACCGAGCAGAGTGTCTTCTGTGGTGAATTTGGTTACTGAAGGTAGCTGGTTCACGACTGCGCGAACTATCTACAGATTTCAGTTCAATTTGTCCAATGTGGCCTTATAGGAGTGCAATGGATGCACTGGCTGGGTATAAGTGCTGGTTACAGTGTACTTTAATGGTGAAAGCCGAGTTTTCAGGTGTGTTCACAGATTACTCTCGGAATTACGGATAAAACAGACTTCTGGGATAATTATCGAGAATACCTGGTGAATTCGTCGGCAAGAATGGCGAATGCACGAGTGCTGGAGGCTCTGGCGGTCTCGGAATCCATTTAGCAAGCTGGTGCCGGTCTGGACGTGAGCCACATGCAGAAATAACAGTAGAGCTTTTTACCAAAAGTAGAAAAAACGTGAAATTTTTGCCTAAATATGGAATTTTGGTAATACTGGCGCGCTTTTTTGCTGACGTCAGCATGACGTCATAGGTGGGGTCAGGGTCGGATGACGTCATCAGGCCAGGTGGCGGGCTCTGATTGGTCCAGGGGGATGATGAAGTGGCATGACAGATCGGCCAATGGTTGAGCGCAAAGGTTGACGTGACGGCATCGGTGGCAGTGACGTGAGGTGACGGGGAGCTGACGTAATATAGGTGGGATGAGGGAAACCGGAAACCGTCAGCGGTTTCATATCGCACCACTTACGGTACAGGGGAGGTATGTGTCAGGCGTACCTCCGATGAACGGTGGTGGAGACGCGTGGCTACCGTATGACGTACCCAAAATACGGCCATCGGAAGATAACTTTCGGATGGGAGATCCGCTCCGATGCAACGATGGTCGTCAGATCTAGGGGGTCTGATCGGACGGCTATCGGGGAACTGATGTGACCGGGGAATAAGGCAGGTAAACAGCGGACGTCAGAACAACTCCGCTGCGAATAGAGCCGTTGGATCTTCAATCTTTTAATCGGACGGCTGTCGGGAGGACGAAATAGTCAACGGATATGGTGGGGGGGCGGGGATTATTTAATGATTATTTTCGGCATATGTGCATGAGCGGAGAACATTGGACTTATGGGTTTTCGTGAAATTTTTGTGACTATGCGCCCGATCTTTGAACTTTGGGTAAGGGGGAACAAGTGGGTTTTGATGTATTTTTAGCAATTTTGAGCGGGTAAAGGTAGAAACAAGGTTTTATAGGTTTTATGTGTAAATGGGGGCCAAAAGTGAGAAAATGGATTTAAAAATGGGAAAGAGGGTTTGGCTTAGGCTTATCAAAATGACCAGATGTCATTTGATCCCTAACATAGGACTTATTGGCTATAATGCCAAGGGGGTGGGTATTTATATAAGATTTGGGGTTTATACACCATGGTGTTATCATTAGTAGGGGAAAGGTGAAAATAGGGGAGTTACATAATAGAATTAGAGGTTAATATGGATGAGGAGGGTAAGTGAGGGGAATACCACTAAGTTTGTTTGAAACTTACTTAGTTTAGGGAGTAGATCAAAATAAAAAGAGTTTTAGACAAGAAATGTGGCTTCTAAAAAGATTAAGAACCACCATGAAACCATAATTCTTCCATGAATCACAAGTGATGAGGGAATGTTAGTAAATGACATGAAAAAGGGAAAAGGGAAGTCAGTCATGCTTTCTGCTGCAACTTGATGAAGAAGAACGCCTTGTCAACTGATTGACTTTGCTCTGGTAAACATAGTTAACACATTTGCAATGGTAAAGATAACCTTTCTGCAACCCCAACTACTTACCCAGCTACTTGCCTAGCATTTTATTTTTTCTTGGAGGGTGCACTTGGACTTGCAGACCCTTACTTGCCTTTTCTTTTCTTTGGCTTTTCTTTTGTTTTTGTATCCACTTCTACCCTTATTTCTTCCAAGGTCCCAGATTAAGCTGTTGGGAGCCTATTTTCTCTACCTAAGCTACTTGTCTGCCAAGATTTAACAGTTTGGACAGACTTATTTCTCTAATCTACAACTGGAAATTCAAAACATGGCATGATCCAGATTAGACTGTTGGACCATCCATCAAAATTGGGATGCATTAATCTATTTACACACCTTGTACTTCCTTGGAAATATGTGATCTTTGCATGATCAAAGCAGAGCATATTTGGACCTTCCCTTGCCAATCATGAAATATGAAACCTATTGGTATAGGTAGCTAACAGTATTGAAGAGATATTTCCATTTATATAAGACACTTGAACTTTGATGACCTTTGGAGTGAGAAAATAACTCCAGAAACTCATGGTATGCACGGTCTCGCAACGTTCCACACATGTGTAACTTCAATTTCTCATATCTCTCAAACCGGGAAATGAAATCAAATTCCGTAAAAAAAAATTGAGATAACATAAAATAATTTCAAATGAGATATTTTTCAACTTCTATAATTCCTTGTGGAGGTCTTAGAACTTTCACAAATTTTTCTGAAGATTGCTGCAAAAATTTGAAACATAAATATGCTTCAAACCCTCATTCCCATGGAGTCGTAACCTAAATATGATACCACTGATCTAGATCTTGTGGGGAGGCACCAAAGATCTAGAAAATTGAATTCCCACAAGAAGAAGAAAAAAGAGAGAACACACAGTAAATAAAACCACAAAGAATTTTTTTATTAAAACAGAGAATAATTGTAAAAGCTACATTGTGGTGGACAATCTGTCATTTTACAAAATGTGACTTGTTACTTATAGCCTTTTTTAGTTAAAATACCACAGGTAAATTCCATGCATGGGTAAATACCATGAGTGAATGAATACCATGGGTAGATTTCACTTACAATACCATGGGTAATTACCATGGGTGGATAAATACCATGGGTGAATGAATACCATGGATAAATACCACTTACAATACCATGGGTGGATAAATACCATGGGTGAATGAATACCATGGGTGATGTCACTTTCCATTCGGATCACTTCATAATCGTTGAAATAAGGGTTTGTAAAATATGCCCACATTGTCCAATAGTTGAAGTGGAAACCATTTGACAACAAATTCCTTGGTGATTTCTTTTCTTCTCTCACTTGGGATTTTCCTCATCTAGGCTCTCATACCATGTTAATTTTAGTTATCATGTTCTTTGCTTATAAAAATTACTTCAATGTTCCATATTAGCCTTATTAAAATTTCATTTAATTTCCAATAGCAATCACATAAATCATTATCACATTGACAGTAACTAAATAAAGAATAATAAACACAAATGTAGAGGACAAGTCAATACAATAGGACACGGAGGTTTATGCTTGAAGCCAGGGAAAAATCCCACAAGGGGGAAACCCACAAAGCTTTTCTTCTTGATAATATCAAATGTTCAGAGAGAGAAATCCAAAAGAGTACAATGATACAAAGTCAAAGTAAATAGTCAAATTGACTTGTCAATATGATGATCCAATACCACTTCTCATAGTCAAATAGATGGCCCACTCAAAGTCTACAATTCTTCCCTCAATCAATAGCAGTCAAGCTCTACCCTAAATAGGAAGTCAAAGGATGGTAAAACTCTTCCAAAATAGCTTGATCAAAAGAGACAGGAACTCGGCCTCTATTGACAGTCAAACAGCAGCAAAACAATCAACTTTGAAGGGGTCAAACTTGGTCAAACAGAAGGTAAACCCTATGGTCAAACTGTCACCTTAAGGCTGTGGTTAACATAGGTCAATCCTACCCAATTTTCCTTTATTCATATGCCATTCAATGTAGCCTAGTCAAACAGATTCAACCCTCCAAAATTGTAGTCAAAATAGGTCAAATGAACCTCGGTCAAAGTTGATCAATGTTGGTTGAAACAGGAAGTCATCGCGGAGATAAAATGCTCAGTCAAACTCTCGCATGTGTGAAGAGAATAGCTGCCCTTGGAGGTCAAACCAATCAAAAGAGGAGAGATAAATATGTGTGATGTGAAGATGCCAAAATGAAGTTTCCTTGACCTTCATTTATACAAGTCAATGTGGGTCAAAGGTCATGTCTCTTGGGCTTCATGTGTTGAAGAATGAAGGGCAATGATGTATGTTAGGATTCTTCTCTACTTGATAACAATTTGTGAATAAATTTTACAATTATATTAGCTTTATCTTCCTCTTATTATTAGTATGTGTGTCTCATCAAACTGCTGCAAAAACATAAAGACAAGAACACAGATGTTGGCTCTCTGCTAGGGCTAAAACCTCTCTCTCTTATAGAGAAAAACCCTTCCATAAGTTTCTCTTATTGAAGATTCTTATTGATAAATGCCAAACTCTAGACACTAGACTAGGATGTCCTCCAAGCACAAGTTAAGTCCTTCCTCTATTGAGCACTTTGTTCTTAACACATAGACTTCCTACTTCCGACACTTTACTCCCCAGCACTTCGTCCTCCTTCTTCGATCTTTGTCTAGAGATAGACCTTGCTTATGTGAACTTCTTGATGAGATATGCTTCTTATTTACTTAGAGATGATCTTCACTTATGAAGACACCCTTCCCTTGATCAACAAGGTTCTTCTTGAGATAGGTCTGCAAACTGATGTAACTAAACAACAACCCTAGTTTTGCCACATGTGGTAGGAACCCTAGAGAATTAGGGTCCTTTTTCCTTCGCTAGAGAGAGAAACTCCTTTGCTAGGCTTGGAAAGCCTTGTAGACTTAATTTCTCACACAAACAATGATAATTTATGGATTTTTCTCTAGCTTCTATTATGTCGTGTACTTGCCCTCCTTTCCTTCACACATGTGACTATTTCTAGCCCTATAAATAGTCCTCTTCACTTTGGCCTTCTTCCTCCTTTCTTCATTGCATTAGAAGACCCTTAACCTCATCCCTTTTGTCACTTCTTCTCGGTTTATGTAATTCGATGATTTCAAAGATGATTCGTTTTTCCGTTGTCTTTTGGGGGAGTGGATAGCATCTATTTATAGAGGATTGTCCCTCCTTTAGGTCGACTTGAGGCAGACTTGCTCATTGTAGGTCGACATATATTTTATTCATCAATTTTCATCTTTTAGCTTCTTTTGAAGGACATTGATACATGGAGAGGACTTGTACTTGGCTTGGAGGTATTCCTTTAACCTTATACAATATTCTACATAGTGTAACATGCCCTCTAAGGGTCTTACATAAATACATTGACACTTTGACTTCCTAGAAGCACTTAAACATGTGATTGACCTACTTCAATGAGCAAGAAACTCATTGATAAATAATACAAAAGTAATTTCTCTTTTCTTGAATAAATACAAATGTCAAAACTAAATTTATGAAGACCGAACCTAGTTACACTTTCTTCAACACACCCTCTTAACTAGGGAGGTATTCATAACTCATTACAAGGTGATTGGCTATTTTTACAATATTGAAAAATTCACATAAGAGAAACCGGATTTGCAATCCATCTGTTATAACATCATAATGACAAACATTATTTCCATAACAAGGCCTTGACTGAAATCTGTATATCTCAATAGATCAGAGCATAATGTTGGCGAGACCAATGACTTGTAGACACCTTAGTCATTGTCTCTCAAGGTATGTACCCACCTAGGTGTTCACTGATTATAACCTTTTATGACTATTCTTTCCTTGGGTTCCCAACCCTCAAAGAATATCGGTATTCTTGTCTACTCTTGTCTTGTATGCCCTACACATCTTCAAAGAGTATCGAATGCCAGATGATTACCCAATCCTCTCATTCTTTCTTCCCAAGTGAAGACAAGAATGGTGTGTCTATAACTTCCTCTCAATTGAGAAAGACATGTCCAAGTATCCCCTGACAAGGTACTTGTCCAAGTTCCTTTGTAATTGGGAACTAGATATAACTCCCTCTTAGCTAGGGACTTGTGCATTCATCAACAACTTCTTCTTTGTGGGTCCTCCAGCTACTTGATCTCCTTCCTTACTTTTATGTCATTAAGTCTTTGATCAAAATTCTTCTTGGTAGGGCACCATCCATCAATCCCTTTCCTTTCTGGTTTGTCATGTCATTGCTTCCTTCATGGAAAGTGGCCTTATTTTCATGTATCAAGTTTCTCTTATCATCTGGTCATTCCTTGGCATCTTGTCTATGCTTCAAACTACTCTTCACATGGATGATTTTTTGTACTTGCTTGTTCTCATGCTTTGATCTAGTAGCCTTTAATGACTTCATCCTGATATTGCTTCAACATTAAATGGTGCTTTTGTTGGATGGCTTCTTCATCATGACATCTTTGTAGAGTAGAATCAGTTATCTACACCTTTCATGTCTCCAAGGCCTTCATAGGTGTCATGGGTCTTTTAATCTTTTCCTTTCTTAGTCAGAGTTGTCTTTCTTTATTTTGGGAGACGTCTTGAATGGATCTTTGTCAGATATTGATTCTGTGTGATCATGGTGTTCTTCACATGCTTGATATCTTTCTCCATTTTCTTCTTCATGGATAGATTGATCAACCACCTTATGCTTCTTATGGGAGCACTTATTCATTTCTTTCTTCTAGGACTATTTAGCATTCCTTCTTCACTAGCTTCTTAGTCAGCAATCTTATACTCATATAAGAGAGTTTCTTCGGCGTAAATCACAAGAAATTTCATTTGTCAACAAATGAAATTTCTTGTGATTTACGCTGAAGAAACTCTCTTATATTTGATATGAATCACAGAAGCTTCAATTCAACAATCTTATACTCCTTATGTGATTATTTTCTTTTGTTGACCTTCATTACATTGTAGTACATGCCTTCGAGCATGTCATTGGTGAAATATATTCTTTCCTTCTTGATCATGTTATAGAACTATTTCCATGACTCAATAATATGCATCTGAAAACATGACTAAAATTTGATGCATACATACCTCATCTTCATTATCCTTTGATCATCTTAGCTTCATTTGGTTGTCCTTGTTGTGGCCCTTCTTGCTTCATCTTAGCTTGCCTGCATATCATCCTTTTCTTGAATCCCATGAATGGGATTCCCAATGATACATCTGCTTTTGTTTATCAATCTTCTTTTGAAGATTACATCATAGGACCTTGAAGACCCTTACCCTTCAAATGTTTCTTTCCTTTTGATGATGGAGGTCTTCTAAGATTCTTAATCATGATCAATTTTCTTTCATTGTGGATGAGGTCCTATAATAGGTATGCTCCTTCTACATGAATATCTTGAGCTATATCTAACATGCTCCTATATTCTAGAAGATAATTCTAACCATGCATTTTGTTCTATTATAAGTGTTTCTTCTACATGAGTATTTTGAACTCTATGTACATCATGCTTCTAGATTCTAGAAGATGATTATAGCCATGCATTTTTATTATATTCCTGCATGCTCCTATACGTTTTAGGGAAAACTAGTGTCGATTCGAATTGCTAGTCCCACTAAGACGGGTAGCTATCTTAAAAACAAACAATGAAAGCTTTTCAAGAGTTCCTTTAAGTGTGATAGATGGAAGAGAAGAAAAGAGGACCAACCTGGATATTTCGCTTTGATCCTAGCTTGATTTCTCCTTTCCTTGATAGGATTTGCCACTCCTCTCCTACTTGTCCCTCTTCAAAGAGTACCTGTAGAGTCAAAGCAACAGCAAACTATCAAAGCATCTCTATCTAAAACATCATAAACAATGCGGAATCACAAACACATTGACCATAAAATTGCATTTATAAACAATAAGATTCACAAATACGAGATCACATGGAGGAAAATTCAAAGAACTTTATTAATAGTAATGTAAGAGAGGATTACAACCAAGTTGTATGATCCAGCATCATCCTCCCAGTTGTAGAAGCCCTCTTCACCTCATGAACAAGAAAATCACCCAACAATGCAATGTCTCTTCTCACCAACAAACCAACAGAACTTCCTTACAAAATAAAAAATTCTAGCCTCTAGATCTCTCAGATGAGGGATATATTTATAGATGTCTTGCAAGGGTGTGAGTCAACTTTGGGTTTTTTATTAGTGTCATTCCACTGATAGTTCTTGGTTCCACTTGGAGATTTCATGATCTCTTACTCATCCCTGGGCGAAATCAGAGAGGCAAGTGTCATAGGAGAAGTTTATGGAAGATTCCATGATCATCCACCTTGCAAACTATCTCTACCATTTGTCTATTCTCGTTCATCACACCCCATAGAAGGCCATTTGAGTATGCATCGCACCTAGCCAATTAGGCAGTCAGTATGCATCACACCTTGCCCATGGCGCAGTCTATATGGTCAAGTTTTGGCCAGTTCTGAGTAGTTTTCATGTGGAACTTCTGGGAAATGATGTAATCAGTTGACCATGATCCTTTAGGGTGTGAAACAACACTTCTAGGGAATTAAGGAGCCCTTAGCTTATGGACATATGAGTTTGGGGTTGCAGTGCCAAAATATGTCTATAATAGCTGCCCCCTAAAGCATGAGGTCGTAAATCTTCTAATGTCAGGTGAAATGCTTTATTCATGAGGATATGAGGTATTCGAACTGGAAGGCGACCTGTATAAGATACAATACAATACATCATCATCATATTATTTTCATGATCTAGCTGAGGTGGGCATTCCCATGCTCAGCTTTATAAATTCATTTTCATGTACATAGGACAGACAATCATCTGCTATTGCAGACTTGTGATTCTTCACATGAAGAGTCATCTTCCCTGGCTTAGATGACCATCTGTACAACTTCTGTGTACAATTGATGTGTTTATTTTCCTGAATATATCGCAGCCCGGGTGGATGAAACTACGTCCGGGGTCTTCAAAACTCGTCCAATCTTCGCTCAACGTACAAGTCGATCCATGTGAAAAGATGTTCTGAAGTGGAACATGGAAAGACATCACCTGATTACCAGCCAATGATGTAAGCTATTAACAGACGCGAGAGGAGTCACCCATAATGATGATGACCCTCAAGGTACTGCAGTACAATTCATGTGGTGTGAATATATGAGCCAATGTCGAACACCACGCAAACTCTTTCAGTCAAAGGTCATTGATGTAAACCTGTCGCCGGAAGTGAGAAACTTGCCATTGAGGCATGCAAGCTTAAAAGTACTGAAAGGGTTGTTTCTAAGTCAACTTCTTGGATAATAAGATGATGTCGACAAGAAGTGACCTATCGTAGGAGGGCCTTGATGTATCCCACATCTACGACGCGAAATGGAGCAAATGATTTTTGTGGAGGTGAAAACGATTGGATGATATGAGGTTCAGGAATGGCGGTCATGAAAAATGAAGCGTGGATGTAATGCAGTGGATGAGGCATTTGCTGAATGGTAAATTTTCTGAATGACTTATCTTGAACATATTGGTGACACTGATATGGACTAGTAGCATTAACCCCATGGATGGCATGGCGAACCAATGGTGACGGTGAACGGAAAAACCCAACCCAACTCAATCACAGTGATGGAGTGAAAGTTTCATGTTCAAGAGCGACTTGCTACCACTAGAGTTCTTCAAGTTTTCTTCCCATTTTTCCCCAGTCATTTCTGACCAGTACCTCTTTATTTTTGACAAGCTTGAGGAGGATAACATATGATTGGTCTATAATTTTCCCTTCGGGCAAACCCATCGCTTTGTGTTTAGCGAGCCTAGCGTCAGTGAGACTCGTTCTTGTCTGGGTGGAAAATTTTGTCGCTATTGTTTTAATGAGTTTAATGACAAATATAACTCGGTCCTTTTCATGTTTAGAGAGTTTGAAAATGGATGAAAAGGAGACTCCAATAGTCCTCTTTCGTGGCATAATCCCTTAAGTCTGAAAAAGTGTAAAATAATACGAAAGGGATGAATTTTCGATAGTTTTAGCGAGCCGACAAAGACAAGCGCTCGATCTTTTTGTTTAATAATCCCTCAAGTCCAAAAAGATTAAAATATACGAGAGGGATAGCATTCCCCTTACTTTAACAAGCTGGGAAGGTCAATAGCTCGACAATCTTTTTATATTTAACGAGTCTAAAAAGAGTTTAAAAGAGGCTTGTTTTTGAGGAATGAGTGATATTTCTGGGTAGCAGTTGGTTCCAGGTAATTTTGGAACTTCTCAAAACATGGAAGTGTGAAGAGAGTGGCAATCAAAATCACTCGTCGCAGATGTTCCTCAAAAGGGTAAACAATCAAGTGGGAGCGTATGGTTAGCCGAACGAAATGGAGGTGACGGAAGGAACACAACCAAAGTTCACAAAGGACAGATAGCAAAGTGATCACAAAGGTTATTTACCAAAGGCGGTTTTATTTTTTAATGAGCTTGAACCTTGTGCCAACATGTGCTCAGTGCAGGTTGATTTTTTAACGAGCTTGAACCTTGCAGAAACATTGCTCTTACCATTCTTTTGATAATGTCTCTTGGTAGATTTATTTTTTAATGAGATTGATCACTACTAGAACATGTGCTCATGACCATTTTATGTAAGCTAGAAACAACCGAGCTACGAGGTTAAAGGGTTAAGAACCTACAAACTAAGAAAATCAAAGGTCGCTTTTCACTTTCATGCAAAAGTTTGCATGCCCCTGGGTCTTTCAGTAAAAGGAGAGTTTCCAGGTTATCAAATGGAAGTCCTTGCGGTTAGACAGGATCGTTTCTGTTGGGAGACAAAAACTCTTCCTTTGTGATGTCCATCGAAGTAGACAAAGGTGATTGCTATGAGCTTCCAATCACCTAACATACGAAGGTGAATGTTGTGAGCTTCACAATCATACAAAGGAAATAATCGTGTCAGACTAATCACATAACCTATACGGGAATGTTATTCGGTCCAAGTATTATGACCTTAGTAGAAAATCTCTCTTTTCCTCTGGGTTCGCCTGCTGAAGCAAACTAGGGTGCATGCTCCATAATCTTCATCACACTCACCAAACTACTAGTGGTAATTAGGTGGATGGGATGAAGATGGAAGAGACATTGTTGATGCGAAGAGACCATTTAGGGATGATGGTTTATTTATAGCTGTGTTTGAACCAGGAAATGAAAGCTGGTTGACAAGTTGCACCAGTATACCTTCATGTGAAAAACACATCACTCGAAAGAATGTGGAAACAATGGCTTCCATGCTATATATATAATCACATCCAAGGAGTAGATTGTAATCTAGTGGACCTTGGACTACCATCTTGTTCAAATAAATGGTTTTCTTTCTCAGAGTTATCAGTAACTTTGGAAGGATCCCTAATGGTTGACTGGTTCCTTTGTTGAATCCCGACAAATTTTGTTTTTCAAAAAAAAGCGATGGCGAACCAAGTTCTTTCCAAGCAGTTGAGGAAAGGATACTCAGAGAAGCCCTTCATTTATGATTGTGCCAGACACGATCATTTTGTAAACTTGTACCATGATTTGGAATGGTACATTAGATGGAAGGCAAGGTTTCGCTAGTTGATTCCAATAAAAGAAAATGACTAGACTACTCGGAGGAGGTACTGGATAAATTTTCGGATAAGTTTCATGAACTGGGGGGGTCTCTTCCTGTTGTGAAGGAATGGGTGGATTGCCCCCAAGTTCATTAGACTCTATATCGACAAAAAGAATTTGAACGATGTCATTCTCATCCTCTTTGGAAACTATATCATATGAAGGTGGATTTTCTAAAAGCAAGACTGAGTCAATTGCCATCTCGACCAGTTGACTTTGATCTGATATGGACTCAGAAGGTTCACTTTCAATGATAGGTGATTTCATCGACAATTGAGTTATGTCAATCGGGTTTTCAACTAGTGAAGTACTTGGTAAGAGTTTCTTGTATCCAGGTGGAAGTTATTGCGGTGAAGCAGGACAATTATCCAAAATGATTTTGGCTTCATCCAGAAAAGGAAAACGGTGAAGAGTATGATCACCTTCACATAACCTACATGGAACTCTAACTTTTCCTTTTTGTCTGTTGACTTCGTTCTCACTAGTTGATGGTGTGATGTCAACCTGACTATCAGGGGTTGATGACATTGAATGGTGCAACCGGGGAGACCATTCCCTCAAGATCCATGGGATGCAAGGGAAATATCGATGGTAATGTCTCTCCTTGCAGATTACGCATGGAGTTTTTGGTTTGGAAACTTTAGTGTGCAAATTTTCGCCAGACGATGCATTGGTGTTCCCTTGTTTAGATGACTTATTTTTCTTCTCCTTCCCTTTCTTTTTCTTCTCAGCTACTTGGTTTTTAGTGTCACTAGTTTCACCAAGCGAAGAGGAAGAATGGGAAGGAGAAACAAATGAAGTAGAAGGCGAAGGGGTAACCTTAGTATCATCTGGTTGCTGATTAGATTGTTGAGGAATTGCGGTGTTTTGAACGACAAAGATCAAGAAAATCCATATCGACAGGCCGATTGTGATTCCTAGAAGGGACAATGTAGCCATATATGGAGAACCAATATCTCCCCAAGAGGAGAAAGGACTAGGATTCCCTCCAAGGGGGATTCGTTGATTGGTAGACTCCATTATCTCAACCTCAGATCAACCTAGGAACAAGGATGTTATTTCGTTTAAAATAAATTTTAAGATGCTTTGACGCAACTTGCTTTTTCAATTTTTAAGAGTCGAGAAAAAGAAAAAGGTGACTCTAGTCACCTTCGATTTTTAATGAGCCTGAAGTGACAAGTGCTCAAATGGACCTTTTCTTTTAAGGAGTCGAAAAGGAACGAAAATGACTGCTCTGGAAGTATAGACAGAGGGCTTACCAAATTGATCATAGAACTGCAAAATACACCTTGGCGATAAATGATAGAGAAATTACCAAGGACTTATGTACGGCAGTCAATCTTCCCGAATGTTGTGTTTAATGCATTACGATCAATAGGGTGGCAGACACGGCTTCCTAAGGATAAAGGATATCATCCTATTGTGGTATCCCAATATATACTCGATGGTACGGGGAGCACAAGTCCATACTGGCACTTGTCGTATCAAAGAGGAGGAATCACCCAACTTTTCATGAAAATGATAGTTACCAGGTTTTACGACACCAGAACGCGTCTCTAGCCTAGACTTCTAGATGTGTTGCATTAGATTCCAAAGCGTTTTTATGTTCATTAAGGTTTATTTTAGAGTTGATCTTGCTTAGGAGTTTGTCTTTCAAGGTTCACCGCGTGATGTATATGTGAAATTCCTAAATATGCAATCTAAAATGATAAACAATTGTTTATGTTCTTTTAGCAATGAAAATCCTAGCTACAAAGGAAAGAAGATAATGATTTTCTTTCAGTAGAGAGCTTAGAGCACACACTAAATGCACTTTCCTAAATCAAATTTTGCAAGCAGTCAAAATGCAGATGCACATGCATGTATCTGTTTTCTACTTTCTTAATATGTGAATGACAAAAAGAAAGCTAAGTACAGATCTGAACTATTTTCTTTCAAAGCAATAGTACTAACAATTTTTCTTTTCAAAACGAAAGGAAGACTAAGATGACACTTTTCGATTCCGAATTGAACACTATTTTCGACACTTGAAATACTAATAATTTCAAAATCAAGCACAATGACAAAAGTACAATCAACTATCTAGAAAAGGAAGACTTTACGACACTCTTCTTTTGATTTAGAATGACAATTACGACACTTGCATAAAAAATGACAGTTTGATTAGGCTACTTTCGACAAAGGAAGATTGTAAATGATTGACAAATACACAAAAACATTTACAATTCCTAACTGATGGAGGCTGAAATAATGTGAAGGAAGATGGTTACAGCAAGAAGGTACTAATCATGAATAACAAAACTACTATATAAAGTTGAAAACAAAGAGAAAAAACCAAATTTCATAGAAGAAAAATAGTTCACTCAATCATCACACCTGCAACATAGGGAAACAGGGATGCATCTCACTTGCAACACACGGGAGGTGCGATGCATCTAGGTTGCACAGTTACAGACAGTGCGATGGGCCAGGGAGCGAAACTGAGCTTGGTTTTTGCTCAAAACTTGCAGCTAAGTTCAGTGATTTAGGCTGAGTAATGATGGACAGTAAACACAAAGCATAAGGGTAGGATTTGATGAGGTTTTGAGCTACCACAAGGGCACTTAGGATGCTTTGTAAGTCAGATGTTCAGTTCATAAACCAACCCAGAGATTGACTGAAGCAGTGTTTATCTACTTCGCAATTGCATAGCAAAGGCGTTTCGAAGGCTAGCTGGCTAACTTCAGGCTCCGTCTGTAGTTTATAAAGAAAACAATAAACAAACAAAACAAACTATTCATTCCCCAGTGGAGTCGCCATTTTGTTTCAAGGAAAACTAGTGTTGATTCGAACTGCTAGTCCCACTAAGACAGGTAGCTATCTTAGAAACAAACAATGAAAGCTTTTCAAGAGTTCCTTTAAGTGTGATATATGGAAGAGAAGAAAAGAGGACCAACCTGGATCTTTCGCTTTGATCCTAGCTTGATTTCTCCTTTCCTTGATAGAATTTTCCACTCCTCTCTTACTTATCCCTATTATATACCTAGGGGCGATAATATGGGGTACCAAGGGAGGTACCCAAGGTAATAATGTAATAATGGGATGGGCCATAGATATAAATAAGGTGGTGTTGTGGCCACCAACAACCCCCCTCCTTCTTTAAGTATTAGCAATAACACTAAAGAAGTGGGGACCCTTAGTAAAAAATTCAAAAAAATTTATAATTTTTTTTTGTATTATACTCCTTAAAATATATCGCACGGAGAAGAGTAAAACATTTCTTTATGAGCACAATAAAAAACTGCGAAGAAGCGACGCGAAATTCATCGCATCGCATACATTAAGAAGCACCCATAAATGAAACAAATCTCCGATGGCCGATATGCGACATCGCATATCGCAACATCGCATAAACATCACACAATAACTTAACAAATTGCAACGATCTGCGATCTACGATCTTGTGATAAGCGCGATCTGCGATCTTGTGATAAGCGCGATCTCCGATCTTGCGATAAGCGCGATCTGCGATCTTGCGATAAGCGCGATCTGCGATCTTGCGATAAGCGCGATCTGCGATCTTGCGATAAGCGCGATCTGCGATCTTGCGATAAGCGCGATGCTGCGATTCTGTGATAAACTGATCAGGAAACTCTGCAATGACACATCTTGATAATGCGATCCGCGATGCTGCGATGCGAGTCGCAGAAATCACCCATCGCAAATTTTCCTCGGCTCAGCATTCAAGAAAAGCTGTCCCTAAACCAAAAAATCAGGCGCACGCCTTAAAAGAAATTAATGAATGTACGCCAAAGTATTCATGAAGGACAGTTTTGTGTTTTTCGAAGAGTTAGTTCACTATGGGTGTCATGATTTTATACATTCGTAGAGCTTAGAGCTTTCGTGTCAAAATTTATTATCATTACTCTTTTCCTTTGCGTGAACTACAGGAATAAAAAAAACAGGAAACAACATGAAGCAATGTGCAGGAAATATCTAAGGAAAAAGGGAAAGCGTCAATGCTCGGAGAACAAAGAAGAGATGTCCTCATAAACGGATACCGCATGCAACAGAAACGCAGATTTCATAGTATTACTGAATAGATGTGATATCAATAGGCAATTTGACACTCAAGGTCAAAATCTCACAAAAGCAACATGTTTACAAAATTCTGAAAGCTTATGCCCAGTAAAGGGAAAAACGCTAAAGGCAGAAAACGCACCAGAAAGGCCCGGATCAAAGAACGGAGGTAGTTTTCGATGCGCGATTAGCGCCTAGCGCTAATCATGCATCGCTAAGAAAATTTTTCAGAAAGCAAAGTCCCTAATTTGCTTAGTCATCCACGAGTCCAGAAACCAAGATAGCAAAAGCAGAAGCAATTTGAGATAAATTTGGGTTGTTACCAAGTATATACGTAGTAAATTCGCCCAGCCAGAGGATGACTCCCAAAAATATCTTCTATTTTACTAGAAAGTGGTACCAGTGCTTGCCATTTCTATTTGCGTAGCTCAAGCAAAAGCAGAAAACAACCAGCCGACTCTTCCCAGGAAAATGTTGCATGCTCGCAACATTAAGGAGCAAATGCAGAAATAGTTAGGAATTAGATTCAATTTTTAGAAATAAGTTTTTTTAGGTAAAGGGCGCTCATTTAAACCGTATCCTAAATTTATGTAATTAAATTATTTAGTTAGCAGTATTTAAACCCTTCTCATGCATTTAGAGAAGGGTCCAGAAATTTGTCAAAAACTTGTCCTCAGAACATGCACTTCTGCACCCTCAGAGGAGGTTTTGATGAATCAATGGATCAAGGTTTATTAATGTTTGCATTTGATATCTGCTACTGATGTTGCACTTCTGTACTCTTGGTAGATATTAGAACAAGTAGAGATAAATCGTTGTTGCTTGAAGCTTATGAGTAGGACCAGTCATAAATGGTACTTTTATCTCTTGGCCATTTCTGCTTATATTCTTAAAGTGATATACAGTTTTTAGTTGTTTATATGTTATTGCATGAATGTTTGAGTTACCATTTGGCACTTTTGTACGGTGGAGCTATTTATTTATGTTTGATATATGAATAATTTATTATGCGATATGTTGTTCACACCTGTTTTGCCTAACTTTTTATGCAAAGTGGTTCATCTTCATTGATTTCCATTCTTATGATAGTTGAATGATCTTTATTACCAGTTATTATTTGAAATCTCTTTAGATCGCATAATACAAAAAATACATCCCGAGTTAGCATAGATTAGATGTGTTGTTTTCATTAGATTACAATAGCATAGAATTAGATTAAAGTAGCTTAGATTAGAACTCTTAGATCAACATCATCCAACTCTGCACACACACACACACCCTTAGATTGGGAAATTGGTCCCATTATCCCCAGTCGGACCCGCTATACCAAACGGATAAGGAGCTGCCAACCAAGGTCCGGACCGGGCAGGTATTCCCCTTGTTGTCGACCGGATTTTCAGGGCTTCAACATATTTGGCGCTAGAAGGAGGGCCTGAACTATGAATGGCACTTAAATCAAAATCTAAATACCATTCTGACAGTTCAGACCAATCACTGCTACACGCCCTGATAGTTCAGACCAATCTACCATTAAACCCCCTGGAGTTGAATCTCTGATTCACAAACTTCAGGGATTTTCCATTTCTCCTCAGAGGTCTGATAAATCTCAAAGCAGTGTGACTTCGCAGTACAATCCTGCTCATCCCCTAACCAGGTTAAAGAGTGAAAATTTTGGCATCCAGCCAACTGAGTTGCCTCTTCCCACCAGGAAAAGAGCGAGGAAATCACCACAAGAGTCTGACAGTGAGACTCTTTCGTCTACATCGCCCATTTCAACTACCTCACCGCGAAGTCAACCACCCACACCTCCATTCCAAACCATCATCCATCCGTCTGTGGGACTCCCACAACCCCTCTTCAATCATCTACGATCATAGTATCCTCATCTTCCCAGCCACAGTGATCATCTTCTGCACTTTTCTCTACTAGCAGCTCAACGATGGCCCAGTCTCCATGGAACAACCCTGGGGTAGTTTTAATGCCCGCGCCCTTGAGTCAAATACCGGCCCATCCTGAGAAATGGCTGCCCAAATTCAATTCAGAAGCAGGCATGCTAGCGGAAGAGCACATAAACAATTTCATGCTTTCTATTAATCTCAACGGAGTTACTAACGAAGATGCTGTTGTTCGGCTTTTTCTCTATACACTGCAAGGGACAGCCGGGTCATGGTATTTTTCATTACCCTCCGGGTCTATCACAAGTTGGGATATCTTCCACAATCAATTCCTTATCAATTTTGGTGATGACAGATCAATGGAAACATTAATCAATGACCTATCCAATCTTAAGGCCCAAGCTAAAGAACCTATCAAAGATTTCGATTTACGGTTCAATAAAATTCTCAACAAAATTCCCACTGCTTCCCAACCCAGCGAAGAAGTACGATGTGAATGGTATATTACTGCTTTACCATCAAATATAGCAATCTTCGTGGATAGAGAAAATAAAACAACCTTAGTTGAAAACATGACAGAGGCGATAGCAGTAGAGAAACGCGTAATAGCCCTGGAAAAGAGATCTGCGATAGAGGAACGCAAGTCTAAAAAAGTCACCTTCAAGGAAGACTCCAAGAAGAAACAAACAAAAGACCCTTTCGATTTGGAAGGATTGCAGAAAGTATTAAAGACCATGTCTAATGAGATGATTGACATAAAAAAACAAGTAACAGAAACTTCTTTAAAAAATCCCTACAAAGCTTTTAAAAGAGGTCCTTCAACGGATGCAAGACCACCCAATGCCATCTCCAACGCTGAAACTGAGGAAGAGGAAGAAGAAGAAAGTGCCACTGAAGGGCAGACCGATGACGAAGAAGTTGTGGAATTACAAGGAATGTGGGATTTCATCCTCCCACAAGAAGAAGATCAAGAAGTATTTCCAGTTAGCACACGAAGCAAAAATCAGCTTGATCCTCCCCAAACTACCGCTAAGCAGAAGAGCGCAAGCCCTACAACAAAAGATAAAGTCGCAACAAAGAAGACAACCACTAAAGCGACTCGATCTAGCCCAGTCCAAACAGATCAAACAACTCCATCAAAAACACTGATAGTGTCGGATAAAATGGAGTACAATATTATTGATGACATGAAAAAAACTAGGGCTAATATTACCCTTTATGAATTGAGAAAATTGAAGCATCAACAGAAGATAATGATGAAAGAATTACACGTCGTGCCTATTGTACCTTTGCCTACCGATGTACTCTCTCAAGCCTCCCACAACATGGGAAGACCTCCAACTAACGCGATCAATAAGATTGATCCAAATGATATCGCCTTGATTGGAGGAAGATCAAGATCTCACACTCCCCCATTTCTTCTCACTTATGAAATTTTCAATAAAAATGTGCACAATTGTTTGGTAGATTCCGGTGCTTCATCGAATATTTTACCCAGATCAATATGTGCTAAGTTAAATGTTCAACCACAAAAATCTGCAGTACGCATAGTTCAGCTTGATCGATCTGAAGTCGAAGTGATTGGTGAAATTAATCAAGTAACCATAAGATTGTCATCTAACCCGAAGGTATGTCAGGTTATTGACATTCTAGTGGCTGATATCCCAGAATTCTATGGCTTAATTCTTAGCAGGGATTGGTCCGAGAAACTCCATGGATACTTTGCAACTGACTGGTCACACATGTGGTTACCCTACAACGGTAAACCGAATCAAATAAAGGTTGAACGAGAGTTACACCAGAAGTACATAGTAACGGAATTAGAGGGAGAAAATGAAACGGTATCGTATAACAGCAGTATCATAGGCAATTACTCGGTAGATTCTTTTCTCGGTAATTTCAATGCTCACCCATCACCTTACTTAGAAAATTCAGTTTTGTCCCAAGTCGAAATTTTTTCCCAAACTGATAGTTCAAAATGTGTTAATTCTGTAGATGAACCTATAAATACATCTTTGTTTTGGAAATTATATTTCGATGGCTCTTTCTAACGAAGGAGTAGGAGCAGGATGCGTTCTGATTAGTCCAGAATGAAACAAGACTATGCTTATGTGCAAACTCGAATTCAATTGCACAAACAATACAGCAGAATATGAGGCCTTGGTGCAAGGCCTATACAAAGCAATCGGGTTAAACGTCAAGTATCTTCAAGCCTTCGGAGACTCTGAGATTATCGTCAAACAGGTACGTAACACTATACATTGCCTATCAGGTCATTTAAAACACTATCAATCTTTAGTACAAGATCTGACTGAGCATTTCATAGCATTTATATCTCTTCAATTCCGAGACTCCAAAACGCAAGTGCAGACCTTTTGGCTAACGTAGCCTCTAGGCTTATTCCCTCCGAAGATTTTAGTCCAGATATATTCTCAATAGAATTAATCTTTAGACCGTCCATCCCTGACAACATTACGAATTGGAGAGTTTTCAATGACAATCCTAATATTGTAAATTTCCTCACTTCTAAAGGATCCTACTCCAATCAGATAATTGACGAAGACCATCACGATCGACAAATACAACAAAATAGCACTGATAATGCTATACCTAAATCGGTGGTTAAATTAGAAGACTTATACGATTTGAAAAATTGGTTTAAAAGGTCTACCAATCAAAGCTCTATAGTTCAACTCTGAACTACGAATTAGTAAACCTAGGAACTAATGATAAACCACAAAATGTTAATCTAGGCATTGGCCTAATCCCTGAAGAAAAACTAGCGTATATTCGTCTTTTCAAACAATATAAAAATGTTTTTGCATGGAATTACGATGAGCTGAAGACGTATGACACTTCTATCATTCAGCATACTATTCCTATGATTGACAACGAAAAACCTGTCCAACAGAAACTGAGAAATATCCACCCAAATTTAGAAAATCAGATAAAAACTGAGCTAAATAAGTTATTAAGAGCCAGAATAATTTTCCCCGTCAGACATTCCAAATGGGTCTCCAATATGGTAACCGTTAGAAATAAAAACGGAGATATTAGAATCTGTATCGATTTTTGGAATCTTAACAAAGCCTGTCAAAAAGGCAATTTTCCTCTTCCACCTATGGAACAGATATCACAGGCAGTAGCAGGCTCAGAACTGATGTCTTTCTTGGACGGATTTTCAGGATATAATCAAGTGCTGGTGCATCCCAATGATCAGTTGAAGACCACATTCAGAACTAAATGGGGCACATATGCATATCGGAAGATGCCATTTGGTTTGATTAATGCTAGCGCTACATTTCAAAGAGCCATGGACATTGCATTTAAGGGTTTAGTCAATAAATCTGTAGTAATTTATTTTGATGATATAACAGTGTACTCCAAGAAGCGAAGAGACCATCTCAAAGATTTAAAACAAATTTTTCAACGATGTTTAAGGTATGGGAATTCACTTAACCCAAAGAAATCTTTTTTCGCATTAAGTGAAGGAAAACTTCTAGGATTCGTAGTGTCAAAATCCGGTATTCACATTGATCCTGACAGAATCAAAGAAATCTCTGAAATATCTCTACCTCATAATAAAAAAGCCATGCAATCTTTCCTTGGTCAAATCAATTTTGTAAAGAGATTTGTCCCAGATTTTTCACGAATTGTGTCTCCTTTGCAAACCATGATTAAAAAGAATTCAAATTTCAAATGGGGTCAAGATGAACATGAAGCATTCAACCTGATCAAACAAGCTATTATTAATGCTCCATCTTTAGCAACCCCGAATTTTTCAGAATCTTTTGTTTTATACACATTTGCTTCAGAGAAATCATATGCTGCAATTCTAACTCAAGCAAATCAAGAAAAAACAGAAGCTCCAATTGTGTTTTTTAGCTCAAATTTACAAGGTGCTGAACTCAATTATTCAGACGTGGAAAAACAGGCCTATGATATTTTCAAAGCGGTCAAATATTTCAGACCTTTCTTACTTAAAACCCATACTAATATCATAGTACCGTTTCCAGCGATAAGAAATCTTCTAATACAGAAGGATATGGGCAAGAAAAGAGCAAATTGGATCACTGCTTTACAGGAATACGACCTTGAAATCAAACCCGCAAACATTGTAAGAGGTCAAGGCTTCTGCAAAATGTTGGCTGGAACATCGCAAATCTCTGAAATTTCATCTGAAGAGATACAAATGTATGAGGTAAGCCTAAACGATGAAGAATCATTGTATGCTGATATCATTTATTATCTTAAGAATGGGTATGCTCCATCACACCTAGATCACACTAAAAAAAGAGCTCTGAGATTGAAAGCTAAACAATATCAGCTCATAAATGATATTCTTTTTAGAAAGAATTATGATTCTGTTCTTCTTAGATGTCTTGAGAAAATTGAAGCTGAAAAAGTTTTGCAGGAACTCCACGATGGACCAACAGGCGGACACTATGCTGGAGATGCTACTGCACATAAAATTTTACATGCAGGATATTACTGGCCTACACTGTTCAAAGATTCACACAGTTACGTGAGGAAATGTCAAGTCTGCCAAACTACTGCTGGAAGACAAAATAAGCCGTCCCTGCCACTACAACCAGTGAACATCGAGCAACCATTCAGTCAGTGGGGCTTGGACATAATAGGTGAGATCGTTCCTCACTCTTCTAAGCATCATAGATACATCCTCATGGCAACAGATTATTTTACTAAATGGGTAGAAGCAATTCCTCTCAAGACGGCTAATTCTGAAAATATTATCGAATTCATAAATCAATTTATAATCACTAGGTTTGGATTGCCAATGGCTTTAATGTTTGATAATGCATCATACTTTTCTGGAAATGCAATGACTGAGTTTGCACTTAAAAGAGGGTTCAAACTAAAATATTCGTCCAATTACTATCCGCAAGGTAATGGGTTAGCTGAGTCAACAAATAAAAACCTAATCAGGATTATTAAAAGAACAGTTGACCAGAACCAAAAGAATTGGCATAAAGCTTTGGTAAATGCTTTATGGGCAGATAGAATAACAAAAAAAGCTTCGATCGGCACTTCCCCCTTTAATTTAGTTTATGGGAAAGAAGTGGTTCTTCCAACTCACTTAGTCATTCCCTCTTTGTCTTTAATACAATACATTGATGAAGTACCTACTTCCTCCATACAACTAAGACAAATGGAAATAATTAAATTAGAAGAGCAACGAGAACAAGCTAAGAAAACCCATGCTCATCATCAAGCGCTAATAAAATCCTCTTTTGATTCAAACATAATGACCAGAAAATTTTTTTAGATGGGAGATTTAGTTTTAAAATGGGATAAAGCTCACGAAGAAAAGAGCAAACATACAAAATTTCAAAAGATATGGCTTGGTCCTTTTCAGATTGTTGAAGTCATAGGTCCATCAACGTTTGTCTTATGGGATCTAGCAGGTAGAAGGGATTCTTTGACTGTTAATGGTCAAATCCTTAAAATATATTTTCCATAGAAGATTATTCTTCTATTTTGTAGAATAGTTTTGTTTTTTCTTTTCTTTTTCATAATAAAACCAGTTGTAAATGGTTACTACCGGTATTCACGAAAAGACACCAATTCTCTTTCAGATTTTGAGCTTTTCGCTTGTATAAATAGAAAATTTTTGAAAATCTGACCTTTATTATTGACAAATACAATTAAAAAAACTTTAGCCTAGATATGATACTAGTTTCAACTTCAAAAAATTTGATGAAAGCAACCTTTAGCGAAGGAATTGTTTTATATCAGCACAATGAAAGGTATCAATAACAAAATAAAGGTTCTCTGTAAAACTGTTGTTTTCAAACTCTATTATTGTTGTCCAGAGCTTTTTTAAGGAAAACAATGATTTCCTCCCTGTTAAAGAAAATCGCAGCATTCAGAGAGACAATCCAAGAAACACTATATCTCAAAGAATAAGAGGTCTCATCACGAGCCGGCTTATCATGATCACAGATATTATAACTTTGCTGAATTTGCCAAACACTGTCCATCAAAACAGGGTAATGACTCAAGATTGTTGAAATCAAAAGACAAGCGGTCTCATCACGAGCCAGCTTGTTCAGCAAAAGTGTAAATCAAGTGAATGACTATGTCATAATTTGGCTACCAAACCAAGACATTGTTCTTTAAGAATAAAAAAAGAAAAAGTGTCAATATGGATTTTTCTTTGAAGGTTGTAGATAACCTTAAACAGGATAAAGGATCATTGCTGGGTAACAGGTAACCCTGTCAAGGCTATGGATGCCTGCTGGCAGCAGAGGCTCTACCTACGGCAAACGAGCATATTTTAAAGCTAGCACACAGAGAAGACTTTATTTTATCTTTACAAGACCAAGTAATGGCTGATATAAATACAAGGACAAGCCTGAGGAAGCAAACAATTAGAATAGAAAGAGGTTGAAACAAAATATCATTGATAGAATAAAGCATAATGTACTCTATCTATCCATAACAAAGTTTAGATTTATGAAATTTTTTCCGTTTTGGAAGTTTAAAAAATTCAATAGAAAAGCAGAGATAACTGGTTCTTCCAAGTGAATCTCCATTGTTGTGGCCACCAACAACCCCCCTCCTTCTTTAAGTATTAGTAGTAACACTAAAGAAGTGGGGACCCTTAGTAAAAAATTCAAAAAATTTCATAAAAAAAATTTGTATTATACTCCTTAAAATATATCGCACAGAGAAGAGTAAAACATTTCTTTATGAGCACAATAAAAAACTGCGAAGAAGCGACGCGAAATTCATCGCATCGCATACATTAAGATGTGCCCATAAATGAAACAAATCTCCGATGGCCGATATGCGACATCGCATATCGCAACATCGCATAAACAGCACACAATAACTTAACAAATTGCAACGATCTGTGATCTGCGATCTTGCGATAAGCGCGATCTGTGATCTTGCGATAAGCGCGATCTGCGATCTTGCGATAAGCGCGATGCTGCGATTCTGTGATAAACTGATCAGGAAACTCTGCAATGACACATCTTGATAATGCGATCCGCGATGCTGTGATGCGAGTCGCAAAAATCACCCATCGCAAATTTTCCTCGGTTCAGCATTCAAGAAAAGCTGTTCCTAAACCAAAAGATCAGGCGCATGCCTTAAAAGAAATTAATGAATGTACGCCAAAGTATTCATGAAGGACAGTTTTGTGTTTTTCGAAGAGTCAGTTCACTATGGGTGTTATGATTTTATACATTCATAGAGCTTAGAGCTTTCGTGTCAAAATTTATTATCATTACTCTTTTCCTTTGCGTGAACTGCAGGAATAAAAAAAACAGGAAACAACATGAAGCAATGTGCAGGAAATATCTAAGGAAAAAGAGAAAGTGTCAATGCTCGGATAACAGAGAAGAGATGTCCTCATAAACGGATACTGCATGCAATAGAAACGCAGATTTCAGAGTATTATTGAACAGATGCTGATATCAATAGGCAATTCGACACTCAAGGTCAAAAGCTCACAAAAGCAGCATGTTTACAAAATTCTAAAAGCTTATGCCCAGTAAAGGGAAAAGCGCTAAAGGCGGAAAACGCACCAGAAAGGTCCGGATCAAAGAACGGAGGCAGTTTTCGATGCGCGATTAGTCATCCACGAGTCCAGAAACCAAGATAGCAAAAGCAGAAGCAATTTGAGAGAAATTTGGGTTGTTACCAAGTATATACGCAGTAAATTCGCCCAGCCAGAGGATGATTCCCAAAAATATCTTCTAGTTTACTAGAAAGTGGTGCCAGCGCTTGTCATTTCTATTTGCGTAGCTCAAGCAAAAGCAAAAAACATCCAGCCGACTCTTCCCAGGCAAATGTTGCATGCTCACAACATTAAGGAGCAAATGCAGAAATAGTTAGGAATTAGATTCAATTTTTAGAAATAAGTTTGTTTAGGTAAAGGGCGGTCATTTAAACCGTATCCTAAATTTATGTAATTAATTTATTTAGTTAGCAGTATTTAAACCCTTCTCATGCATTTAGAGAAGGGTCCAGAAATTTGTCAAAAACTTGTCCTCAGAACATGCACTTTTGCACCCTCAGAGGAGGTTTTGATGAATCAATGGATCAAGGTTTATTAATGTTTGCATTTGATATCTGCTACTGATGTTGCACTTCTGTACTCTTGGTAGATATTAGAACAATTAGAGATAAATCATTGTTGCTTGAAGCTTATGAGTAGGACCAGTCATAAATGGTACTTTTATCTCTTTGCCATTTCTGCTTATATTCTTAAAGTGATATACAGTTTTTAGTTGTTTATATGTTATTGCATGAATGTTTGAGTTACCATTTGGCACTTTTATACGGTGGAGCTATTTATTTATGTTTGATATATGAATAACTTATTATGCGATATGCTGTTCACAACTGTTTTGCCTAACTTTTTATGCAAAGTGGTTCATCTTCATTGATTTCCATTCTTATGATAGATGAATGATCTTTATTACCAGTTATTATTTGAAATCTCTTTAGATCGCATAATAGAAGAAATACATCCCGGGTTAGCATAGATTAGATGTGTTGTTTTCATTAGATTACAATAGTATAGAATTATATTAAAGTAGCTTAGATTAGAACTCTTAGATCAGTATCATCTAACTCTGCACACACACACACACCCTTAGATTGGGAAACTGGTCCCATTATCCCCAGTCGGACCCGCTATACCAAACGGATAAGGAGCTGCCAACCAAGGTCCAGACCGAGCGGGTATCCCCCTTGTTGTCAACCCGATTTTTAGGGCTTCAACAGGTGGTTAACCCATATCATGTAAGGGACCACAAGTAGTTAGTAATAATGTAATGGGCCCATGGTATTAGTTTGATGGTATGAGGGAACCATGGTAATGACCCATGGTATTGTATGTATGAGGCCTATATAGAGGCTAGAGACTCCACATCAATAGTGTGAAGGATTATTGTATGAACAGGCATATGGCTTGTGGAGTGTTCTCCTTCCTTAAGGAGTGAATGTATGGTGTTGCCCTACCTTAAGGGTTTTGATATCAATAAAGAGAATCATTTTTATCTATGTCTATCATATTATTTCTGGGTTTATTTGCATTGTCTTATATTTTTATATCAGATCTATAGTATTTCTGGGTTAGATCTATAACAAATGGTATCAGAGCTATAACAAGTGGTATCAGAGCACTTTCTTGGGCAAAAAAGTGGAGAATTTTTTTTTTTTGCAGGATTTCGAGGACGGCGAGTTTGCAGATCAGATCTATATGTTTTGGTGAAAGATTTGAAAAATCTAATTGCATATCTGGATTCTATGTGAAAAAAATACCCGATTTAAAAAAAAATCGGCTAAATTGAAGTCCGAATGAAGGAGATATCGCTGATTTAAAAATCAGTGGGGTTGCAGACAATTTTTCGGGGCAGCGAATTTGAGGCACATATCTGGACGTCTTGGTGCAAGATCTACAAAATCTAATTGTAGATCTAGATTCTGTGTGAAAAAACACTCAATTTCAAAAAAACAATCAGTCGAATCGGAGTCCGGATGAGGGAGATATCGCTGATTTAAAATCAGCTCTTTTTTGCAGAAATTTTGGTGACAGCGGGAGAGTTGCAGCGCAGATATGAAATTATAGTGCCTGTATCAAGATTTTTATCACATGAACAGATGCAGAATGATTTTTCCATTTCTAAAAACAGGTCATAATAGGGATTCTGAGAAATATTGACGGAATTGTGACAAATTCAAATTTTCACCATTTTTTTTCAAAACCCTCTTCATGGCTTCTAGCAAGGTTCTATTATTTATAGGAAAAGATAATGGTCCTACTATTGAAGAATACATACAAAAACACAAGTTATTATGGACACATCATTGGAAAACTTTTGTAGTGTTTAATTTTGAAGACGATGCAGCCACATGGTGGGGATTACTTAACCAAAAGAAGTGTTCCAACTTGCCCGATGAAGAATTTGAAAATTTACTTTTAGACAGATGGTCTCATGCCAGAAAACAAGATAAGGAGAAACATGTGGGGCTATTTCCTACTGGTATATCCTTATTGCAGGTTCATGGATTGATTCAGAAAGAGAAGATCATTGTTTCTATAAATCCTAGTTGCAAGCATAATTTTATCAATGTTAATTTGGTAAAAAAATTGCAAGTTCTAGAAAAACACATTGAAAACACACAGGTGGATGATGAGGATGTTCAATTGTATAAGGATTTGAAGATTTCTATGGATAAGTATGTGTTGCATGGTGATTTTTATGCTTCAGATATGGATAACATGGATGTTGTTTTGGGATACCCTTGGATGGAATTAGTGGGTACTATCAATATTAATGTGCAGAAGAAATTCCTGAAGCTCTGGTATAAAAAGAAGAAAATTACATTACAGGATATTTCCATCAATAAACAGGTAGAGTCCACGAACGTTGAAGCAGAAGATGTCCCAGGGACTGACATATCAGATGATGAGCCTTTGCTGATCGACAATCAAACACAAACAGAGGCTGAAGCAGAAAAGGTTATAGGTACATCATATGAGGTTTTAATGGTTAAAGTCATATTGGAAAAGAAGACACCACAATAGGCACCACAGCAGGGTGAATTAAAGAAAAAGACACCGTGGGTTAAAACTTCAACATATCATCACCCACATCACCCCGCAAGAAAACAACCAACAAGATAGCAACCAATTAGCCACAAGGACAACAACCCCCGTATGACGGATAGCGAGGAGCGAAGATCCACCTACTACACATCAGCACAGAAGAGCTGCCACGGTCAACTTCCATCTCAAGCGAGCGAGGCACCAGCAAGATTGAGGGTTCACCTTTCTCTTGGATGGCTAGATGCACGTGCATGGTACCAGTGGACTACTCTTTTGAGTAGATCTTATTATTTGTGTTCTTCCCATGTTTCGGGGACGAAACATGCTAAGGGGGATGGAATGTTATATACCTGGGGGGATAATATGGGGTACCAAGGGAGGTACCCAAGGTAATAATGTAATAATTGGATGGGCCATAGTAATAAATAAGGTGGTTAACCCATATCATGTAAGAGACCACAAGTAGTTAGTAATAATGTAATGGACCCATGGTATTAGTTTGGTGGTATGAGAGAACCATGGTAATGACCCATGGTATTGTATGTATGAGGTCTATATAGAGGCTAGAGACTCCACATCAATAGTGTGAAGGATTATTGTATGAACAGGCATATGGCTTGTGGAGTGTTCTCCTTTCTTAAGGAGTGAATGTATGGTGTTGCCCTACCTTAAGGGTTTTGATATCAATAAAGAGAATCATTTCTATCTATGTCTATCTTATTGTTTTTGGGGTTTATTTCCATTATCATATATTTCTGGGTTAGATATATAACAGTCCCTCTTCAAAGAATACCTGTAGAGTCAAAGTAATAGAGAACTATCAAAGCATCTCTATCTAAAACATCATAAACAATGTGGAATCAGAAACACATTGACCATACAATTGCATTTATAAACAATAAGATTCACAAATACGAGATCACATGGAGGAAAACTCAAAGAACTTTATTAATAGTAATGTAAGAGAGGATTACAACCCAACTATCTGATCTAGCATCATCCTCCCAGTTGTAGAAGCCCTCTTCACCTCATGAACAAGCAAATCACCCAATAATGCAATGTCTCTTCTCACCAACAAACCAACAGTACTTCCTTACAAAATACAAAATTTCAGACTCTAGATATCTCAGATGAGGGATCCGTTTATAGATGTCTTGCAAGGGTGTGTGTCAGCTTTGGGTTTTTGATTAGTGTCATTCCACTGATAGTTCTTGGTTCCACTTGGAGATTTCATGATCTCTTACTCATCCTTGGGCGAATTCAGAGAGGCAAGTGTCACTAGAGAAGTTTCTAGAAGATTCCATAATCATCTACCTCGCAAACTTCCTCTGCCATCTGTCTATTCTCACTCATCACACCCCATAGAAGGCCATTTGAGTATGCATCGCACCTAGCCAGTTAGGCAATCAGTATGCATCGCACCTTGCCCACGGAGTAATCTGTATGGTCCAGTTTTGGCCAGTTCTGAGTAGTTTTTCAGGTGGAACTTCTGGGAAATGATGTAATCAGTTGACCATGATCCTTTAGGGTGTGAAACAACACTTTTAGGGACTTAAGGAGCCCTTAGTTTATGGACATATGAGTTTGGGGTTGCAGTGCCCAAATATGTCTATAACATTATACTACTCAAAACTTTGAAAGAAGACTTTAAATAAAGAAGTAAACTTAGTCATAGTAGAGATCCGGAGGATCTTCCTTCTTTTGATTCTTGTCTTCTTCTTTCATTCCTTGAGTCACATGAGCTTCTTCCCTTTTTCTTTTTCTTTTTTGTTTCCCTTCTTTAGTTTAGGACAAATCCTTTTGTAGTTTCCATATTCTTGGCATCCATAGCATCGGATTTGGGACATATCTTTGTTGTTTGTTCTTCATGGACCAAATTTGCCAAATTTTCCCTTTCTCTTGGCCATGGTAGAAAATGCTTACTCCTTTGATCCCACATCTTCTTTTTCTTTGAGTCTTGTTTCCTCTATCTTGCATAGAGACCACATTTCACTTAGTGTGGTGGCTTCCTTATTTGCATATAATCTTAATGTGAAGTTGCCCCAATCCTCAGGTAGAGCATTGAGCACTACAGTTGTCATTTCCCTGTCGGACATAACTTCCCCTAGCTCTTGGCATTGATCCATCATATCAGAGAAATTCATGAAGTAGGGAGCTATCCATTCCTTTGACATCTTCATCTGGTACAATTCATTTCATAGAGATATCACTTCTCCATCTGTGCTTACCGAGAATAACTCTACTAGTTTATCATAGATTTCTTTTTATGTTTCAAGTTTGGAGACATAATGGATGAGAGAATCTTTGATGGATTATATTAGAATCCTTTGAGCTCTTGTCTCATCCTTATTATATTTGTCTAAGGCTTGAGTTTGTTCCTTAGAAGGAATAGTGACATTCCCTTAGATGTGTTCTAGGAGTTCATTTTCCTTGAGAAGTAAATCAGTCCTCTTCTTCCATGGAAGAAAGTTATTGGTTCCTACCAATTTGTTGCTTTCCTTGCAAAAAGACATTGATGTATATTCAAAAGGGGACATATACTGTTATGAAACCAGCTCAAGAAAAAGATAGAAAAGATAGATCAACACCTTAGAATTCAGCCTCTTCAAGGGGGCAACCTCCTTTACATTACATAAATGAAAAATTCTTGGATGATTCAAATGACAAAACCTCATTTCTATATATAGGAGTCTAAGGAGTCACAATACAACCCAGCCGACCTAACAATAATAATATAAAGCCACAAAAATAACAATAGAGGGATTCTATGGGGAACAATAATAACAATATGGGGATAATAGGGGCACAACAATATTAATAAGGGGTACAACTACAATAGTAATGGGGTAATCACTAGTATTCTAGGGACCCAACATGCCCCTCTCCTTCAAAAAAGTGTTGTCCTCAATGCTTGAGAAGTTCTGGATGCTTTTGTATAAAATTCTCATCCTCCCATGTGGAATCTTCAGCGGATAAGTTCTTCCACTTGATAAGATACTCTGAAATTGATCGATTTCGTAGCTGTCGAGTTCTTGTTTCTATAACTGCTTCCGGTTCCAATATAATTTTTCCTTCCTCATCAATTTCTGGCAATATTGTTTGAGCTAGGAGCTTGTCACCTATAAACTTCTTTAAACATGAAACATGGAAAACTGGGTACAATCAAGAAGCTGCAGGAAGCTCCAATTTGTATGCCATAGTACCAATCTTTTGCAACACCTTGTATGGACCATAAAACTTTGGTGATAATTTATTATACTTTTTAGATTGCTTGAGGTACATTTGCTTATATGGTTGTAGCTGTAGGAATACCCAATCACCTACATCAAAACTTATTTCGCTACGATATTGATTTGCTTGTTGTTTCATTCTATTTTGTGCCAACACGAGGTTATCCTTTAAGAGTTGGAGGACTTGTTGTTGATGTTCAATGTGATGTTCCACTGCTCGAACCTTAGAATTTTCTCTTAAATATGATGTGATGGATGGTGGCTAATACCCATAAAGTGCCATAAATGGGGACATTTTTGTTGTTGTACGGAAGGAAGTGTTATACCACCATTCAGCTAGAGGCAACCATTTGACCCATTATGTCTGTTTATCAAATACAAAGAAACGAAGATATCCTTCCAAACATTTGTTTACTATCTCAGTTTGCCCATCAGATTGAGGATGATAAGATGAGCTATGAGCTAACTAAGTACCAAGACAAGAAAATAATTATGTTCAAAAATTTCCAGTGAAAATGGGATCTCTATCACTTACAATAATCTTTGGGTTTCCATGTAGCTTTTGAATTGTTTCCATAAATGCAGTAGAAACTGTACTGGCTTTAAATGGATGTGATAATGCACAAAAGTGTGCATACTTGGTAAGTCTGTCAAATACCACCATGATGACACTCTTTCCCTCAGACTTGGGTAAACCTGTGATAAAATCCATTGAAACCTCCTCCCAACGTTGGCTTGGAATGGATAAAGGTTGTAATAGACCCGATGTCTTAATTGTTTCAACTTTATTTTGTTGGCAAACCAAACATTCTGCCACAAAATTTTGAATATCTGATTTAAGGCCATCCCAAAAAAATTCCTTCTTAACCTTGTGGTAAGTTTTTAAAAATCCTGAGTGCCCTCCTAAGGGAGAAGTGTGCAATTCCATAAGAATCTTTTGTTTTAGCTGGGAATTCTTACAGAGGTATAAGCGATCTTTGTACCATAACGAATCATTTTTCCAGCTAAATGTATCAGACATACTGGAATCTTGTTGTAACTTTCAAATAAGTGCCCACACTTCTTCGTCATTCTTCCATTCCTCCCTTGCTTCGTTTATCCAATCTAGTTGGATAATAGAAATGGCGCACAACAATGCTTCCACATCCTCATCCTTTCTTGAGAGTGCATCTGCCACCACATTTTGCTTCCCTTTTTTGTAGATGATTTCAAAGTCATAACCCAACATCTTTGTGACCCACTTTTGTTGCTCTTCAGAGGATAATCTTTGTTCTAAAAAGTATTTAAGGCTATCATGATCCGTTTTTACCTTGAAGTGTCTTCCCATTAGGTAGGGTCGCCATTTCTTAAGTGCATGGAGTATTTCCAACATTTCCTTCTCATAAATAGCTTTGTGTAAAAACTTTCCCTTGATTGGACGACTTTCAAAAGCAATGGGTCTTTCATCTTGCATTAAAATAGCACCAATTCCATTTCCTGAAGCATCACATTCCACAATAAAGGTTTTTGTGAAGTCCGGTGTAGCTAAGACCGGTGCTTGGCACATTGCCTCTTTAAGATGTTCGAATGCCTTTGTTGCTTCTGGAGTCCATGAAAATGTATCTTTCTTCAATAATGTTGTTAGAGGTGCTGCTATTCTCCCATAATTCTTAACAAACTTGCGATAATACCCTGTCAACCCGAGAAATCCTCGCAGATGCTTTATGGATGTGGGAATTTTCCATTCCTTAATGGCTTTAATTTTGCTAGGGTCTACCTTAACTCCTTCATGAGATACAATATGACCCAGATATTCCACCTCTTGTACTCCAAAGAAACATTTGGATCTTTTTGCATATAATTGTTTCTCCTCCAATAGTTGTAGCACCCTGTCAACATGTTCAACATGATCCTTCCAAGACTTGTTGTAGATTAGTATATCATCAAAAAATACTAACACAAATTTTCTAAGGAATGGTTTGAAAATTGAATTCATCAAACCTTGAAATGTTGAAGGTGCATTGGTAAAGCCAAAAGGCATGACCAAAAATTCATAATGACCCTCATGAGTTCTAAATGCTATTTTCGGAATGTCTTCAATCTTCATTCTGATTTGATGATATCCTGAATGAAGATCCAACTTGGTGAAGTAAATTGATCCATGCAATTGATCCAATAATTCATCAATGACAAGAATGGGAAACTTATCTTTAATAGTGAGCTTGTTGAGCTCCCTATAATCCGGACACATGCGCCATGATCCATCCTTCTTGTGCACCAATACTACTGGAGCAGAGAAAGAACTTTGACTTGGTTGAATTATACCAGCCTCTAGCATTTCTGCAACCATACGTTCAATTTCACTCTTTTGGGCATAGGGATATCTATACGACCTGATGTTTGGAGGAACACTTCCTGGAATCAGATGAATAGCATGATCATGATCACGAATAGGTGGGAGACCTTTGGGAGTCTCAAATACCTTGGAATGATTGTCTAAGACTTTTTGGAGATCTGGAGAAATAGATGATTCCACTGTGGACACATCTAGCGAACATAATTGTGCAATTACACCTCTTTGTTCATTTTTTAGAAGCTTTGTCATACCGTTAGAGATGATTATCTTTCCTAGTTTCCCTGCAATACCCATTAATTCAACTTCCTTTCCTTCCACAGAAAATTTCATGAAAAGTTCTTGAAAATTAAAAGCTATTGTACCCAAGGATTGTAGCCATTGGACTCCTAGTACAACATGAGCACCTCCCATTGGAATCGAAAGCATTGGGCTAGTCAATACATATCTTCCCATGGATAGCTTGATATTATGGCACTTTCCGAGCAATTTATTATTCCTCCATTTGCAACCATCACTTAACACTCTGGTGCTGGATATAAGAAGCAATTCAATTCTCTTGCTACCTTACAATGAATAAAATTGTGGGTACTTCCTGAATCAATCAACACTATTACCTTTTTCTTCTTGATTTGTCCTTCTATCTTGATGGTTTGAGGAGTGGTAATTCCCGCCAATGCATTACAAGATATGGTCGGGTTCATTTCTTCTTTATCTAGGCTTTGTTCCTGGAGTATATCCTCTTCTTTTGACCTTTCTTGCTCCTTTTCTTCTTCCTCTTCACAATCTATGTAGAATAATTTCTTCTCAGCACACTTATGACCTTTAGTGTATTTTCTATCACAACTGTAACAAAGCCCTTTTGCTATTTTTTCTTCCAATTGTTGTGGTGTCAACCTTATAGGTTGTGGAAGACTAACGGCAACAACACTTCCGTCTTTATAGTTTTGAGTGGTGTGTTTCCTGGTTGTCATAATTTTACTTTCCATTTTTCTTGCTAGCCTGAATGCCTTCTCTAATGAATCAGGTTCCCAAAGGCGAACATCATGTTGGATATTATCCTTTAAAGACCCTATGAACACATCAATCCTATGCTCCTCTGGAATATCTTTTACCCTTATGTTCAATTTTTGGAACTCCTCATTGTGCTCCATTATTGAACCCTTTTGTTTGAGACTTATCAATTGGCTAAAAAAAGTGTTGCTTTTTGTATCCTTATAATGTGTTATCAATTCTTTCGTAAAAATTGCCGAAGTGATAAATTGTTTACGAGAGCAAAGCCATTGATACCATACAAACTGATTTGGTTCCAAACATAAAGTTGCAATACGTACCTTTTGTGTGTTTTGCACATTATTGAGATCAAAAAATTGCTCCATCTGTAATATTCATGTTGCGGGATCCTTGTCATCAAACTTCCTCATATCGATTTTTGGAATATGGTGGGTCTTTGATCCAACATTAGAGTCTGTGGAATCATGATTAACATTTCTTTTGTTCTCATCATGAGTTTCCTTTACTACCCTTTCACCATTAGTGACCCTTTCTTGTAGCAACTTATTCATATTTATCTTCAATTCTTCCATGTCTGTCTTCAAATCATCCATCTTAACTTCCACATCATTCATCTTAGCTTCTACACCTTTCTTTAAAAAATCCATCTTAGCTTCTACGCCTTTCTTTAAACCATCCATCTTAGATTCTGTTCCTTTTTGTGCAATGGACAGTTGTTGCACTTGGTCTTGTAATTTTGATATATCATGTTGCATTTCTTCATCTTCTTCATGAGTCATGCTAGAGATTTCAGGTTCCTTACTAGGTGTTTGCATTTTCTTTCCTCGGGGCATCAGTTACCGATAATAATGCTCTACTATGCCCTTTGAATTCCTTCAAAATAAATTTTCAAACCAAGCTTAAGCAAAAATTTAAGAAAATATACACACCTTTTTTCACTTTGTAGGAGCTTGATATTGCCTCTGATGTAGCTCTGTACTTTCCAATCATCTAGATCTGAACTTTTGACCTGCAATAGCCCTCTGTGTCCTCTTTCCAATGCCACAAATCTGACCCAAATTGGATTCTCCAAGGAAGATTTATGTGAAATCTCCCACAGTGACTTGATTATAGACTAGTTCAGTAGAGCGAACTTGTACGGTGTGCCACAAGTCACTGTTTCTACCTATGGATCTGAAAAATGTATACAAAAAACTACAGTCCGTCCTCTTTCTATACCTTCTTATGAAATTTCAATCCGATCCCCAGAGAGAAAGTTATGACGCTTTTCCCCAGGTCACATTTTTGGAATGTAATTCAGGAGTTTGCAAAAAGACCAACTTCCTCAGATCATATCTCCGCAAATATAGTGCGAACAGCTCTGAAATTTGGTCTCGAGGTCCAGCACAACTTCTTCTCAAATGGGTTTTTTTGCAACTTTTGAAACGTCGCAGAAAACAAGTTATAGCGAAAATTCCACGATGACCTGTTTGGAGCAGCGAAACCCTAGAATCCAAAGCTCTGATACCAAATGTTATGAAACTAGCTCAAGAAAAAGATAGAAAAGATAGATCAACGCCTTAGAATTCAGCCTCTTCGAGGGGACAACCTCCTTTACATTACATAAATGAACAATTCTTATATGATTCAAATGACAAAACCTCATTTCTATATATAGGAGTCTAAGGAGTCACAATATAACCCTGTCGACCTAATAATAATAATATAAAGCCACAAAAATAACAATAGAGGGATTCTATGGGGCACAGTAATAACAATATGGGGATAATAGGGGCACAACAATATTAATAAGGGGTACAACTACAATAGTAATGGGGTAATCACTAGTATTATAGGGACCCAACATATACTTACTTGATATATTTTGAGATGTAGTAGACTTTCTTTCTCCTTAAAGACTTGATGGCTTGCCTTCCTTAGATCTTGATGTTCTTCAAGTTTCTTTCTCCAAGTGGGCTTGCTTGATGATGAGATTTTCTTGATGACTTGTACCTTGATGTAGGTCCTTCTTTGATCTACTCTTCTTGTAGGTCCCTTTGTGTAAGGCTCTTATTCTTTCTTTGTATTCTTTCTTGATGAAAGAAATATTGTAGACCTTCGTGTCATTGATGTGATAGAGACTTCTTGGCTAGATGCTTCAAATTTTGTAGATGTTCTTCCTTGATGAGTGTTCTTGAGATGCCCTTTCATTGATGTGTCACCTCAGCTTTGATACCATGTTGAAGAATGAAGGAAAGGATGTATGTTAGGATTCTTCTCTACTTGATAAAAAAATTTGAAGCACTTTTACAATTATCTTAGCTTGATATTAATTTTATTATTATCATGTGTGTTTCATCAAAATGCTACCAAAACATAAAGACAAGAACATAGATGTTGGCTCTCTGTCAAGGCCAAAACCTCTCTCTCTTAGAGAGGAAAACCCTTCAGTAAGTTTCTCTTCTTAAAGCTTCTTATTGATTAATTACAAACCCTAGACCCTTGACTAGGATGTCCTCCAAGCACAAGTCAAGTCCTTCCTCTATTCAACACTTTGTTCGTGGCACTAGACTTCCTACTTCTAGCACTTTTCTCCCCAGCACTTGGTCCTCCTTCTTCGATATTTGTCGAGAGATAGACCTTGCTTATGTTAGCTTCTTGATGATATATGCTTCTTATTTACTTAGAAATGATATTCACTTATGAAGACACCCTTCTCTTAATCCAACGAGGTTTTTCTTGAGATAGGTATGCAAACTGATGTAATTAAATGACAACCCTAGTTTTTCCACATGTGGTAGGAACCCTAGAAAATTAGGGTCCTTTTCCTTCACTAGAGACAAAGACTCCTTTGCTGGGCTTGGAAGGCCTTGTAGACATAATTTCTCACCCAAACAATGATAATTCATGGACTGTTCTCTAGCTGTTGTTATGCTGCGAACTTTCCCTCCTTTTCTTTGCACGTGTGACTATTTCTAGCCCTAGAAATAATCCTCTTCACTTCAGTCTTCTTCCTCCTTTCTTCGCTACACTAGAAGACCCTTAACCTCATCATTTTTGTCAACTCATCTCGGTTTATGTACTTCGTTGATTTCAGATATGATTCGTTTTTCCGTTGTCTTTCAAGGGAGTGGATAACCTCTATTTATAGAGGACTGCCCCTCCTTTAGGCCGACTTGAGGCCGACTTGCCCACTGTAGGCTAACATACATTTTCTTCATCAATTTTCATCATTTAGCTTCTTTTGAAGGACGTTGTTGCAGGGAGAGGACTTGTACTTGGCTTGGAGATATTCCTTTGACCTTATACAATATTCTACATATTGTAAAATTCCCTCTAAGGTACTTACATAAATACATTGAAACTTTGACTTCCTAGAAGCACTTAAACATGTGCTTTACCTACTTCAATGAGTAAGAAACTCATTGACAGATAATATAAAAATAGTTTCTCTTTTCTTGAATAAATACAAATGTCAAAATTACATTTATGAAGACCGAACCTAGTTACACTTTCTTCAACATCATGAGCCTACATGACTGGTGGGGCCAACCTTAACCAAAACCACATGTGTGGTCTTGACCTCAAAAACAAACTTTCACTTGCCATAATCCAATGCTCCATAGGTCAAAATTGGTCCTCTCGAAAAGAGGAATTCATTCCAATAATCATCTTCTACAAATGAGTTTTCCAAGGTGGAATTTGACCAAAGTTGCACATTTTAACAAGAAATCACTCCATGACATCACAAAGGAGGATCCATAAATGATCCTTATTATCAGCTTCCAGCACATTTTTATATCAGCTAGTTGACTATTACGTCAGGTTCATGAATCCTTCTATATGTTGCAATTAATTCTTCTCTTCCAGGCATCCACGGTCACATGATTATACCATGAATTTATCATAGTTCCCAAGGATCCAAGGTTCCTTACAGTTCCCGCCTTCCATCATGCTTGCCAAAATGGAGTATCTTCTCATCCTTCTTCCTTTACTTCCTATACCTACAGTATTCATTGAAAATTACACCCAAGAAAAGTATACAATAACAAAAGCATGATGTTAATTTGTTAATCTAGGGTTACCATGGAAACTTAAAGGATGGACTCCTATGGTTTTCAAGTTCTAACCCTAAACCAAGGGATCCATATACAATTCATCAACCTCATCTCTTGCCTTTACTATAGTAGCATGCAATTTTGAAGACTTCAGATCTCATAAAATTAACTCATACCTTCGCTTACTTTGTCAAGATTCTTGGTATTTCTTAAGCTCCTAAAATATCCTTTTGGTCCATCAAGATTAGATTATTTAAGCTCTCACTCTTCTTGAGTAAGTTTGAGGTTATGTCATAGAGAATAGGGTTAGTAGAATGAGCCCAGAACTTCACTTTCTTGTTTGATAGGTTCAGTCTAGGGAGATGAGGTCTTCTAGCTATTAAGTCATCAAGAAAAGTTCTTATATCGGTCCAAAACTCCTTACTCCTTTCTGTGTATACTATTGACCTTATCTATGCAATTAGGTCTAGTAATTATGAAAATATTTTTGTTCTTCTTACCTTCACAAATTCGAACTAGGGAATTCACTCTTATTGAGATGATATGGTGGCATGTTGATCTTATTTTCTACCCTAACTTCAAAACTTGGCTTTGCTACCATGTTGAGAAATCTAGAGAAGAGAGTAAGGTTAAATATTAACTTGATTTTTCTTTAATCTTTAACACTTTCTTGAGATTTAGATCTTTCCATGGATTTGGTTACAAATCAATGTGATGGTTCGATCATAGATTTATAGCCTATAATCAAATTCATGTGTTAAACTAAACCTCTACACAATTTGTGCCCATGATAAGTCAACCATCTACTACTTTGTATCCCTATCCCACTCCACTATACATTACAACACTCCTAATTTAGGTTCTAGTTACTCTTGCTTCAATGCCTAATCACAACAATTTGTGATTATGATGATTGTTATATGGAATATATGATTGTGTACATAAGTATCTTCCCTAGACCTAGTGTCTTGGTGTAGAACAACATAAATCAAAGACTATAAAGTTTTCCTTAGAATAATTGGAGAATGGAAAGATGCTTACTTGTGATATGTTGCAAGCTCTTCTCTCCTCTTGGATTATCAGCTCCAACCGTAAGTCCAACAACTATAATTAGAACTTGCAAAAACAAACAACACAAGCCAAATATCTTTGATAAGTATATAGTGTTATCCAATCATTATGTTATGAAATCAGCTCAAAAAAAGATAGAAAAGATATATCAATGCCTTAGAAATAAGCCTCTTCAAGGGGGCAACCTCCTTTACATTACACAAATGAACAATTCTTAGATGATACAAATGACAATACCCCCTTTCTATATATAGGAGTCTAACGGGTCATAATATAATCAGAGCCGACATAACAATAATAACAATAGTGGGCTTCTATGGGTCACAATAGTAACAATATGGGGACTACATTGGTACAACAATATAATAAGGGGGTTGTAATAATAACAATAAGGGGTTACACTAGTAGTATACGGGCCTAACATGCCCCACTGCTTCAAAAAGTGTTGTCCTCAATGCTTGAGTAGTTCTTGATGCTTTTGCATAAAATTCTTGTCCTCCCATGTGGAATCTTCAACAAGTAATTTCTTCCACTTGATGAGATACTCTGAAATTGATCGATTTCGTAGCTGTCAGGTTTTTGTTTCTATGACTGCTCCAGGTTCCAATATTATTTTTCCTTCCTATTCAAGTTCTGGCAATATTTTTTGAATTGGGAACTTCTACAAATTTCGAATGAGTGGCCACACTTCTTCGTCCTTCTCCAATTCATCCCTTGCTTTGTTTATCCAATCTGGTTGGATAATAGAAATAGCACAAAACAATGTTTCCACATCCTCATCCTTTCTTGAGAGCGCATCTGCAACAAAATTTTGCTTCCCTTTTCTATAAATGATGTCAAAGTCATAACCCAACATATTTGTGACCCATTTTTTATTTTCTTCTAAAGATAACATTTTTCTAAAAAGTATTTAAGACTATCATAATTCATTTTTACCTTGAAGTGTCTTCCCATTGGGTAAGGTCGCCATTTCTTAAGTGCATGTAGTTTTGCCAACATTTCCTTCTCATAAATAGCTTGCTTGAGATGCAGCCATAAAAATACACAATCACCTACATCAAAAAAAAATTCACTGCGATGTTGATCTACCTGTTGTTTCATTTGATTCTGCATGAAAGTGGTTTTATCCTTTAAAAGTTGGAGAACTTGTTGTTGATAATCGATGTGATCTTTCACTACTTGAACCTTTTTCTTTTTGATATGTCCTTCTATCTTTAGAGTTTGAGGAGTGGTAATTTCTTCCAATGCTTTACAAGATATGGTCGGGTTCATTTCTTGATGCTCGATGTGATCTTTCACTTCTTGAACATTTTTCTTCTTGATATGTCGTTCTATCTTGATAGTTTGAGGAGTGGTAATTCCGGCCAATGCATTACAAGATATGGTTGGATTCATTTCTTCTTTCTCGATTTGCTCTTTCACTTCTTGAACCTTTTTCTTTATGATATGTCATTCTATATTGAGAGTTTTAGGAGTGGTAATTCTTGCCAATGCTTTACAATATATGGTTGGATTCATTTCTTCTTTCTTTGGGGCTGGTTCCTAGTGTATATCATCTTCTTTTGATGTTTCTTGATCCTTTTCTTCCTCCTCTTCATAATCTATGTAAAATAATTTCTTCTCAGCACACTTATGACCTTTAGTGCATTTTCTATCACAATTGTAACAAAGCCCTTTTTCTCTTTTTTCTTCCAATTGTTGTGGTGTCACCCTTGCAGGTTGTGGAAGGCTAGGAGAAACAAAACATCCATGTTTATAGTTTTGAGGGGTAGAATTCCTTGTTTTCATAATTTTTCTTTCCACTTTTCTTGCCAACCTGAATGCCTTCTCCAATGAATTAGGTTCCCAAAGATGAACCTCATGTTGAATGTTATCCTTTAAAGTCCCTATGGAGACATCAATCCTCTGCTTCTCTAGAATATCATTTTCCCTTATATTCATTTTTTAAAAGTCCTCAATGTGCTC
Source organism: Pinus tabuliformis (assembly GCA_031772625.1). Lineage (NCBI taxonomy): Eukaryota > Viridiplantae > Streptophyta > Pinopsida > Pinales > Pinaceae > Pinus > Pinus tabuliformis. Next base: position 1,031,132,999 of record CM062805.1, read on the forward strand.
TGCCATTGAACACTTTTTTTTTTAGATTTATCAATTGGCTAAAGAAGGTGTTTCTCTTTGTATCCTCATAATGTGCTATCATTTCCTCCATGAAAATTGACCACGTGACAAGTGGTTTACGAGAATAAAGCCCTTTATACCATAAAACTTGTTTCAGTTCTAAATAATTAGATGCAATACATACCTTTTGTAACAGTGGTACACCATGTAGATCAAAATATTTCTCCATCTGGAGTATCCAATTTACCGGATCCTTGCCATCAAACTTCCTCATCTCGCTTTTTCTTGATTTTAGGATCTCAATCTTGAAACAACTGTAACTCTATAATTTCGGATCTTACAGTTCTGAAATCATGACCTGCAGTAATCCTCTACGTCCTCTTTCCAATGCCATGAGCCTGATTGAAATTATATTCTCCAAGAAAGAGTTATGCACAATCTCCCAAGATGACCTGATTATACACCTTTTCAAAATAGCAAACTTTTATGATGTGCCATGTGTCACTATTTTGCCCTTCGAATCTGAAAACTACACACAAAAGACTACAATCTGTCCTCTTTCTGTAACCTTTTATGAAATTTCAATTTGATGCTCAGAGAGAATGTTATGACGATTTTCCCAAGGTCACCTGTTTAAGTTGTAATTCAGGAGTCTACAAAAACCCTAACTTCCTCAGATCATATATATGAAAATATACTGAGATAAGATCTGAAATTAAGACCCAAGGTTCAGACCGATCGCTTCTCAAATGGGTTTTTGTTTTAGCTTCTAAAACTTCTTAGGGAAAACTTTATAGTGAAAATTTCACGATGACCTGTTTTAGATTAAATTCTGGAGCTTGCAAAAACTACAACTTCCTTAGATCATATCTCTGAAAATATAGAGAGAAAAGCTCTGAAATTTAGACCCGAGGTTCAACGAGATTTTTTCTCAAATGGGTTTTATTTTTAACTTTTGAAACATTGCAAAAATAAATTTATAGCAAAAATTTCACAATGACCTATTTGGAGTAGCGAAAACCCTAGAATCCAAAGCTCTAATACCAAATGTTATGAAACCAACTCACAAAAAGATAGAAAAGATAGATCAACGCCTTAGAAATAAGCCTCTTCAAGGGGGCAACCTCCTTTACATTACACAAATGAACAATTTTTAGATGATACAAATGACAAGATCTCCTTTCTATATATAGGAGTCTAAGGGGTCATAATATAATCAGAGCCGACATAACAATAATAATGTAAGGGCACAATAATAAAAATAGTGGGATTCTATGGGGCATAATAGTAACAATATGGGGACTACATGGGTACAACAATATAATAAGGGGGTTGTACTAATAATAATAAGGGGTTACACTAGTAGTATACGGGCCTAACACATATTTTCATAAGCATAGTTGATGTTGATTATTTTTGCAGGCAAGGACCAAGAGAAGGCAAGCGAGGTCGAAGAGCGGATGTGTAAGCATCAATAATGGCTACGGGTAAAAGATACATGAGCAGATCCGAAGAATACATATATGCAAGTGTACTCTATTTAAGATCCGGCCTTAGGCGTTCACAGTCGGGTTTCCATGCGTTACCTGTGTATTCCGAAAGTGATGTTGTCCTGAGTTTCATCATGAGGAGATGACAAGCAGTCATTCTCCTTTCCATCGACATCCATTCGTTCCCCCTGGAAATAGAACGCTCCAGCAAACATGACCTCGACGTGTCAGTGGTTTCACCGACTGTTCTACGTCTATATTTTTTTATTTGTATATTGAAAAGGGGAGGAAGGTGGAAAGTTGAGGGGAATACAGAGGTTCATTCTTTTTCTGCATAAATATTACCTCCAGAGATGAGAGGAGGACTTTTTTTTGGGTAGAACAACTTTTGGATTTATTTTGCTAATAAACAAGACTGTTTGGGTCAAGAAGGAGGCTTTTTCTGATTTATCTTCCTTTTCTTTCATGTGTTTAGAATCAGGGTGTTGTTGCTGGCACAAATATAAATATGTTTTTTTTTGTGTATATTGATAACAAACAGTTCATGAATAGTCTTGGTTATTCAAATATAATTTGTTACCATGGTTAATTCATGAGCAGTTGCTGATTCGAAACCTTGTTAAACATCAGTTGCAAGTTTTATTTGTATGGAAAGGAATGTGTATTCCTATATGAATAATTAGATTGCAATTAAGATTTAACACAGCCTTGTTCATCTACAAACCAGTAATTGATTCATTTGAACTTGGAATCTATATGTGATGTTTAATCTCTTTTTGTTATGCTCCTATAGGATAGATTAGAATAGTTAGTACTAGCATAAGTAGTTAGAGTTAGTGTAGATAGGATTTGATACACATAGGTTAGCTATTTCTTTTATTGATTTAATTGAAGTCTTCCTCCAAGAAGCAATCTTTCAACACCTATAACAGTTTACGGGATCCTTTAAAACCTGTTGGAACTAGCCACTCCAAACAAAAGCAGATCTAATTGTGGTCTGCGATCGGGTTGGTTCCCTTTGTTGGCACAACGAACATTCACCGTGTCAACGCCAAGTAATTGGTTAATTAAAAAAATGAAAAGTTCAAATTAGTCTTATATTGGATCAATGTGAAGCAAGAGAAAAAGGGAAAGGCTGCTTTGGAAATACCAGATCAACATCAATTTTGGTATCATATCATTTTCTTAAAAGTAGGAGTGCAAATTTATACATTGGTAGCAAAAGTTTTTTTTTTTTTTTTTTTTTTTTTTTTTTTTTTTTTTACATAGATTTTAAAATGCATTCATTGATATCTATTGTGGGAGGGGTTCTCACCGGCAAGGAGAACTATCCAGAATGGTCGCGGAAAATCAAACACACTCTCATTTTTAATAAGCTGTGGAAAGGAGTGTGTGTTGGAGAAGGAGACAAAGAACCACAATAACCTACCTCAGACAAGGAATTCACCATTTGGAAAAATACAAACAGCAAGGATTATGCCTTGATTGCAGCATCAATAAATGAAGAGGTGAGTCACCATATTTCATCATTTTCAAATGTTTTTGAAGCCTTACAAAAACTCAAGGAACTCTATGATTCACACTCTACACTTGAAGTTGTTCAACTCATGATTAAATTGTTCATCCTTGAATTACAAAATGATGATCCTCTTGCTCTTGCATCATAAGTAAAATCTATTATGCATAATATCAAAGTCATTAATGTTGAACATGATATTCCTCTGATAGCTTTTTTCAAGGCACTTTGTCTCACTTACTCAAATTATCTTAAGTCATTGCAAGCAAATGGAAACCTCAAAGAATTACCTTTGATTCCCCTATGAATAAATTTGTTGAGAGAGAGAAAGATTTTGGGAAGAAGACAGCTCCTCGGTCTTCTGAAGAGGCTGTGTGTCTTGCACATAGAGAGAAGAATCTTGCTCAAGATTCTTCTAGAGGAAGAGGTGGTCAAAGAGGAAGAGGAAGAAGAAATTTCAGAGGTAGGGGAGGAAGACACTCTTAATGAGAAAAGTCATATTTTCATTGCATACGTTGCAATAGAGATGGATCACATAATGCATCTACATGCAAGTTTCCTTGGGACATAATTGAGTAGGAAAGAAACCAACCCAAAGGTAAAACTAATGACAAAGAGAAAAGTAAAGCACCTAAATATGCTGATTATGTTGTGGCACATTGTAATATTGGAGTAAATGAAGACTTATTTAATGCTTCACTTTCTTCTTGGAAAAATGATTGGTTGCTTAATTCAGGAGAAACTTGCCACATGACCTTTAGAAGAGATTTTTTTGAAGAATTTACTGACATTGTTGATGGAGCAGAATTCTTTGTAGACAAATCAAAACTCAAGCCATTAGGGCTTGGCACAATCAAGCTTAAATTGCCTAGTCTTCTAGACTTTCTTCTGCAAAATGTTTTATATCTCCCACAACTAAGGAGAAACTTTTATCCTTGGTCCACATCTGCCAACAAGGACACTCCGTTCATATGTTTGATGGAAAGGTTGAGGTGAGAAAAGCATCAGATCACTCACTTGTCATGACAGGTATAGAAGAAGAAAGGCTTCTCAAGCTACAAGGTACCTCTTCTCGTGCACAAAATTTCTCATACAATTCTCATTATGATGAAGGTATATTTCCATCAAGTTTATTATGGCATGCTAGATTTGGACACTTGAACTATGGCATCCTCCGCTTGTTGAAGAAAAAAGGTGCTATTGGTTTGCCTACAAGTCCTAGGAAACTATAGCAATATGATTCTTGCATTCTAGGAAAGCATAACAAACAATCTTTTCATGATTCACATTCTAGGGCACATAAAAAACTTGAACTCATTCATTCAGATTCATGTGGTCCAATGCCTATTCCTTCTACAAATGGAAATAAATATATGATGAAATTTCTTGATGATTACACCAGAATGTGTTCGGTTTATTTATTGAAGAACAAATATGATGCTTTTCAAACATTCAATAAATTTCATACATGGATTGAAAATGATGCGAAATCTCATATTGGCTCTATTCGCACTAATAATGGAAAAGAATACACTTCAAATGAATTTGAAAACTATATTCACCAACATGGGATCAAACATCAAACAACTGTGCCTTATAATCCCCAACAGGATGGAGTAGTTGAAATAATGAATAGGACAATCTTAAATATGGTGTGCTCCATGATGTTTTTTAAGAATGTAAAATTGATGTTTTGGGCTGATGCAGTTCTATGTGCTGTATATGTAAAGAATATATGTCCATCTAATGCTATTAGAAACAAGAATCCTTATTAAATGTGGTATGGGCACATTCCTTTGATAAAGCATCTTAGGGTCTTTGGTTCCACTTGTTATGTCTTGATACCAAAGGTACATAGAAACAAACTTGGTGCAAGGAGTCATAAGTGTATCTTCTTGGGGTATTCAAACACCTCCAAAGCATACCATCTCTATGATGAAGTTAATAAAAAGTTTGTTGTATCTAGAGATGTAATATTTCTCGAATCTTTCAAAGCTGACAATGTTGTTGAGCGGAAACTTGATCGCCTGGATAGATTCACAAATGCAAAATCATTTCAAGAATTTGATAATCATATTCTGCATATTGAAGGGGCGATTCCTATACTGGATCAACCTATGAAATCTTCTTCTGAATCAATCTTTGCCCCACATGAAACTCTAACCACTGATGATACTTTGAGTGATGTGATTGACAGAATTGGGAGACTCTATTTTGATTCAGTCCCAACTCAATCAACTGAGTAGCCTGGACCTATTTTGGGAATTTTTAGTGTCTACGGATAAACGCTTAAACCCCTAGACTAGTAGCTAAGTCTAGAACAATAGTTTAAAGAGTTCTCTACTTTTCCTATGATCAATAGATTAAATAAGAGGAAAATAAGCCTACCTATAGCCTTCACTTGCTCCTTATCTTCCTTGATCGATTCTGTCGCTCCTCTCCATACTTAATCCGCTTGAGGAGTACCTGCACACAGACAGAAGACAACAACCAATCAAAACATATGATAATGATCTGTTGATTAAACATAGCATGGAATCAAGTTACACATGATATACATATGAAAGCATAAATGAATAACATAAGCATATGGAAAAATATTTGAACACTTTATTAGTAAAAGGAAGAGTTACAACCCATTGCTCGATTCAGCATCACTCCTCCAGTTCAATCCCATCCTCTCCTCATAACAAGCAAGACATTTTAACATCATTACAATACTTGAAATCAACTCAGGTCTCATACTAACAGCATCTCCCTATAATTCAATAATTTCCATTCCCTAATCACTTAGATGAGTGGTCTTTTTATAGGTGAATGAAGGAAGTTATGCCATAAATGGTGATAATGAATGCCTTCCCAAACTTAGGATTCAGTTCCATGGAGGAAGGGATAAGGGATTGATGTTCCTTACCTCCCTTCCTCATCCAAATATGAGCTCAAAGGAGTATATATGTTTGAGAAACTTCTAAAGGCATCCAATGGATAAGGAATCTTTCAAACCCCAATGGAAATTCGCTCAAATTCACCTAGCGCAGGCCAATGAGGGACCAAGTGCGCTGCATAACACCCTGTCAGTGTATGGTTTGCATTGCAGTGCACCCTAATGAAGGCCTACCTACGATGATCTTCTTCGAGAAATTTTCTAGATGATTTTGGTCATGAAACTTATTGGGAAGCTAGGCATTCTGATGATTTACTTCTTTAGGGCATGTAACAACTGAATTAGGGTTTGATGGGCCCTAATAGTACTGATCTGTAGGTTGGGGTTGATGTGCCCAAATGGATTTGTAATAGGACCATCTCAAAAAGGTCTCTCAAAGTGGTTGACAAAGACACTTGAAAGTGTTCATCCTGATGAGGTTGGAAAGATAGAAACAAGAAACTGAACAAGGCAAAATGGAGGTGATGTGGATGACTCTGATTCACCTGTTGATATGGATGTTTCTTATGATTGTAAATGAATTTGTCTACATATTTTGAACCAACTTCCTTCAAAAAAGTTGCTTCTCGTGATGAATAGAAGGAAACGATGAAAAAGGAGTATGATGCTTTGATAAAGAATGGCACTTGGAAGCTAGTTGATCCTCCATTGGGAACAAAACCAATTGGCTGCAAGTGGGTCTACAAGAACAAGTATAAAGCTAATGGCTCAACTGAAAAGCACAAAGCTAGGCTTGTGGCAAAAGGTTTTGCACAAAAGAAAGGGGTCGATAATGACGAGATTTTTGCCCCCACAACAAAATGGGCTACCATCTAGACACTCTTTTCCCTAGTAGTTCAGAACGGTTGGAAAGTCCATCAAATGGATGTAAAAACTGTTTTCTTGAATGGAGATCTAAAAGAGAATGTTTTTATGTCCCAACCTAAAGGATTTGCTGTGAAAGGACATGAACATAAAGTATGCAAACTTGTGAAATCCTTGTATGGCCTCAAGCAAGAACCACAAGCCTGGTATGAAAAATTAACTGAGCATCTTATGAAACTCAATTTCAAACATTATGATCTTGATGATGCAACTTTGTTTTTCAAGAAAGTTTCCAAAATGGTTGTATATCTTGTGGTATATGTACATGATCTTTTGATGATAGGGAACAGTGAGAGCTACATTGCATCCATAAAGAAGGAATTGAGGAAAGGTTTTGAAATGAATGATTTGGGCTATGTTCATTACTATCTTGATATTAAAGTAACTCAACGTCCAAAGTCTATATTCCTTTCTCAAAAGAAGTACATTGGAGATCTGTTGAACAAGTTTGGCATGATTGAATGCAATCCTCTAACTACTCCAATGGAGCAAAACTTAAAGCTCACATCCACTGAAGGAAAAGAATTTGAGGATGCAACAAAGTATAGACAACTTGTAGGAAGTCTCAACTACCTGACTACTACCAGACCAGACATTTCATTTTCTATTGGAATCCTCTCTAGGTTTATGCAAAAGCCTTGTGAGGGACATTGGTTTGCTGCAAATAACAGTTTTAAAGTACTTGAAGGGAATTAAAGACTTTGGACTCAAGTATACACAGGTGGGTGACTTCAGCTTGATTGGATACTCTGATTCAGACTTCAGTGGAGACAAAGAAACTGGGATATCTACTTCTGGTTATGCTATGAGTCTTGGATCAGGAGCTGTCTCTTGGAGATCACGGAAACAATCAGTTCCAATAGATTCCACAATAGAGGCAGAATATGTGGCAATAGCTGAGGCAATAAAAGAAATTATGTGGATCAGGAAAATCCTAGAAGATTTGTAGGTAAAAAAAGTACATTCGACTCCACTCATGATTGAAAACACCTCTACAATAAAGTTGGCCAAGAACCCAAAGTTCTATGATCAAACGAAGCACATCAATACAAAATATCATCTAATTCGACATCATGTTGAGGCCAAAAAAATCCATCTTCGCCATTGTTCCACTAATGAGAAAATTGTAGACATCTTCACCAAAGCACTTGGAAGAGAAAATCTTGAAAGATTCAAAATTATGCATGGACTCACCAACATCCCTTCAGATTAAGGGGTGGAATGTTGACACCTAATTATAGGAATTGGGTGAACAATTGTAAATAGTGTAAATAATAAATAAGGGAAAATGAAAAGTCATCAGGAGATGAAACTCAAGAGTCACTCCCTCATGTATATAACTATGAACAACCCAAATGAATAAACAGAATTAAATGCCACTTTGAACTATGGTGGGATGAGGTACAAGCTGAGTGAAAGAGGAAAGAAAATATAAGATTAAAGATTGTGATAGGATGGTAGAAAAAATAAAAGGTAAATTTTTTCCAAAGGATTATCAAATTAATATTTTTAGACAATTACAAAACCTTAGACAAAAATATATGTCGGTCAGAGAATACATTGAGGAGTTCTACAAGTTGAATACAAGAGGTGGTCATGTAGAAGATGATGTTGAGAAGGTTGCTAGATACGTAAATGGTTAGATATTTGATATTCAAGATGAAATCAACTTGTTATATTTAAAGACTATTGAGGATGCATATCAAGCTTCCTTGAAGGAAGAAGAGAAGCTTGCTCGAAAGAAAACTTAGAGAAATTGAGGTAGGATTCCTACAAGAGGTAAGGGACAACATAGTGGAAGAGGAAGAGTCCATTCTGTAAGAGGAGGGAGGAGGCTCCAACAATCAATCACCAAGGGAAGTGTTGAGTCTTGAAAATGTCATTCATTTCCATTACACTTTCACTATTATGTCTATTATATCACCTCCATTTCACTACTATGTCACCACATTCATTATCATTGGGCCACATTTATGTTTTTTCAAACTTTATTAATTCTAAGGTTTTTAAGTGAATTTGTGGTTAAAAATTAGAAAATAATGTGCATATGCTTATACCTAACAAATTGGTTGATATTTTTGACATGTATAGGTTGAAAGGAGGCTTCTAGAAGACCCTTATGTGGCACTCTAAGGCCAAATTCGAATTTGAGTGGAAAGAATCATGGGATCATAAGGATATGTGTCACATCTCCTAATTATATTGTAACTCTAAGAAGACATGTGTCTTATCAGTTCCTATTTTGATTAGGACTCTAGAGGTAGAGGGAGATATTCATGGACTCTCATTAATGAGATGGCTTCTCATCTTTTTGTATAAATAGGAAATCTCTCTCCTTCATTTGTTAGTTCTTAAGTCTTAGTTTGTTAGTTCTTAAGCTTGTTAGCTTGTGAGATGGCTTTTGAAAGCTTTGGAGAGCTTTGTTGTACTTTGTAAAATTTGAAGAATTTGAATAAAGCTTTGATGTTCTCAACATGGAAAGAGATGTGAAGTAGATGTCATGGAGCATATTAAAATGTAAGGTAGAGTAGATTTCATTTTGTAATTTTGCTTTGATTTCATTATGTCATTTGATTGCTTTCAAGTTTGATAGATTAGATTTTCCATTCATGCAATTTTAATTCATGTAAGTGTGTTCAACCTGTTGATTGTGGATTAGTTTTTCTTTATATGTTTTTGCATCAACTAGTGACATGAGATTAACCTCTCTGCTAACTTTTCTTTTCTTAGTTTTTTTGAATTCTAGTTCTATTTTGATTTCAGTCTTCTTTACTTGCTTTGTTAGTTAGTTTAGAAATCAACTTGCTCATATCATTGACGATTACCTCCGAAAGCCATAGCTAGACTACTGGCGAGAGATCGAATTATGAATGTGTAATTTGATTTTAGTTTTACTTTTCTGCAATTAGATATCGGATTGCTCATGACATTGATGATTACCTCCGAAAGCCATAGTTGGACTATTGGCGACGAATCGAATTATGAATGTGTAATTTGATTTTAGTTTTACTTTTCTGCAATTAGATATCAGATTGCTCATGACATTGATGATTACCTCCAAAAGCCATCGCTGGACTACTGGCGAGGGATCGAATTATGAATGTGTAATTTGATTTTAGTTTTACTTTTTTTTGCAATTTTTTATTTCTTTGAGTGCACTAGCTTAAATCACTTTTCTATATTTAGACAGCAGCAGAGATAATAGTTTCATGATCAGTAGTTCATTATTTACTTGTTTTAAATAGCAGCACATTTTCCATTCTTATTCAAGCATCATTGTCATCACTAGTAGATTCTAAGACCTTCTGAAGTGTTAAGTTTTGGAAATCATTATAGAGGACATAATTGCATTAAAATCTGTATCCATACTTGCCTTCTAGAGACTTAGGAATTGGATTTCCATTTGCATTAAACACTTTAGAAGATCAACAAGAACAAAACCCCAAAACAAAACAAAAACTATAAAACAACGAAGTAAGAAAAAGGTTAACTAAGCACATATGGTGCACCACACTTCATCAGTTTACGATACCCGGACTGATAATTTATGTAAAGCAATTTAAGACGTTAAATTGACTAGACATTTTGGCACCATTATCGGGGAAGTGTAATTAGGAGACCTTATTTCTTACATCTAAAAAATTAATAATTCTTGAGTATGCTGTCCTCCTGCACTTTGTGTGATCTGGAGGATCAGAAAAAGGATTGTTATGTAAAAAAAAAAAAAAAAAATCTTGAGTATGCTCTCCTCCTACACTTTGTGTGATCTAGAGGATCAGACAAGAAAAAAAAAAGAGAGAGAGAAAATAAACTTTATCATTTCAATTGATTCAATAATAAAAACAAATAAAAAAATGAAACCCAACTACTTTGATAGGTTCAGCTGTCCAAGATTTACTGGTTATGGTCTGTAGTGGTCCTCAAAACACTGTATCCTATTTTAATAAGGTTTTGCAACTTAGCTGCGGAATGTAGCCTGATTCCGCAGCTAGTTGAGAATTCCACATTTGATTTCAAGCTTTAGCATGTTACAGGCGTCCAATGAAGAAACCGACCACATGGGCATCTCCAGCATTGTCCCGACATGGATCCTATCCTAGTCACCCAGCTCAGATCGATAAAAAAACCACCCTAAGACCTCAGTCAAAGTCCTATTTTTAGCATGTTTTATTTGAAGACTTTGCTGCCTGAAATTGAAAATCATTAATCCTTTTTATAAAATTTTACAATTTCAGAGAAGAAGAAAAAAAGGAAAAACAATCTATAGCTATCTTCAATCCTAGCTTTCGTTGTGGCCTCAGTAGAAAAAATTGCATTCCTGTTTGAAGCCTTGACCCTAAAACAAACCTGCAAAAATCATATTAAAAAAATAAATAAATAAATAAAACCCTGTAATATAAACAATTTGAGCTGTGATCAACCAAATTATGTGTTTTTTCCCATGTCATATGCTTGGATCTTGTATTCTGCAACCTTCAACTGCCTACCCTGCCTAGTATGCCTAACATTTTTTCTTCCTTTGGGTGGGTGCACTTAGCCTTGCAAACCCAGATAATTCGCTTTTCTTTTTGTTGCCCTCCTATCTAAGTCTGCCCTTATAACTTCCAAGGGCCCAGATTAAGCAGTTGGGCTCCTTCCTTTCTCTATCCACCTAGTCATCTGTCAAGCTTAAACTGTTTGAGCAGGTACTTCCTTTCTAGTCTACAACATGCAATTTAAAACATGGTGAGGCCCAGCTTGAGCTGTTGGACCACCCATCAAAGTGGCAGTGGCATTTTGGATTAGCCACTTCCAAGGTCTTTATTTGGGGTTCATTTATTTTATTTTTTCTTTGACCAATTCATTTTCTTGCCTTTTGATTTTTCTTTTAAGGCATACCCTCTTTACATTTTTTAACTGTCTGCCTCTTTCACAAAAATGGAACCTTAGTACCACAGAAGATGAACATTTTTTGGCATTTCCACTGTCAATCATGAAAGATGAACACCTATTGGTATAGGAGGATAACAGTGGCTCCACTTGGGGATGGCTTTTCCAGATGAAAAGCCAAGAACAGCAGGTCAGAATGCCTAATTTCTCCATTCTTGCTGCAGTCTGAATTTTCCTGTTGTTGGAGACTATTGACCAGGATCTTAGATACTTGCAGGCAGGACCCACTGAGTTGATTTGCTGTGAATTTGCAGATCTGTTTTTACCTGTTTCTCAGAATTTCTCCTCATCACTTGATAGTTACCCTGTGTTTTTCTTTGCTTTCTAATGCCAGGATCAAACATATTCCAAAAAGGAAAATAGTGCAGCACCCTGGTCTTTCTCAAAATCTACTCCACTTGGTGCTTTATTTATCTGCTGTAACTGAAAATACTGGAAAATACAAATATTTATGTACAATATATGCCTGTTCAGTGTTTGATCAAAGGGAGTCAAAATAATGCTTGAGCATTCTCCCATTGACTGGGCCTTCCTCAGTGTTTGAGCCATCCAAACTTCCTAGAAAATAGGTGTTGTTACCTTGTATAGCCAAAATGACATAAGGTCCCTTCCATAAGAAATCAAACTTACCATGTTTGCCTTTGTCCTCCCTCCTGGAATCCCATCTTAGGACTTTGTTTCCTATAAAGAAATCTTCAGCTTTGGTTCTTTTGTCAAATATTCTTTTGAGCTTTTCTTGTAGAACTTGGGTTCTTTGATAGACTTCCTCTCTCGTTTGCTGTAAGTGAATTGTCTGATTGATTCTTCTTTGAATGTCATTGGGCTCAGCTTGTATTTCTTGCAGCAACTTGATCACAGGAATCCCTAGAGATGTAGGAAACTTTGCTTCTATACCATAGACCAGTTCATATGGACTCATGCCAATTGATCTCTTGGTGGTCAGTCTGTCTTCCCACAATGCATTTACCAACTTCTTATGCCAATTCTTTTTGTTTTCTTCGAAAACTTTTTTAATGATGTTGATGAGACTTTTATTGGAAGACTCAGCTAGGCCATTACCTTGAGGATAATAGGCAGTGGAATGACCTAGGGTCATGTGATACTTCTGACAAAAGTTTATCATCTTTTTGGATTTGAAAGCAGCAGCATTGTCTATAATAATTTTGTCTGGACAGCCAAACCTGGACAAGATGTTGGTTTCTAGGAATTGTATGATAATGGAGTCATTGGCCTGCCTACACGGGATGGCTTCTATCCATTTGGTAAAATAGTCTGTGGCAGTGAGAATCCACCTATGTTGGCTGGAAGATGGAGGGTGAATTTCACCAATAAAGTCTAAACCCCATTGCTGGAATGGTCTCTCAGTTGAAACTGGTTTGAGTGGTAAAGGCAGCAGCTTTCTCTTTCCTTCAAAAATTTGGCATTTGTGACAAGACATTACAAATTTCTTCACGTCAGTAAACAAAGAGGGCCAATAAAATCCAGCCCTTAGGATTTTATCAGCTGTGGACTTCCAGTATAAGTGTCCTCCACAGTCACCTGCATGAAATTCTTTGAGGACATTGTCAGTTTCTTCTAATGTTAAGCAATTGAGTAAGATCCCTTCATGATTTCTCCAAAATAAAACACTATCAATAATACAAAACTTTGATGCTTTCATTTTCAAGAATCTTTTCTTGGTTCTGGACAACCCTGGAGGAGCTTGCAGGTTTAATAATACAAAACATATATCAGCATACCAGGGGGATTGCATAAAGGCTTGGTTGATCTGTGGAGTCGCCATCTCCTGTTCGTCGTCCAGTTCATTAATGTCAAGGGTTTGAAAATTGGTTTCAGTCATTAGTTTGGCTAGGCCTTGTCCTTTTATCAGTTTGGCAGGTTTAATCTCAATGTCATATTCTAAGATGTTGGCAATCCACTTGCCCCTCTTGCCTTCAATTCCTTCTTGGGTTAGAATGTCTTTGACCACTGCATTAGGAACATAGGCAATTATATGAGAGTACAGGATATAGATTCTGAATTCCTTGATGGCTTTTACCAATGCATAGGCTTGTTTTTCCATGATTTGATATTTCAAGGGAGCATCCCTAAGGGCTCTGCTAAAAAATGCAATGGGTTTTTCACAGCCCTGGTCATCTTTTTGTAGCAGAACAACAACAATTGTATGTTCAGATGCAAAAGAAAAAATGATAAAATCTTGATCAAATCTAGGGCTTATTAGGACTGGTGTGTTTGTTAATGCCCTTTTGATATCCTCAAAGGCTTGTCTAGCTTCCATGGTCCATTTGACCTTGGAATCCTTTTTCAGCATATTATTTAACAGTCTTATGAGTTCAGCCAGATTGGGAATGAACCTCCTCAAGAAGTTGATCTTTCCTAGAAAGCTTTGTAGTTCTTTGATGTTTCTTGGATGTGGTACTTGTAGGATAGCTTGAATTCTGTCTGGGTCAATCCTAATACCATCTTTTGAGATTATATGCCCCAGGAGTTTACCTTCCTCTAGCCCAAACAGTGATTTCTTTGGGTTCAAAGATATGCCATATTTTCTACAAATTGTGAAAACCTGCCTTAAGTGTTCCAAGTGTTCTTGATCTGATTTTGAAAAGGCAGTGAGATCATCAAGATAGACCACTAGGAAATCATGAATTTCCTTGGCGAAGGCAATATCCATTGCTCTTTGGAATGTGGCCCCTGCATTTTTAAGCCCAAAAGGCATTTTGACATATTTGAATGTTCCCCAAGGTGTTGTGAAGGCAGTTTTGTCTTGATCATCCGGGTGTACTAGAATCTGATTGAATCCTGAGAAACCATCTAGTAAAGAGATCCTAGCGGCCCCCACTACCCTTTGCAAGATATGATCCATTTTTGGTAAGGGATAATGGTCCTTGAGAGAGACTTTGTTCAAATTTCTTAGGTCAACACACAATCTGATTTCCCCTGTCTTTTTCTTAGTAGGCACTAGGTTTGAGATCCACTCTGAGAATCTGATTGGGGCAATGATTCCTGCTTCATACATACGTTTAACCTCTTTTTCAATGAGGGGGAGGAGGACTGGATTGACTCTCCTAAGCTTCTGTTTGAAAGGCTTTTGATTTTCTTTTAAAGGTATAGTGTGCTGGATAACTGATGTATCATAAGATTTAAGGTCCTCATAGCTCCAGGCAAAGACATCTTGAAACTCTTTGAATAACTCGATGTATTTCAGTTTCTGCTCAGGTGGTAATGATTTGGATAACTTAACCATTTTGGGATTTTCATGGGTCCCAATGTTACAATCTTCTATTTCAGCATTCAATGGTTGCATTTTTGGTTTTCTTGAGATATCATTTGAATCGAACAGATCCTCCAAAGGGGTTAAACCTGTGGGCAGGAAATTATCCTTTAGCTCAATTACCTCCTCTTCTGTTTCAGCCATTTCCTCTCCATCTGGTTGTTTCAACTCCTGTATAGTTTCGTTGTCAAAGGTGGTAGGATGTAAAACCAGATCAGCTGTTTCAGTTGATATTTTCTGCGCAATTGTGCATGCCTGTGGTTGATCATCTCTAGTGCTAGTGTCAATGTTCATGCCAGAAAATTCTTCCTTTAAAGTGAGGAAGTTATTTATCTGAGTGTTACTCTCGAAGACTTGCCAATTCTTGATGTTATCCGGAACTGAAGGTCTGTGTTTGATTTCAGCAGTAAACGTATGATTGGCTTTGAAAGGAAACTTACAAATGCTGGCAAAGGTTGCTAAGCTGTGAGCATGTAGATTGAGTTCTCTGGAAATTTTAGTCAACT
Organism: Pinus tabuliformis; assembly: GCA_031772625.1. Taxonomy (NCBI): domain Eukaryota; kingdom Viridiplantae; phylum Streptophyta; class Pinopsida; order Pinales; family Pinaceae; genus Pinus; species Pinus tabuliformis. Next base: position 1,031,148,519 of record CM062805.1, read on the forward strand.
GTGTTTGTGAGAAGCTCTCAAGTACTTGAATAGCTGCTCCCTTGTATGCTCTCAACCTTAGATCGTTTGTGGTAAAGTTTCCTTTCATCTGTTGTATGATCAGATCTGAGTCTCCTAAGATTGAGACTTTGGTTGCACCTAGATTTTTTATGAGTTTCAAACCCAACAAAAGGGCTTCATATTCAGCCATGTTGTTTGTACATCGGAAATTTAACCTGTATGCATGACCCTCAGCTTGGTCATTGTGCATGTTATGGATCCAGACTCCTGCCCCAGCTCCTAACTTGTTTACAGAACCATCAAATTCTAAATACCATAAGGTTTCATGATCAAGATTTGAATTGAGATTTTTAGTGAGTTGGATCATGGGCAGATTTGTTTCCTGCAGATTGGTTGATACATTGTGTTCTGTTGTTACCTCAGTTATACCTACAGTCCCTTGGTCTTTGAAAGCACATTGCTCATCTAACTCCTCGGTCTCTACTGTCATTAATAGTTCAGAATAAGCTTTGTGGCAAACGTCGGCATTGTAGAGAATGAATGAATCCATGTCAGAGTGTATTGAATAGATTGGGAAGTTTTGGGGCTTCTCTTGACTGCTTACCACATATTTCATCAAAGTTTCACGGTATAATCTCTTTGGCTGCCCAAAGACTGAGATAGTTGCATAGGACATATCCAATTGCAAAGATCCTTGGAGTTTGGCCCCCCAGGATCTGGACAAGAGCATGCCATACTTAGGGGGTATGTCAGCTACCACTACATCCATCAATATTGTCTTGGTTGGGTATTGGACCAGGGAGACACATAAATCTTTAATCAGGCCTAAGCACCTGACTTGGCTTGAATCAAATGAGAATAGATCTTTGTAAGGTCTTGTGATGTCTAAGTCAAGTTTTTCCATTACAGATTTGGGCATTAGGTTGTGTGAGGCCCCGGAATCAAACATTGCGTTATGTAGGACCTTGTCATGAATGTTTAGACTGACATAAAAGGGTGGAACCCCCCCATTTTCTGTTTTTCCATTAACCTCAGGTCCGAATAGCAACTCAGGTTGGTCATCTAGGACATTCACAGCATCTTTATTGTCTGATACTTGGAGTGACTTGTTAATCTGCTGCCTGTATACCTCATGTTTGGCTAATTCCGAAAGAGGAACTGATATCTTTAGCTTACTTATTTCTGTTTCCAAGTTAAAAGGTTTTTCCATTTGAATTTTGGCATTTAGTGCAACAGATTTTTCCTTTTCAGCTGAGTTATCAGTGATCTTTTGTTCATGGTTGATATTGTCTTGAGTAAAATTGGTACCATGTTTGCTTCCAAGGGTATTATCTGACTTTACTTTTGCTGGTTGGAGTGAGGCTGGCTGGCTTTCAGATGTCTGATGCTCTGAAATATCCTCCACAGTAACTTCTGTGGTGTTTGAGTTTGAATTGCCAGCTGATTGTGGGGGAGTACTCTTATCATTGACCTTTTTTGGTTGCTTATTGTCCTTTTTAAGAGGTTCAGGTACATCTATTGTTCTGGTCCTTAGTTTGTACTGTTTGTGTACCTCATAAACAGCTGCATCATAACCTTCTCTGAAATCAAATGATTCTCCTGACTTAGTGTGGAATTGGTTGTCGTTGTAGACCTCTTGGTCTTCTTGTGTTAAAAAGACTTGATTTTCACTGTCCAAACCCATTAGGTTGATGTGAGGGTCCTCATTAGGTTCACTAGATGTTGAAGCCTCGGCATAATTCTCTTGGAAAGGGGGTCTGACATGCTGGTCAAGATCAGTCCTTCCAATGTTGGGATTTTGATTCTTTCTGAAGTTTGGGTTTCTAATATTGCTTGTTTGACCTTCCCATGATGATTTTCTTTCTATGGTTTCCACTCTGTCTCCAAGTCTGTCCATCCCTTTGATGATTGCATCTAGCTTTTGTTCAAATGATGAGGGTTCCTCTTTAAAAGTAGTTCTTCTTTCAGTCCTTGCCCGGTTCCTCTTAGCAATCAGATTTGCCTCCACACTTACAGCTATGTTTTACATGTCTACTAGGGTTGCAGGGGCTCTTTCTCTTAGTTGATATGCCATATTAGCATCAAACCCATCCGGGAATTTAATTAATGGTAAATCAGGTGGAGGCCTAAGATTTTGAGGAATGGCATTATAAATAGTGTTGAATCTAGTGCAATAGTCTAAGACAGTTTCTTGTGGGCCTCTCCTTATGGTGTCATATTCAGATAAGATGTGTAGAGGGTCCTTTTTCTTTTCCCATCTGTTCAGGAAGGACTGATAAAGGGCACCCGAATCAGCTATAGAATTTGCAGCCAGCGCCCTGAACCAAGTTCTTACTTCACCTGTTAAACTTTGGACAAAGATTTTCATCCTTACATCATCATCATCTATCTCATAGTTTTCAAAGTAGTCTTGCATTTTCTTGGTATGCTGTAAGGCAGTGTATGTACTGGTTCCATCAAAATAAGTAATCTTGCTTTGGTAGTCCTGAGGCATAGCCCCCGGGTTACCAGGTAACTGGAGGGGTGCATAACGATTAGCCATATTTGGAGGGATAAGTGGGACAACTGGTAGAAAGGGAACAACTGGGATAACAGGGACAGCAGTAGTAGTTTGTGTGTAGGGTGTAGACAATATGTTTTGTGAAGTGGACGATGAAGAGGGGGAAGAATGAGCTGTATGAAGGTGGACTGATGGTTTAGCAGGGGTTGGAATAGAACTTTGCTGAACTGCCTCAGGGCTAGATTCAGGAGATTGCTCTGGTTCCTTTTGGCTCCTAAGAGTCTTGGGAATCAAATTGGGGTTATCGAAAACAGGAGGAGGATTTGGGTCAGGATTTGACCTGGTGTGCCTAGTTCTCTTTTTAGGAGCCAGCTTCTGAACTTGCTTTAGGTATTTTTGAGGATATTTTTAGAACTGTTTAAGGGACTGCTCAAGTTTTGGAACGACTGTCTAAAGACAGACAGCTGTTGCAAAATACGCTCTGTCCCCAGTGGAGTCGCCAATTATGTTAACACTCAGGTTGTTCCCTTTGACTCCCAAGGGAATACGGCCGAGGTAACCACTAACCAATCTTTGGGTCACAGGTTCTAGCCTACCTATGACCAGAGAGGGCTCTCTCTTTATGATTTAGCTTTGTTTGTATAATATTTTAGGCTAGTTATGATGCCCAAGGTTTTGTTTTGGAGTTTGCTGGATGATGATTTCAGTCAAGATAGATATATGTTTATCAGGGTGCTCTAGGCCATTGGGCATGGAGTCAGTGATGTTTGCCTGATATGTCTGTGTTGATACAACAGTGGTGCTGCAGAGCCAGATAAGTGTCTAAGAAACAATTCTTTAAATCTGTGATTGGGTGTGATGTAATCAAGGTATGAAAGGCAATTAAGGATCTTTCAGTAAGCTGATATGGAGAACAATGGGTATATTATTTAGGAGCACTGAAGAATTCCTATATAACATTCATATTTATAGAATTGATGTAAACATGAGCAATTAAGAATTCATGTTCATAATTAATTCTGAAGAAAACATTTTCAGCAACAGAGATTGAGCACAAGGTGTAATCAAACATTTCCTGTACTATTTTTTTTTCTCTATTGTTAGATTGGTGAAGCATGTGTATGATTCAAACAAACATAAGAAGATAAAACATAGATTGAGAAAACTTATTGTTCCATTAGACAGCACAGGAATTCTGCAACAGCATGCAGAGCATCATCGAGACATCAAACATCCAAGAAACATTGAGCTTTTCCAGCCTCTTGCATTAGATTATCTGAAAGTATACAATACATTTTCCTTAGAGTGAAAATCACCAACCCCTAATACGTTGCCAGGGGAGGTATATATACAAAATTTACATCAGAAAATATCTAGCTAGTGAGTTAATGGCTCATTAATATTGTGCCAACTCCTGGAGCGTTGTAGCTGAGAAAATAAATGTTGTAGTAACTTCTAAGTGTATTAGCTGTCCAAAATGGTCATAGAATGTTGACTTTGTGACCGATGGAGTCGGCTGAAGCCGTGCTGCCCAAAATTTGCGCATTTCCTATGTTTTGGCTTGCTGTCGCTGTCTTTGTGCTGAGTCACCCTTTTCGGCTGCCTTGTATGCTGTCTTCATTCTGCTTTTTGCCTTTTGCTGAGTTGAAGCTGACTAGGACTGATCAATTGAGATTACTGAGGCAAAATTTGCAGCATTTCCTGCCACCAATCCTCTTTGGGCAGCTGGTGTCTTCGAATTTTCACCAAGGTTTCATCTGCCTCTGTATATCTATAAAAATTTGGAGGAACTTCAAATAAGTGATTGATTTCATGTTCAATAAAAAATAGATTCTCAAGCTTGTCATATAGGCCCTGCCCTGTTGGAGGCCCTGTTTCCTCAGAAGTACTGGTAGATGCAGTGATCTGATTTTCAATAAAATTTGTCATTCTGGTAGCATATTGCTCACGAGGGAGCAGTCTTCCTGTGCTGGTTAGTAGGTTGGGCAATCCCTTTTGTTGCAGTGCTCCCATTTTGAGCTTTTATTCATCCACCTCAGCCTGTATCACATGGCATTTCCTCTCTACAGTTTGTACATAATTCCTGAGAGTCAGCACCTTTTTAGCTGTAAGGACAGCATATGTTCTGTTAACGATGTTCAGGGCTGCCAGCTCCTCCTTAGTCTGATTGTTGAGAAAGTTTATCATTCTATTGGCCTGCTCAGGCGTGTTCCCTAGTACTGTTCTGGCTTTTTGGATCTCAATTTGTGCTTGGCCAATGAATTCCATTTGTTCATGCACTGTCTTGATTGACTTCCATTGTCTAGTAAGGGAGCAGTCAATCCGGGCCCACAAAATTCTCTTTATTTCTGCCAGAGTATTTTCAAGCTTGAGCTCCTTTTCTAAGGCCTTTATTTTGTCTTTGAGGGCCTTAATTTCTCTAGACTGCTCTGCTACAGTCATCTTTGATTTGTCATATTTGGCCTCCAGTTCTGCCAATTTTTCCTTGGCATGTTTGATCTCAGTAGCTTGGAAGTTCCAGCTCTTTGATAGCCTTTGTTAATTCATCCATGTTTAAGCTGGTCTCAGGAGCTGTTGTTGTTGTTGCTGCTGCTTTTGTTGTTGCTGTAGCTGTTGCAGGGGCTACTGTTGCAGTGGTTGAGGTAGTTGGAGGAGGTTGGGAGGTTGATTCTCCCTGTTTGTCTTGCAGTGCCCCTTCTAGTTCCTTCTCCAGATCAATAACCTTTTGATTGAGCTGCATTATTAGATCAAGTTGCTCATCAGCCTCCTTTTCCTTCTGCAACTCTGCTGTTTGGGGGTGCTCAGTGGGAAGCAGTTTTAGCCTTTTCTTCAATGCAGTAAGATCATCTTCCTTCTTTTTCATGAGGGCCCTCACGCCCTTTGGGTCCTTAGGATCATGTCCTAGGTCTATGATGATGTCCTCTAGTGTTTTAATCCTGTTGTCCTTGGCCATGGAGGACATTCTCTCGAAATCCAACTGAATGTTGGTATTCTTCAGTGATTCTTTCAATTCATGGGCCATTGTGGCCCTGTCTACCAAGGTGGCATAGACCATTTCCCCCGTTTGTTTGTGCAGCTCTATCTGGTCCATGGGGTGAATGTCCTTTGCCATGACTTCCACCCTTGTTCTTACAAAATCTGCAGCTGATTGAGGCTGCGGTACCTTGGGTTTGAAGTGGCTGAGGATCATTTTCTCCTCTTGTATGTCATACACTGACATCAGCCTCTCTTGCTTAGCTGGTGTCGCTTTGAGGAATTGCTTATACACCTCTATTCTCAACAGCTCATTTTGTGCTTTTATTTCTTTGAAAGAAGCCTTGGTGCTTGAAGGCTTCTTGCTCTGTTGAGTGGAGGAGGACACCTCCATGCCAAGCTGTAATCCTTGCTCTTGTTGGAAAGAGCTTGTGGCCGTTTGCTGACTGTCTCCCCCTTCTTTCCTTGGACTCTCAAGGACCTCTTCACTTATTTCTTCTATGACTGGGGAGTCAACCTTTTGCCTCTTGGCCTCAGGTTGCTGGGAGGATCCACTAGCAGGAGTGGACTCTTCTCTGTCCCTTTTCTTGCCCCTCTCCTCATGTGCAGGGGTCTGCAATATAGGCGCTGTTGGTGGTTCTGTTTGTGGTGGAGGGGTTTGCTCTTGTTGCTGCCCAATTGAGGAGGCAGGCTTTTCTTTTACTATCTCTTCTTCAGCACCCATTATTCCCTTACCCTTATCTGTGCCTGATGCTGCTGTAGATGGCGCCTGGGTGGCTGGTGCAGTTGTTGTAGTTGAAGTTCCTTCTCCAACTGGATGCGGTTGCTTGAAGATTACCTGCTGCACAGAATCTAAGTCAAGAGTTTTTTCCAAATCCTTGACATTTCTTTGCATTATTTCTTCTTCAGTTAGTTTCTCAATTAATGTGTCTTGCAACCATTCTTGTTGATTGGCATACTGCTCAATATGTGGAAATTTATAGTGCTCATAGCCTAGCAGCCTGTACTTGACCCTTCTATCACAGATGAAGCCTTCAGGGTCATAAGGGACCCACCGGAAGATTTTTGATAGCTTGTATTTGTCTTTGAGGATTTGCTCAGCCTCTTGCCATCCCTCTTTTTTGTTCATGATAAAGGGGCCCAGGTGGTGTTTAAACTTGAGGTGGGCTTTCTTCTTAGCACTATGAAAGTGGGTGAGGTCAAAGTGAATAAGTTGCCTATAGTACTCCAAGGCAAACAGTCTCATTGGTACATATTTTGGGAGCCTGTATGGACAGAGCTCACAGCCATAAATTCTGATGACTGTATGATCTTGGTATAGGTACCAATCACCTATTTTATAATTTTTGGACAGCTGCAGAGTTTTCTGGATTTCAAATGACACTCTGGGAGGAGGGGACCTCATTAATAAGCAAGAGACTGGGTAGACAAATTGATCAATAAACTCACAGTATGAATATGGTGAATCTTGGACTTGGTGAAAAACTGATGTCCAGAAGATGACAGACCTTCTTTCTCCTCTAGAATCCAGCTTCTTGATAGGGCATTGAAAGGCCTCGGATTGATAATACATGAACAAGTGGTAGATGTATGATGAATATTTGAATATGCCCTCCCTGTCCACTTTGAAAAGCTGGTCATGTATCTTGTTGGCTATGAATTTAGCAAAGTTATACTTGTAGGCAGGAGGTTGGCCTGGGCTGTAAGCTGCTAACAACACCAGCACTGTCTCATCAACATGCTCACTGGTTTTATAGCCCAACACATAAGAAATCATGTCAAGCAGAAGTTTGCCTACATCAGTAAAATGGACATACAAGAAGGGAGGTGGCCCTGTGGGCTGGCGGTCAGCTCTCATAAATATCTTGGTGATCTTCTAAATGTCAGTAGTGGAAAGCTTGGCACCTGTATCCAGCAGATAGTTCATGGAGAAGGGATACAGCAGCTGAGTTTGTTTGAAGTTAAGCATCTGGTTGATGGATTCAGCATTGATGTGGAAGAGTATGCTCCCAGATGGAGACTTGACAGCTCTGTGATTTGGATCATAATTCTCAGCACATAAGCGGATGATTTCTGGAAAAATGTTAACAGATGGGAGAAAGTAATAAGGCAGATTGGATTCCCATATCCCAAATGTGTCATTGTTGCTCAAATAGTTATCCCTCAATTCCCGGAAGGTCTGCAAATGGTTTCTGTCACCCACAAGGTCTTGGATGAGGTAATCTCTGTCAGCAAGATGCAGGGCCTCAAGCTCTTTGTTGGGTGGATTCATGGGGGCAACACTGAGAGTTGTGGGTGCAGGTGCAGCCATTGTATAGCTTTTGGGTGCTGTCTTTAAAAATGCAGTTTTCTGAATGCAACAATGTGAGTGCAATAGCTTGCAAATCTTTTCAGAAGTCAAGTGGCAGACTGAATGTAGGTGATGCTAGATATATCTTCAAAGAGGAGTAGGTGGATTGAGCAGGCTTGCCTCTGTTCTGCTCTGGTGAATTCACAAGGTTTTTGAATAAGGAGGATAAATTGCAGAGGGGGGGGGTATGATTATAACTTGGTAAAATTCAGTTCTTCAAGTATGTACTCGGCAAAAGGGAACAATGCCGGGCAGTTTGAGGACCAATTGAAAATTAAGGCCGCGAATTACTGTTTTAACAGCGAATTTTTGGAGCAGGGGGCAATGTAGGTTGCTTTGGTTCAGCATTAACTGAATGACAATCTTTAATTTAGGATTTACCAGGTATTTAGTGGAGAATTTTGCAGAAAAATGGCAAGAATCACGGGCGAATGGGTAAATTTCGGTGAATACCTGGACAATTAACGTCGAGATGCTGTCGGGTTGAGCAATGGATGAAGAACACAGCTGAATTGGTGAGTGGCGGCGTCTGAAACTTCAAATTCGCGGCTTGGAGGAAATTTTTTGGAGTGAAGGAGTAAACGGATCTGTATTATTTCCGGTGAAAATGACATAAAACGGCTCAATTACGCGTTTATAACGATAAATTCGGAAAATATGGGTTTTTGGCGCTTTTCCGCCGATGACGTCAGCATGACGTCATGATGGGCCCGAGTACGGATGATGACGTGGGTGCTGAGCTGGAGGCCAGCATGGCAGGACACGGTGGCGGGATGTGGGGGCGGCAAGATGGCGTGGAGGGCGACGAGGCGCGGTAGCGGGGGCCGAGGGTATGACGTAATGGTGATGCGGGGGTGACGTGACAGGGGAGGCGGGTTGAGGGAGGGTGGTATGTGGTTTCCCCGAACCGCTATTGGGGAAAGGCGGTAAAGGGGAGGGGGGCTCTGAACACCTCCGATGGCCGCCACGCGTCCAGCGTACGGGAGCAAAACCACCCGCTCCCCAGACGCTAAAGCACGGCAGGTTGAAAAGTGAAAACGACCGTCCACCTTTGGATCGGGGGCGGCAGAAGATCGACGGCTGGTGGGCGCCCCGACCCATCGTGCAAGTTTGGGTGGGGACCGCCAGCTAATAAAATATTCATTTAAATATTGTGGGTTTAGAACTTTGGGTTAGGGAGTTTTAATGGGTTTTAAACATATGTGGGTTAATATGTCGGGGTTCAACCAAATAGTTAACCTTAGGTTTGAGCGGGGGGAAAGGGTTTGCATGTATTTTCGGAAAATGGGGTAGGAGAGGGTTTAGAGTAGGTTATTAATCTAACCAGAGGTTAGAGTAATCCCAAAGCAAGGGTTGACTATAGTCCCTGGTGGACTAATGTCTCCCATAGAAGTGCTATTTAGCTATAATGCTAAAGGGGGGGATATTTATACATTTTTTGGGTTGTTTGCATACAATGCTATAATAGTAGGGGGAGGGGTAGCACTTAGGGATTTATATAGTAAAATTAGAAATTAATATGAATTGAGGATGTGAGAGAGGGGTAAAGAGCTAAGTTTAATGAGTAAACTTAGATTTAGAAGCAGATGGGGTGAAAAGTGATTTTACACAAGAAATGTGGCTTCTTTTCAAAGAGAGAAGTCACTTTTGACATGAAATTTTTACAAATGAGAAATGTAAGGAGGACTGATCAGGCAGATCCTGCAGTGCTCAAGGGGATGTTAGTAAGAAACTTTTGAAGGGGATGAGGGAAGTTAGTGATGGTTTGGTAGCTTGCCAAATAGGCCATTGCTCTTGCCTTTCTCCTACTGGTGACATCAGATGTGTTTTTTCCCATGTCATATGCTTGGATCTTGTATTCTGCAACCTTCAACTGCCTACCCTGCCTAGTATGCCTAACATTTTTTCTTCCTTTGGGTGGGTGCACTTAGCCTTGCAAACCCTGATAATTCTCTTTTCTTTTTGCTGCCCTCCTATCTAAGTCTGCCCTTATAACTTCCAAGGGCCCAGATTAAGCAGTTGGGCTACTTCCTTTCTCTATCCACCTAGTCATCTATCAAGCTTAAACTGTTTGAGCAGGTACTTCCTTTCTAGTCTACAACATGCAATTTAAAACATGGTGAGGCCCAGCTTGAGCTATTGGACCACCCATCAAAGTGGCAGTGGCATTTTGGATTAGCCACTTCCAAGGTCTTTATTTGGGGTTCATTTCTTTTATTTTTTCTTTGACCAATTCATTTTCTTGCCTTTTGATTTTTCTTTTAAGGCATACCCTCTTTACAATTTTTAACTGTCTGCTTCTTTCACAAAAATGGAACCTTAGTACCACAGAAGATGAACATTTTTTGGCATTTCCACTGTCAATCATGAAAGATGAACACCTATTGGTATAGGAGGCTAACAGGAGTCATCAAGCAAAACAAGCCACATGGGTAGCTGGGAGAATGTTAGTACATGGATGGTGTCCTATTCATTTGATCCAATTCGATGAAAAAGACCCCGGTCAAAGGGAAGTCCAGTTGTGTGTTATCACTAAGTCGCCACAAGTGAAGAAAAAAATAATAATTTTGAATCAATGAAATGAATAAGTTATTTGCTCACTTTTCTGAAGGTATTGATTAATTTTGACCTGATGATGAAAGATGAATGGCTAACTTTTTATTCAATATTTTTAGTTACAGAAACCGTCGACATTCTGCATTTAAAGTCCAATTCCAAAGCAGGTATAAATTCTTTTGATTTTTCCTTTGAGAACTTGTTTCATTAATACAAATTCTTGGTTTTGTGTGTAAATATCATAACTAGAGAGATTGATCACCTCTCTCCTTTGATAATCTTACATTCCATTGCAGAAGAAATATTAGTTTTTTTTGCAGGTTCTAGGAGGAAGGACCAATGACTACAAGAGAATGGTGTCTCTCTAAGAGACCAATTTGTTTCATAAGATGCTGATGCAAAATCAGATCCAAACACTTCAAAAACTTTCAGATACTATTGTCTCCATCACATCCATACTTCATAATAAACCATTCACCTCATTTCACTCCATATTTTCCATTTACATTCACATATACTTTCCATCTCTTTTTTTCCATTCATAACCCACAAATAAAAGCAAGAGGCTCATTCACATGCTTATTTTCCATTTCCATTTCTACTCTCCATTGCCATCTTCCATTTTCATCTTCCATTCCTTGTCATTTTCATTCACAAATAAGCCCTGCTTCAATGCAAATTATTGAGTCCATAGTCCTTTGAGTCTAAGTTCTTTGTAAAAACACCTTGAGGCTTGCATGCCTTAATGGCAAGTTCTCATGCTGACAAACAATGGGAATACATTAATGTCCCTTGTTCGTCAGATCTTCTAGGTGACTCAACATCAGCAAAATCATTCGTACCTAGCAAGATGTGTTTGGGCATCTTGACTCTCATTGTCATCAATGGTGAGAGTTCTCGTGTTGACTAGTGGCATCCATTAATGGCTACTAAGTCAATAATTTCCTACTATGTTCGACATCAGAATATCTTTTCACATAGTAGGAATTATGCAAAAGAGTTTTGAAGACATGAAGACTATTATTTTTAGCATTTTGGAGTAGATTCAACAAGTTTTAGTAGAAGCAATAAAAGGTCATCTTATCTCTTTATCCATGACTCCTCTTGTTCAGCCACTTGAAGAAGAATATGATCAGAATTTTGCAGCCACCACACATACAACTCATCCATTCCAAAGGGTAAGTTAAGGTACGTCATTTTCTAAATTTTGACCATATAATTCCATAAAAAGCTAGACTGTTAATTGTTGGAAAAATATTTCTCTTCCTCATTTCATAAAATTGCCAATACCATCAGTTGGGGGGGGGGATACATTCATATTCATATCTCGTCACGTCCATACCATACTCAGGAGCCCACATACTTCCAACATATATTAACTATTACATTGTTAGTATGAGCATACAATGGCTTCTGAAAAAGTTTTTAAAGGATAAATTGGATACAAACAAAATCATGGTTTTCACACAAGAACCAACCATCATGCAATCCAATAAAGATATACTTTGCAACAATAATCAAAATATCATTATGCAAAGTTCAAAGATCAAAATAGAATGAAACAACAACAACAAAAATAAAACAAAAAAATTGGTTGTAACACAAGAACCAACAATGTTGCAATTCAAGTAAAACATTTTGCAAAAATATGAAGTTATCAAATGATATCATGCAAATTTAAGCCAAAGCTCAAGGATCAAAAGAGTTAATGTAATATATATTGCATGAGGACATGTAATATATATTGCATGAGGACATGCAATAGCTTCAGTTGGGGGGTATGTTGAGTCTTGAAAATGTCATTCATTTCCATTACACTTTCAATATTATGTCTATTATATCATCTCCATTTCACTACTATGTCACCACATTCATCCCACTTTCATTATCATTGGGCCACATTTATGTTTTTCCAAACTTTATTAATTCTAAGCTTTTTAAGTGAATTTGTGGTTAAAAATTAGAAAATAATGTGCATATGCTTATACCTAACAAATGGGTTGAGATTGTTGATATGTGTAGGTTGAAAGGAGGCTTCTAGAAGACCCTTATGTGGCGCTCTAAAGCCAAATTCGAATTTGAGTGGAAAGAATCATGGGATCATGAGGATATGTGTCACATCTCCTAATTATATTGTAACTCTAAGAAGACATGTGTCTTATCAGTTCCTATTTTGATTATGACTCTAGAGGTAGAGGGAGAGATTTATGGACTCTCATTAATGAGATGGCTTCTCATCTTTTTGTGTAAATAGGAGATCGCTCTCCTTGATTTGTTAGTTCTTAAGTCTTAGTTTGTTAGTTCTTAAGCTTGTTAGCTTGTGAGATGGCTTTTGAAAGCTTTGGAGAGCTTTGTTGTACTTTGTAAATTTTGAATAATTTGAAAAAGCTTTGATGTTCTCAACATGGAAGGAGATGTGAAGTAGATGTCATGGAGCATATTAGAATGTAAGGTAGAGTAGATTTCGTTTTATAATTTTGCTTTGATTTCATTATGTCATTTGATTGCTTTCAAGTTTGATAGATTAGATTTTCCATTCATGCAATTTTAATTCATGTAAGTGTATTCAATCAGTTGATTGTAGATTAATTTTTCTTTATATGTTTTTGCATCAACTAGTGACATGAGATTAACCTCTCTGCTGACTTTGCTTTTCTTAGTTTTTTTGAATTCTAGTTTTGTTTTGATTTCAGTCTTCTTTACTTGCTTTGTTAGTTAGTTTAGAAATCAACTTGCTCATATCATTGACGGTTACCTCCGAAAGCCATAGCTAGACTACTGGTGAGGGATCGAATTATGAATGTGTAATTTGATTTTAGTTTTACTTTTCTGCAATTAGATATCAAATTGCTCATGACATTGATGATTACCTCCGAAAGCCATAGCTGGACTGTTGGCGAGGAATCGAATTATGAGTGTGTAATTTGATTTTAGTTTTACTTTTCTGCAATTAGATCTCAGATTGCTCATGACATTGATGATTACCTCCAAAAGCCATAGCTAGACTACTGGTGAGGGATCGAATTATGAATGTGTAATTTGATTTTAGTTTTACTTTTTTTTGCAATTTTTTATTTCTTTGAATGCACTAGCTTAAATCACTTTTCTATATTTAAACAGCAACAGAGATAATAGTTTCACGATCAGTAGTTCATTATTTACTTGTTTTAAATAGCAACACATTTTCCATTCTTGTTCAAGCATTACTGTTATCACTAGTACATTCTAAGACCTTCTGAAGTGTTAAGTTCTGGAAATCATTATAGAGGACATAATTGCCTTAAAATCTGTATCCATGCTTGCCTTCTAGAGACTTAGGAATATGATTTCCATTTGCATTAAACACTTTAGGAGATAAACAAGAACAAAACCCCAAAACAAAACAAAAACTATAAAACAAAAAAGTAAGAAAAAGGTTAACTAAGCACATACGGTGCACCACACTTCATCGGTTTACGATACCCAGATTGATAATTTATGTAGAGTAATTTAAGACGTTAAATTGACTAGATAGGAAGTTGATTAAAGAGGGAGAAGATCATTCTCTAGAGGTAGAGGTCGAGGAAGAGACTATCAACTTAGATGTTTTAGATGTGTGAAACTAGGACATATGAGTTATAAATGTCCTGAGAATGTACTAGTAGGACACAGAGGTGATTATGTTGCAAAAGCAATGGAAGAAGATGAAAGTCCAACTATAATTGGAGAAGTTCCTAATGTAGGGGAATGTTTATTTATGAAAAGAGTGTTGATCAAAGAAGAAATGGAAGTCAAAGAGTTGTCTCAAAGGAGAATTCTATTTAGGACTATCTATAAGACCAATTATAGTTGATAATGAAAGTATTGATAACATGGTTTCTATTGAAATGGTAGAAAAATTGAATTTGAAAAAAACAAAGCACCCTCATCCTTACACTAGTACAAATGGGGCCAAAATTCGATGGCTATTCATTGGATATGCGACTTATTGGTGTCGACTATCTAACACATTATAGTTGAGCAACTCGTTATTGGTGTCGACTATCTAACACATTATAGTTGAGCAACTCGTTGTTGGCATTATGTCCAATAATTGATACTTTATTAAACATCAGATATTCAATGGTACAAACATTAATTATCCAACACAAATATAGCCGAAATTGTCATTAAAAATATGACACTTTGAAGTCGGTTTTGCGATGCTCACATCCGTTGAATATCTGACACAAAAAATGTCTGTAGAGATGCCCACATACATTGAATATCTGACAAGACCCACATTTAGTCTGGTAGGAACATCTGGCGGTGTGGTGTCAGATAATTGATGGTAGATCTAGATTGTGCGACGAGAGTGTTATCTCTTCAACGCTTTCTTCCATATGTATGGAGCAGAAAGTATCATCGTTTAGCTTCAGATATTCACCATTCTATTAAATTATTTCGATGGAAGTTTATATCTCAAATGAATTGTTCTATCGATTTGGAGTAGCAAGACGAACAGTTTAGTGTTGGATATTCTACGAGATAACAATTTTGTTCGATGAAAATGCCATATGTCTGACGCTTATTTCGTCAGTCTTGAGTTGAATATTTGACGATTTTCATGTCAGATAAGAGTCGGATATGCAACGACTTCCATGTACCGTCGAATATTCGACGGGCATTTGCGAATTAAAAAATAATATATATAATTTGATGGCTTTACATTAAGTTTTCTTGCTTTCTCCGAGGCTCCATCATATTCATTCCAAAAGTGAAAGACCAACATCTCTATTCAATAATTCAACCAATATGATCAATAATCCATAAATCAAATTACTTAAAGTTTCAAGTGTTTAAGAAATGCTCTAGATCAAAAACTTTAGAAACTTTTTGCTAGATTTCTAAAGTGGCTTAAAAGCCAAGAGTTGAAATGGTCTTTATAACACAAATTATGAAGCCTTCCTTTGCAATACAATCCCAATTCTTAATTAGGTATGCAACTCATTACTCTTATTTTTGTCCATGATATATACATGTGTAATGTTCACTTGTATTATTATTCATAATTTCCTCTATGGAACTAGAGTTATGAGCTTCTCTAAGGCACATAAGTAGTTTGCATGTCTAATGGATACATTAATATACCATGAGGAGATGTTTTATATGTAGAATATGATATTTAGAGTTTTTCTTAATGGTTAGTAGGTGTAGAGATGCTATACCATTGTAATAAGATAGATTTTGTTCGACCCTAATACTCTCTTCCTTTTATTTTTAAGAGTTTGGGAAGTTACTCATTTTAACCTTTCAATAATATGAGTAGAAGCGTAATTATTTCAATGCTAATATTACAATGAGAGAGGATAATATCATATAAATCACATATCTACATGCTAAAGAAAACCTAGAGTCTGTAATGAACTTCAATTGAACAATTTTTTTGATGTTTGTTTTGCTGGGCCAAAACAAACCACAATATGTGATGATTTATGGCTTGATACCATCAAAGATTTAGGAGAGGGGAAATTATTAATTTTATATGTAGGGATTATTAATTTGGAAAGAATCCCAACACCCAGAAGGTAAATTTCAAATTAACAAATCTTTTTTTGTATGATTCACTATCTCAAAACAATCCTCAATATGTAAAGCCCGAATATTTAATATCACCAAATGGTTAGGCACATGTTGTTGTTATAAGATAATATACAACATCACATAAACATTGGCCATAACTCAAAAGCAACTTAAAATGTTGTGTTAAGATAGTTTAGAATATCACATAAACACTAACCATAACCCAAAAACATCTCACAACATATACATAAAAATCTATTAACAATATTAATGTTAAAACTAACATTATCATTAAATTATAAGTTTAAAAATATACCAATCTAATAAAACCATCGAATATGCTACTAAAACTAATGTAACTTTGAAAAACCATATACATGAAGCTTAATGGTTAGTAAAGACAAATTAGGAGGCCCGGGGGGAGTGGGAGTCTAATAACATAGGATTTTAATAAATAGATAGCCACCCATAGATCAAAATGGCTTATAACATTTAATATTGTAATATTTATATTGTTAAATTTAAATATAAATTTAAAAGACATAGATTATATAGAATTTATTTCAATCCTATCAAATGATATTTGAATAGCAAGTTATTAGGCCACATTGTAAATAAACAAAGGATTTACATAGATTCTTTAACCAAATTGCTTTACTAAGGATGCTATGGGGATGAATATCCAAGGGTGTGAAGAATGTTTTGGATTTTCTTGAAAATGAGTGTCATGACATGGTTGTTAATGAGTGTTTCTAGCAATTTTTAGGTAAGAAACCCACAACTATGAACTGGATTGAAGGGCATGGAAAATCAGTGGCCTATGATGTTATCATCACCAAGGAAGTTGTTAGGAAGGTTTTGAAGACAATTGTTCCAGTTTTTTTTTAATATGAACAAGCTCAAGAGCATAAATGGATCTACACTATCTAGTGCAATGGGAGGCTTCAATGCTCACACATCCAATATTTTATACTATATTTATTGTAACTGATCTATATATTGGTTGCATTTTCTAATATATATTAGTCCAACAAAATTCTAACATATATTAGCTTTCAATTCACAACAATTTGTTATTACGATGGAAATTTAAGTACATATGCGTGTAATATCCATGATGGGATGTATGAATTGTCCTCTCCACATTGCCCATCAATGATTATAACCTTGAATGGGCTAAAACTTGTATGTCATCATCATCTCTAAATGACCCGATAGATGAAAATTTACCATGTATGTCATCATCACTTCACATTGTCTCATAGATGGCCCCTTCTATATATTATATGCATGAATTTCTGGTAGGCCATCCCCTCTACCTAGCCTATGATTGATTGTGACAACAGGTGAATAAAGAACAATTTATAAGTAGGGGATCTTGTTAAAAAGATCCATCAATTGTCCTTTATTCACTTGCTGTCATAATCAATCATAGGATAGGTAGAGGGGACGACCTTACAAAAATTCATGCATATAATCTGTAGAAAGGGTCATCTATGAGATAGTGCGAAGTTATGATGATAGAAATTGTAAATTTTCATCTGCTAGGTCATTTTGAGATGATGAGATAGACCAGTTCTAGCCCATTCAAGGTTATAATCATTGATGAACAATGTGGGGAGGAAAATTCATACGTCCCATCATGGAAATTACACACATATGTACTTAAATTGTCATTGTTATAGGCAATTTTGTCATATTTGGTCAATAGGCCTACAAAATGGATCCATGAACACCTTGTCATCATCCCTACACAAAGCCCTAAGAATGAGTCTCTCAAATCCATGAGTTTATGACCATGACTGCTTCATTCTAGTGCTTTTAAGGCCCAGCGCACCTTGTCCCTTTAGGAACTTTCTTGGACTGGCAAGTTGCTCAGTTCTACACCTTCTTTTATCAAAGTAGGTTTCCCTTGCTGGGGGTGCGTTGATTCTAGAAATTTAGGAAAAATAAAAAGAATCCCAAAGCTTCTAGGAGTTGTACAACCATTTACCTTGGATAAGGAATTAGAATCCTAGCTCCCATACCTTGGAGTTTTCACCTCTTATCCCTTGAAATGATCCTCCCATCAAGAGTGGATCTCAAGCCTAGATTGGTAAATGAATAAGAATTACTAAACTACCTTCCTCTCCTATATATTTACTTCCATCCACAAGCTAGAGGTTGTATTTTGGAGATTAATCATACCCTTATGCTGCTGCTTTGACCATAAGAGAGGCATCATTCCCATGCATTAAGGTGGATTGGAGGTGTACATTTTGGTAAGGAAGAACAAGTCAACTTGGGAGGTTTGGTACAAGATCAACTTCCACTTTTGGTTGTAAACTATTTCCGTTTTGTATTAATACAAAGAGCATGCCTTTTTTCAACATTTTTTAATCTTATGTTTATGTACATGTGATTCAATGCTATGTTGATCCATTGAATAGAATGATTGGATAATGTGACATAGATGTTGTAGATCTTTGGCTTGTGTTGTTTGTCTATGTATATTCTAATTATAGTGTTTGGAGCTACGGTTGGAGCTGATAATCCAAGAGGAGAGAAGAGCTTATGATAGATCACAAACATCTTTCCATTCTCTAATTATTCTAAGGAAAAATTTGTAGTATTTGATTTATGTTTTTCTAGATCAGGCACTAAGTCTAGGGAAGATACTTCTATCCAGAGTCGCAGATTTTGTATAACAAATTTGTGACTCTACTTAGGATCGATTAATTTTCTTAGTGGTTTCCTTGACTTTATCCCTTATTAAACCTTTTAAACTGACCCTCATTGCCTCGCTCAGATCTTAATAGACCATAGGAATACCTTTCATTGAGATGATTTGGTTTTTGGTGTTGTTAACTAGCTGGATTAGGATCATAGCACCCCTTGGTATGGAGACATAGAGTTGCAAAGCACCTTGGCCTTCTCTACACCTGCTCTGCAAAGCACTCTAGCCCTTTAGGCACCTACGTTGACCCCAGTGACATGCAAAAACCTACCTTTTATTTCCTTGCTCTCTTATTAGCTTTGTTCCAGCTAGTTCTCCTTGTGTCCCTAAGTGTGTTTTGTTATCTCAATAGACTTCACTTGGTTTTCTTTTGGTTTTTATAGCCTTTGATGAGAATTTGTTTAGATTTTTGCTTTGTTCTTGTCATTAAGTCATTGGAAAATTAGTTTCTTAACCATTGGGTTGCTTGAAGGAATTGTTGTTTCAGTCATCATTCTGAAAAAAGTGTTTTTTATCAGTGATTAGGTGAATATCTTAGTTTTCATATAAAAATTAAGTGAAATCGAAAAGAAAAATATCATGCATCATGCATTACATATAGGGCTTTTATTTTGATTGGAATAGTGAAGTTGAGGAAATTGATTGATTGCATCACTTGTTTGTTGCATTGTTGATTGATTTCTTCTTCTCCTACTTAGTTAGTCCTTTCATTGTTAAAAGGAAAATGAAATGAGTTTGTTTTATCATATTAGTTGCATCATAGGTGTGTTCATGTGACATCTATTTTTGAGCCTTGAAATCAAAACATAATTCAAGATCAACTCTAAAATTCACCTCAATTAACCTAAGGAGCATTTGAAACTTAACGTCACACATAGAGGTCTAGGCTAAAGACATGTTCCAACATCTTTAAATGTGGGATATGTTATTCTTTGTCAGCGTTACATTCCAAGAGTGATATCATGTTCCACGTACATAAGTGTATAAGATTGTTCCCTACGTACCTTCGGGTATATCAGATGGCGCTCCACGCATGAAATTATATGGGAACGTTCTCATCATACGGTTACGTATTAGACAACACTATTACGGACTATGCTTCCACGTATTGTCAAGTATATTTTGTAAGTCCACCATAGGTTTCTATCCTTGCCATAGGTAACCAAGTTAGCTGCCTTATACATTGTGATACACCGAACAAAACATTCAAGGAGATTTCCTACCTATACACAAATTCTTGGTTCTCCAAGGTGGTATATTGTAGTTCACAGTTGCTTGGTAAACCCTTTTGCCTAGCTACCCCTTTTTGATTTATTTTTGTTGTTAATTTCTAAAATCAATTAATTGACCGCAAAACAACACTCTCCCCATGGAACAACTCCTTAGTGGACCTTAGGTTGAGACTAATGGCAACAGTTATTGAGTCTACCAATCTAGGAAACCCCTCTGATGGGAATCCTGCTCATTTTCCTTCTTTTGGAAATATTGATGCTCCTTATATGGCAATGTCGTCCCTTCTTGGATTTACCATTGGTTTTCCAATTTGTTTTTTTTTGACCCCATGGTTTCAAATGTCCAAACTACTTCTCAACCAAGTAGTTCTCCACCTGAACAAGTTGATCCTAAAGTTGACCCTTTGCCTTCTTTGCTTGTTCGATCTTCTTCCTCTTCGTCTAGTGAAAGCTTCCAATTTAGTAACCAAGAGGATAATAAGAAGAAGAAAAATAAGCAGGGGAGCAATAAAGCAACCATTGCTATCAATGCAACTAGTATAGATAAACCTTCTAATTAGCCCTGCAAAGTTAAATTCACTTGGAAGCTTTGTAAGGTTGATCACCTTCTAAGAGATTTTCCTGGTCTTCCCAAGGTATTAGAAGTGTTGTCCACAGGCTTACATCAACTTTTGTCATCAACCTCTGGAGATCATGCTGGTGACAATCCTTCAACTAGTTATAGTAAGGTCCACGGGGAAAAGGGTAAATTGAAGTTTCCCTGTGGGTTATGTGAAGAAAATCATCCTATTCATATTTTTCCTTATATGGATGAAACCTCAAAAGTGTTGGAAAACCTTACAACTTCTCAGCCTTGACTTCCAGCTTCTTACTAGAAGCATTCCCCTAATCCTCCACTAGTTTATGAAGTGATTGATTAGAATCCAAATCCAATCAATTCCACTCTCTCTGAACATGAATCCCATGAGTCTATTCCTGACCAACCATTGGTTGATAAAATGGTTGAATCTATTCCACCTTCAGTAGATCGTACCTTTCTCGTAGAGAGTGAACTTCATATCTCTAAGGTTATTCTCATTTCTTCATATTCCAATGAACTAGGGGGGAATCCTCCCATTCCAACAACACAGGGGGGGGAATTTCCTTGTTCCCACAACATAAGGGATTAGTTATCCCATTCCCACGACACCCCCTCCAAGTAGTTTGGTCACTTCCTTTAATTGGAGTCAAATGGCAGGATATTGTCTTCCTTCTTACGTTCCCTTCCAAATCATAGTAAAGGCTTATAATATGCCCGTACCTAGAAAAATCATAGATTAAGCTGCATCTATTAGTATTATCTCCTCAACTGCATGGAAAGCTTTACATTCTCCACAACTTGTTCCTATTACCCAGAATCTATTGGTTTGTAAAAGAGGAACCAACCAACCCTTAGGTATACTTCCTCAGCTACCTATTACTTTGGGAGGAAAGACTATCTATAAATATATGATGGTAGTCCAAGGCCCTTTGGGTTTTAATTTACTTCTTGGGCGTGACTATTTATGACATGGGAGCTCTTGTCTCTTCACTATTTCAAGTGATGTGTTTCCCGTATGAAGGAAGAATCATGACCATTGACCAAATTTCATTCGTTAGTCCTAATTTGAATCCCAATAAACTAGCTTCCCTAAATTGTCCTTATATGCAAGTGGTATCTCCCCGACCATAGATTAATTATGTGGCAATTTGTTCCATGTCTGCATCTACTAATGATCTAGTAGGTGATGTAGTGCATCATTTACTAGGGGCATTAGAGCTTGATCTTTCCATTGGAACCCTTGATATGTATTTCTTACAGAGCATTTTTCTCCCTTCTGATGAAAACCTCTTGGAAGCCATGGCCTTCTGTAGGTCATGACCAAGGTTACCAGAGAAAATTTCCTTTTCTTGTGTCAATATCGTTAAAAATTGAAACAAGGTTCTCAGAGAAAAGTTCCTTCTCTTGTGTCAAGCTCATTAAAAGGTGAAACGAGGTCTATCAGAATAGTTCTTTTCCCATGTCAAGCTCGTTGAAAAATGAAACAAATCCCATTCCAATTTGAGTCTTTGATTAGATCTCGTAAATTCCCAATCGATTCTTTCAATTGATCTTGTATATGAACCTTCATTCCATCCACCTGTTAGTAACTAGTCATCTACTTAGGTGCATGGAATGAAGCTTGGGGGGCATGTACCTCGAATTGAGTCATTATGCTAGGTGAATGCAAACTTATTCCAAGCACAGTTTTTCTCCATTTCAAGCTTGTGTAAAAATGAAATGAATTTCAAGAAAAGTTTCCCATGTTTCAATCTTGTGTAAAAAATGAAACCATTCTCATCCGATTCTCGTGATTGCCATTTTTTATCAGCTTATTTTTGGCAAATGAGCCTTGGTTTTCTCATTTCATTGCCATCATTTTCTTGGCCGATCATATTCTCTCAATTTTTTTTTACCCTTTCCTGAGGAATTGTTGTAAAGAGTGGTCTTATTAGCTAGCCTCTTGACCTTTGCATGTTTTGAGTAGTTCCATCATGATCGGAACCAGTTTCTATCCTTTATAACACTTGTTCCTCCAGGAGGAGTCTTCTTTCAGCTCTTTTCGTACTTCCAAAATATGAAAGATTACCGAGCACTTGTATTTTCGAACTTGTTAAAGTAAATGAAAAGATTTCTACTCAGTATATGTTTAACACTTTTCCGGACCGAGATAGACTAACTACAAAAAAGGAATACCTTAGTTGAGCGTGGCTAATAGGTTCTCTTGAGTATTGTTTTCTACCTTTTCGAACTAAAGAGACTATCTACAAAAAGGAACCTTTGGAGTTTTCTTTTTTGCCTCTTATTCAAACTCTCTAAACATGAAAAAATTGTTGAGTCAGATCTTCACTGGACATGTTAAAACATCTAACAACGATGGACTCGTCGAACATGATGGGACCAGACCACTCCTTATTAGGGTTCGTTAAACATACACGAAGGGATTCATCCGAAGGATGAACTTATAGATCAATCATATGTTATCTTCCTCAATATGGTTAAACGATAAAGAGGTACTAACCAACAATGGGTTGGGAAATTTGGAAAATGGGACATTCTACCTATTATGGAAGTGAGTCACTCTTGAACATGACACTCTTCCACTTCATATCCGTGGTTGTTGGGTTGGTAAATATACTTGTATTTTCATTCATCATACCATTTCAGAGCCTGCATTTTTAGTTTTGGGTCAATGCTTCCAAATCCATTCAATGTCACCGATGTGTTCAAGAGAAATATTTCAGTTAATATATGCTACAATAATGTCAATCCTTCATTCCATGTATGTCGTTCCTAAACCAATTCCACATTAATGACATTCTCTCTTGAATCATGACACCTATTTCATGTCGTTGATGGGGGATACATCAAGGTCCTCTTGTGACAGGTCACTTCCTATCGACTTCAACTCATTATCCAAGAAGTTGACTTAAAAAATATCCCTTCAATAACTTGGGACTTGCATACATCAATGACAAGTTTCCTCGCTCTCGGCGATATATTTACATCACTGGCTTTTGATCGATAGATTCTATGTGGTGTTCGACTTCAACTCATTCATTCACACCATTCATATTGTACTGTAGTACCTTGAGAGCCATTAACATCATTGGTGGTTTCTCTTGCATTTGTTAATGTATTACATCATTTCTTGGTAATCAAATGGTGTCTGCCATGTTTGAATCCAAATCCTTTATTCATATGGTTAGATTCATAAGTTGGATGGTTGAGTGAACGATATAGAAGACCCCGGATCTAGTTCCATCTATTCGAGTTATGATTTCAGGATTAATACAAGATCACAATATATAATGGCTATGATCATATAGATAGTCATCCAATCATAGATCCACACTTTGTCATTAAAGGACATGTCTTCTTGATCATTCTACATGTAATGTTAGCTTATGTGTTGAGCATGGGTATGCCGACCTCAGCACAGATATCATGATGAGAATGTATTGTAATAGATGATGATCTGACCAATTGTCCTTGATCCATACATTTCACAAGATAAATCACATCAGTCATCATCCATTATTTTTGACTTTGTGCTTTAGGAGGTGTTGGTGCCTAAATCTACCTCAGGCTAAAGAAAGGCAGGTCTAGGGTAACATCAAACCACGCTTAACCTGGTAGCTAGCCCTACTAGGTCGAGAGAGGGCTCTCTCCTTGTCAATCTCAATTACAATATGGCAACTAGGGCTTGAGATGACTGAAATGAATTTTGATTTTAGGCTAGGTATATTAGTTCAGAGGATTTTGTTTGATTTTGATGGTTAGTTGCTGGATCAATTGGAGAATGCAGCTTGGATCTGGGAAATCAACTCAGGAATACAATCATGTCCTGTGGAGCAGGGTAGACAAGAGCTTATGTACTAGCAAAGGATTGGGATGGTAGAATAAGACAGCTGAGGAGTTGAGGAGGGCATAATAAATCTATGAATCCTTTTCAAACAATGAAAACATTGAAAACTAAATGCAATCCCAAGACAAA
Organism: Pinus tabuliformis; assembly: GCA_031772625.1. Taxonomy (NCBI): domain Eukaryota; kingdom Viridiplantae; phylum Streptophyta; class Pinopsida; order Pinales; family Pinaceae; genus Pinus; species Pinus tabuliformis. Next base: position 1,031,172,943 of record CM062805.1, read on the forward strand.
GCATTGTAAATCTAGTGAAATTCCCCTTGATTCATTTAGTTTAGAAGAAAGAGAGAGATGTGGATACATATAAAACATTATAAAAACTCATTACAAAGAAGAAACAATACATAAAACTCATTGTCACAAGAATCCCACAAAAATAGCTGTGAAACCTGGTTTTATTCCTTGCCAACTGTTGATACAAAATGTTTAGTGAGTCCAACACTTCTACCAAAGTCCAACCTTTACAAATGAATCAAAAAGTACATGATATAGGCAAGGAAACTACTCAAGCTAGCTATTAGGGTCAAATCCATGAGAAAATGGGTGGTTTCAACCATATCTAAACTAAGAACAGGAATATAGGCAGTGGAATAGCTTGCCTCTAAAACTAAGGAAACCAATTCATTCAGTGAAAAACCACCTTTGACTTGATGTATCTACCCTATTAAGTGTTTTACATACATAATTACATAAAGTTACATCATTTACCATGTTAATTTCACCATGAGAGCAAGAAAAAGTCAACTATAGAGAAAACTAGGCCAAATCTGGAAAATCAGGCAAAACTGGCAAAATTCATCCTATGCGCAGCGCCACTAATCCTATGCATAGCACTTTTTCTAGGCCAATTTTGGAAGGCTTCCCAGAGTCCAAATCAGGTGCAGGATAGCTCGTTGGAAATCTTGATGAGTCTACTTTCTAGAACAATTTGAATTTCTGAATTTGGAGTCCATTTGCACCTCCAAAAATTGATTCTCCCAAGACTACTTCCTGTGTGGCAAAAAAGTGGCAGAGAGGGAACTTTTTGGGTGTTTTTTGCCCTTTTGGAGACCTAGAACTTGTCCAAAATTATCAACCATTTCTCAGCATGCATATTATTCCCTGCTGATTCCAAAAATACAAACTTTTTTGCAAATGGATGCTCCCAACAAAAGCGCAGCGCCACCTGCTGAAAAAACCTGTTTTTTGCATTAAAATTTTCAAAAATGACAAAAATTGCTCCAAATTTCTTGAAATTTGGCATGAGTAATCCTTTTTAGGTTCTTTGCCAGGCCAATGATGCTTCATCCAAGATCTTGAGTTTATCTTGCTCTTTTTCTTGCTCCTCAAATCTATTTTTAGCTTATCCTTTAGCCTCTTCACCCTTGTTTTGCAAATCTTGTTCCGGGTTAGGTAGTGATAGGCGCAGCATTTTCTTCTCTTTGTTGGCTTTCTCAAGCATCTTCTCAAGGTGAATGTTCACCCTCTCTACCATTGCACAAAACTGATAACAAGACTGGTGTTTAAAGCTAGTTATAGCGAGAGGACAAGAAAGTAATTCTGTAAGAGTGGTGGGCTCCTCTCGGATGATCTTCCCCCCCTTTGTGTGGATTTCTTGGTACATGAGCTTCTCTGGAAGAATCACTAAGAGTTTCCTCTTCCCTCTCATAATCTGAATCTATCTCCATGCTTATGAATTTGAAGTGAAAGCAGATGAGTATGAAGATATTTTGAAATATGAAGTGAAAGGGTTTCTCTTGGGAAATGAGGGGAGTGAATGGTATTTATGAATGTGGAATGAGGGGTTAATAATGAAGTGGATGTAGTGAAGGAATAGGAAGTGGGAGTTAGGGTTTTGGGAATAGGGTATAGGGTTAGGGTTTTGAGAATAGTATGTAGAAGGGTTTATATGTGGAGGGTTAGAGTTTAGGGAAAATAGATTAAGGGAATGGGGATTTAGGGAAAATAGTTTAAGGGAATAGGAACAGCAGAAAACAAGTACCCTTTGCAAATCTATGAGACAGTTTGGAGGATAGCTAGGGTTTAGTTTTTTGAGATATGAAAATCACCACAACTGATGAAAAACCCTTGCTAAACAAGATGAGAAGCTTTACTTACTTGATGAAAGGCCAATTAAGAAATTTGAAGTGAATTTGGGTGACTTGAGTCGTTTTGTAGCTCAGTGGACAGGTGTGCAGCGTTGCCTCTTAGGTGCGCAGCACCGATTGTATGCGCAGCACCAGAACAATTTTATATGCAAAATCTACAACAGGTGCGCAGTGCCGGGTAGGTGCGCAGCACCAAAGCCCAGGTGCGCAGCGCCGGCAAAATGACTGTATTTTTCCTCTGTTTTTGCCCTCTTTCTCCAAAAACGTGATTTTTCTCCCTTTAGCTCATTCAATTGCAACAATGAAGACTCAAACACATGGATTGGCTTTTATATCCCTTTGCTTTTAATTTTTCATTAACCAAACCCACTTTTCTAATGTTTTGCTAGCTTTTTCACAAATGCTCTGTTTTACTCATATTCTAGCTTTTTCTTTTTTGCAGGTGGACTTTTACATTGATTTTTTTAATGGCAGGAGTTGGCTTTGTTACCAGGTCACCAGAAACAGCTATTGGAATACTTATTACATATAGAAACATTGAAATTACATGAAATTTGTACAATAATGGAAAAAACCCTGTTTTCACCTCAAAACAGAGTTTTGAGGTAAAAAAGAATTATTGAGCATAACAGAAGTAAACTTATGAGCTTATTTATCCTCCTCATGTGCCTGCTAACCTTTTTATTCAAATAGGAAGACCATGATGAAAAACCCTAAGACCTAGTGAGACTAAACCATAAAACTGAATTTTATAAATGAAATGGACCAGAATGACAGTGAATGACCTAAAAAAAGTGTGAACAGGTTAGCAGGTGAATTTCATGAGGGAAATTGACAAGAGACTACTACCATCAGTTGATCCATGACCTAATGGAATGTAGCTAATCAGATGAGACACCTAATATGCGTGAAAAAGAGCAATTTGATCACTGATGGAAGTGTGAAGACAGTGACACTAACATTGGCTCCAATGGGGATGGTAGCTCCTGGGAGGTGCCAAGAACCAAAGATCTTTGGAAAATCAGATAAGTGCCTTCATCCATCGGGAAATATGGAGTCAATATCTTGGCAAAAAAAACATTAAAACTCAAGACTCAATATTCATAACTGAAATGAAACTGATGCAATACTAAAACACAACTGACAAACTGGAAAATATGCTCGAAGTGGAGCTTACTCAATAAAAAATACTCTAATTGTTCCACTCATCGCCTGATCAAGTGAAGTGAAATAACCAATGCAACCAAGCAAGCATTCTGGTTGTTGTTTGCATTCTCCACAAGTGATTTCTTATGAACCATAAGAGAGAACTACTGAAAGACAACTCGCATGAAAACTTGTAAACAGATCCGTTGAATAATATGGATTCTCTATTCGCCTCGAAAAAAACTGCATAAGGATCTTGAAATTCATGCACACTGGGACTTAGCTCATCCAATGGATTACTTTTCTTCTCCTCATACCATGAATGAAAATCTTGATCTAAGCTTTGTGGCGAGACTCTCGCTGAAAATGACAAAGAAACTGGCTGCCAAATCAAGTTTGTATCAGTATATGTTTCAAGCTCACAGGTAGCTAATATAGAAGGACTTTGACTGCAAACATTGTCCAACACATCAAATATTGGATCGTGAAAAACCTGAAGAGACTATTGCAACCCATTTTCTATTGGTTCTAATGAGATTTCATGATTTTCTACAAGCTTCTCATTTGAAGATATACTATGCAATTTTCCCTTCAAAAACTAAAATGATTCAAAACAAAATGGTACGGAATCATCTGGCATCATTTGATCATATGGTCCAGCTTCCAAGTCTTCATTTGCAACTTGACAATCAATGGCATTCGGAGGCTACAACTCTGGATATGAAAAGTCTTGAACAAGGTTTTCATTGCCCTCAAGATGGTCTAGATCAAGACTTGTCGACAATTGATTTCTGATTGCATGAAAGTTGTCTCTGATGAACTGAAACGAAGCAAAAAAAAAAGGCAAAGATCCTTCACTTACTTGAAAATTTGCTGCACTTTCCTCCTCACTTCCATAGCTGATATGCAACGACTGATCACTATATTCGAGTTGAAAGTGAACTTCCTCCTTCCACAAACTAGCTACTGATTTATCTGCAAGATTAGCATCTATTTGGAGAACATAATCATCATCATACTGATCAAACTTAGGGAATTCATCAACATAAAACACATCATCAAGCATACATGTCATATCAATGGATCTCTCTTCTCCAAGATGATCTACAAAACAATCATAATCAGATCTATGACAACTGGGATAAGAAAGAAAAAGCTTTGGATCGGCCACTTGTTCTTCTTCAATCAGTGAGCCATGATCTTGAACATCATACTCATTCCTTTTAGTGATCTTTTGCATCATCTCTTCCATTTCACTTACCAAAATGTTAAGCTTTACTTCTAAAGATGTTGATTCATCTAGATCTATGTTCTTCACCTCTTCTTCCTTCATATTTGCCCTTCTGATCAACAAATTAGCTTCTACATCTACTGCACTATTCTACATCTCTTCAAGTGTTGCAAGGTTTCTTTCTCTCAGCTGAAACTCCATTTCCGGATCAAAGGCTTCCGAGTACTGCAAGAGAGCAAATCCAAGAGGAGGTCTTATATTAACCGACATCGAAAAATAGAATTGGTTAACCCTGGCAGAAAACTGTTGTATTGTCTCCCCTGGCAATCTTTTTAGTGGGTTATACTCTTCTATAATCAAAAAAGGGTTCTGTCTAACCACCCACCCGTCAAGGAAAACTTTGACGAACTGCAGGAAATATGAGATGCTCGCATAAGGCAAGGTCTTGAACCAACTCTTGACTTTCCCTTGCAAAGAAAGAGCAAAAAGCCTAAGACTGACATCCTCTTCATCAACTTGAAAAAGGTCGAGAAAACACTCAAAATCCAATACATTTCTCTCAGCAATGATGTTGTCACGTTCACCATCAAATCTTGGTAGATATAGGTCATGATTTTTAGGGAAAGCATGGGATATAGGAGGTAAAATCAGAGGCTTTTATCGATCTGGAATTTTACAAGGTATAGGGGTATGTACAGAAGGTGTAGAATCAGGCTTGATCTCTTGAGGCTCATCAATTTGAAGACGATCATCACAAGCTTTAGAAAAAGGGTCTTGATCAAGCTCAAAGGCATGAAAATATTTGGTATTCACAATCTTCAAAGGGAAGGAATCTATGCAAGCTGAGGATCTTTTCTCAAATACAATATACTTTGCAAAGCTTTCTTGACATTCTCGGGAAAAGAGAAGAAATAATTTATAACAAAGAACAACATGTCTTGGATGAAATTCCAACTTGAATACCTGATCTTTCCATATTGTCCTTTCATGTTCTTGTTGGTCAGGTTCAGCCTCCAGTGGAGTCCTTGGATCTGATATCGAAACTGATTTAGAGTCACCAAGTGAATGATTTCAGCCTTACTGTGTCTGATCGTTGTTCACCATCAACAATCAGATTTGAACTTGATTACATTTTGCTGAGGAACACAAAACTACGTTCCCCAGTACGGTCACCACTATGTTCCCCAGTATGGTCGCCACTATGTTAGTGCCTAAATCTACCGCATACTGAAGAAAGACAGGTCTAGGGTAACATCAAACCATGCTTAACCTGGTAGCTAGCCCTACCAGGTCAAGAGAGGGCTCTCTCCTTGTCAATCTCAATTAGAATATGGCAACTAAGGCTTGAGATGACTGAAATGAATGTTGATTTTAGGCTAGGTATATTAGGTTAGAGGATTTTGTTTGATTTTGATGGTTGGTTGCTGGATCAATTGGAGAAGGCAGCTTGGATCTGGGAAATCAACTCAGGAATATAATCATGTCCTGTGGGGCAGGGTAGACAAGAGCTTATGTACTAGCAAAGGATTGGGATGGTAGAGTAAGATAGCTAAGGAGTTGAGGAGGGCATAAGAAAGCTATGAATCCTCTTCAAACAGTGAAAACATTGAAAACTAAATGCAATCCCAAGACAAAGCACTGTAAATCTAGTGAAATTCGTCTATTCCCCTTGATTCATTTAGTTTAGAAGAAAGAGAGAGATGTGGATACATTATAAAACATTATAAAAACTCATTACAAAGAAGAAACAATACATAAAACTAGTAGCTGTGAAACCTGGTTTTATTCCATGTCAACTGCTGATACAAAATGTTCAGTGAGTCCAACACTTCTGCCAAAGTCCAACCTTTACAAATGAATCAAAAAGTACATGATATAGGCAAAGAAACTACTCAAGATAGATATCAGGGTTGAATCCATGAGAAAAGGGGTGGTTTCAACCATATCTAAACTAAAAACAAGAATATAGGGAGTGGAACAGCTTGCCTCTAAAACCAAGGAGACCATTTCATTCAGCTCAAAACCACCTTTAACTTGATGTATCTACCCTATTAATTGTTTTACATCCATGATTACATCAATTTACATCATTTACCATGCTAATTTCACCAAGAGAACAAGAAAAAGTCATCTGTAGAGAAAACTAGGTGAAATCTGGAAAATCAGGCAAAACTGGAAAAATTCATCCTATGCGCAGCACCACTGATCCTATGCGTAGCGCTTTTTCTAGGCCAATTTTGGAAGGCTTCCCGGAGTCCAAATCAGGTGCAGGATAGCTTGTTAGAAATCTTGATGAGTCTGCTTTCTATAACAATTTGAATTTCTGAATTTGGAGTCCATTTTCCCCTCCAAAAATTGATTCTTCCAAGATTTCTTTCTGTGTGGAAAAACAGTGGCAGAGAGGGCACTTTTTGGGTGTTTTTTGCCCTTTTGGAGACCTAGAACTTGTCCAAAATTCTCAGCCATTTCCGAGCATGCATTAAAAAATTCAAAAATGACAAAAAATGCTCCAAATTTCTTGAAATTTGGCATGGGTGATCCTTTTTAGGTGCTTTGTTGGGCCAATGATGCTTCAGCCAAGATCTTGAGTTTATCTTGCTCTTTTTTTTGCTCCTCAAAGCTCTTTTTAGCTTGTCCTTTAGCCTCTTCACCCTTTTTTTACAAATCTTGTTTCGGGTTAGGTAGTGATAGGCCATATGGCGCAACATTTTCTTCTCTTTGTTAGCTTTCTCAAGCATCTTCTCAAGGTGAATGTTCACCCTCTCTACCATTTCACAAAATTGATAATAGGATTGGCGTTTAAAACTAGTTACAGCAAGAGGGAAAACAAGTAATTCTGTAAGAGTGGTGGGCTCCTCCCGGATGATCTTTCCCCCTTTGTGTGGATTTCTTGGTACATGAGCTTCTCTAGAAGAATCACTGAGAGTTCCTCTTCCCTCTCATAATCTGAATCTGTCTCCATGCTTATGAATTTGAAGTGAAAGCAGATGAGTATGAAGAGATTTTGAAATATGAAGTGAAAGGGTTTCTCTTGGGAAATTAGGGGAGTGAATGGTATTTATGAATGTGGAATGAGGGGTTAATAATGAAGTGGATGTAGTGAAGGAATAGGAAGTGGGAGTTATGGTTTTGGGAATAGGGTATAGGGTTAGGGTTTTGAGAATAGTATGTAGAAGGGTTTATATATGGAGGGTTAGAGTTTAGGGAAAATAGATTAAGGGAATGGGGATTTAGGGAAAATGGTTTAAGGGAATAGGAACAGCAAAAAACAAGTACCCTTTGCAAATCTATGAGACAATTTGGAGGATAGCTATGGTTTAGTATTTTGAGATATGAAAATCACCACAACTGATGAAAAACCCTTGCTAAACAAGATGAGAAGATTTACTTACTTGAGTCATTTTGTAGCTCAGTGGACAGGTGTGCGGTGCTGCCTCTTAGGTGCGCAGCACCGATTGTATGCGCAACACCAGACCAATTTTATATGGGAAATCTGCAACAGGTGCGCAGCACCAAAGCCCAAGTGCGCAGTGCCGGCAAAATGACTGTATTTTTCCTCTGTTTTTGCCCTCTTTCTCCAAAAACGTGATTTTTCTCCCTTTAGCTCATTCAATTGCAACAATGAAGACTCAAACACATGGATTGGCTTTTATGTCCCTTTGCTTTTAATTTTTCATTAACCAAACCCACTTTTCTAATGTTTTGCTAGCTTTTTCACAAATGCTTTGTTTTACTCATATTCTGGCTTTTGCTTTTTTGCAGGTGGACTTTTACATTGATTTTTTTAATGGAAGGAGTTGGCTTTGTTACCAGGTCACCAGAAACAGCTATTGGAATACTTATTACATATAGAAACATTGAAATTACATGAAATTTGTACAATAATGGAAAAAACCATGTTTTCATCTCAAAACGGAGTTTTGAGGTAAAAAGAATTATTGAGCATAACAAAAGTAAAATTATGAGCTTATTTATCCTCCTCATGTGTCTACTGACCTTTTTATTCAAATAGGAAGACCATGATGACAAACCTTAAGGGCTAGTGAGACTAAACCCTAAAACTGACTTTTATAAATGAAATGAACCAGAATGACAGTGAATGACCTAAAAAAATGTGTGAATAGGTCAGCAGGTGAATGTCATGAGGGAAATTGACATGAGACCACTACCATTAGTTGATCCATGACCTAATAGAATGCAGCTAATCGGATGAGACACTTAATATGTGTGCAAAAGAGCAATTTGATCATTGATGGAAGTGTGAAGACACTGACACTAAGAGGAGGAAATTTATTATATCCCATTTTGTCACATCTGGTCAATAGGCCTACAAACTAGATCCATCATCATCCATGAACACCTTGTCATCATCCCTACACAAATCCATAAGCATGAATCTCTCAAATCCCCAAGTTTCTAACCTTCACTGCTTCATTCTGGTGCTTTTAAGGCCCAACGCACCCTAGCCCTTCAGGGACCTGCTTTGAGTTGCAGGTTGCTCAGTTCTGCACCTACTCTGAGTAGATTTTACCTTGCTGGGGAATTTGGGAAAAATAAAAAAAATCTCGAAGCTTCCTCTTCCAAAAGCTTCTAGGAGTTGTTACAACCATTTACCTTGGATAAGAACTTTGAATCCTTTCTTCCCTACCTTGGAGTTTTCACCTCTTATCCCTTGAAATCATCCTCCCATTAAGAGTGGATCTCAATCCTATATTGGTAAATGGATAAGAATTCCTAAACTACCATCTTATGCTATATATTTACTACGATCCACAAGCTAGAGGTTGGATTTTGGAGATTAATCATACCCTTATGCTATTGCTTTGATCATAAGAGAGACATCATTCCCATGCATTAGGGTGGATTGGAGGTGTACATTGTGGCAAGGAAGGGCAAGTCATCTTGGGAGGTTATCTACGAGATCAACTTAAACTTTTGGTTGTAAACTATCTCCCTTCCATATTAATACAAATAGTATATCGTTTTCCTACATGCGTTATGTTATATTTATCTACATGTGTTTCAACGCTATGTTGATCCATTGAATATAATGTGTTAGGCCCCTATACTACTAGTGTAACCCCTTATTGTTATTAGTACAACCCCCTTATTATATAGTTGTACCCATGTAGTCCCTATATTGTTACTATTGTGCCCCATAGAAGCCCACTATTGTTATTATTGTGCCATTACATTATTATCGTTATGTCGGCTCTGATTATATTATGACCCCTTAGACTCCTATATATAGAAAGGAGGTCTTTTCATTTGTATCATCCAAGAATTATTCATTTGTGTAATGTAAAGGAGGTTTCCCCCTCGAAGAGGTTGAATTATAAGGCGTTGATCTATCTTTTCTATCTTTTTGTGAGCTAGTTGCATAACATTTGGTATTAGAGCTTTGGATTCTAGGGTTTCGCTGCTCCAAATAGGTCTTCGTGGAATTTGCACTATAACTTTTTTCTGCAATGTTTCAGATGCTAAAAAAGGACCCATTTGGTCTGAAATCGTTATGAACCTCGGTTTCGAATTTTAGAGCTTTTCGAGCTATATTTGTGGAGATATGATCTAAGGAAGTTAGCCTTTTTGTAGACTCCCGAATTTTATTCCAAACAGGTGACCTGGGGAAAATCGTCATAACTTTTGTTTTGAGCATTAGATTGAAATTTTGTAAGAAGTTACAGAAATAGGACAAAATATAGTTTCTTGTATATATTTTTCAGATCCAAAGATTGAAACAGTGACACATGGCATGTCATACAAGTTCCTCTACTAAAACATTATATAATCAGGTCACCTTAGGAGATTGGGCATAACTCTTTCTTGGAGAATCAAACTCTGATCAGACTTGCGGGGTTAGAAAGAGGACTCAAAGGGCTATTGCATGAGAGAATTTGCAGAACTTTGAGATCTGAAAGTACAGAGTTACAGTCATTTCAAGATCGAGCTCCTGAAATCAAGAAAAGGCGATATGAGGAAGTTTAATGGAAAGGATCCAGTAAATTGGATAGTACAGATGCAGCAATATTTTGATCTACATGGTGTACCACTGTTACAAAAGGTATGTATTGCATCTTCATATTTAGAACCGAATCAGTTTTTATGGTATAAAGGGCTTTTTTCTCGTAAACAACTTGTTACGTGGTCAATTTTCACGGAGGAAATGATAGCACATTATGAGGATACAAAGAGCAACACCACAACAATTGGAAGAAAAAAGAGAAAAAGGGCTTTGTTACAAAGTGGAAAGCAAAATTATGGAAACAAGGAAGTCTACCCTTCACAACTATAAAGATGGAACTGTTGTTTCTCCTAGCCTTCCACAACCTACAAGGGTTACACCACAACAATTGGAAGAAAAAAGAGAAAAAGGGCTTTGTTACAATTGTGATAGCAAATGCACTAAAGGTCATAAGTGTGCTGAGAAGAATTATTTTTCATAGAGTATGAAGAGGAGGAAGAAAAGGATCAAGAAACATCAAAAGAAGAGGATATACGCTAGGACCCAACCCTAGAGAAAGAAGAAATGAATCTAACCATATCTTGTGAAGCATTGGCAAGAATTACCACTCCTCAAACTCTCAAGATAGAAGAAAATATCAAGAAGAAAAAGGTTCAAGAAGTGAAATATCACATCAAGAAAGAAGAAATGAATCCAACCATATCTTGTAATGCATTGGCCAGAATTACCACTCCTCAAACTATCCAGATAGAAGGGCATATCAAGAAAAAAAATGTTCAAGAAGTGAAAGATCACATCAAGCATCAAGAAATGAATTCGACCATATCTTGTAAAGCATTGGAAGAAATTACCACTCCTCAAACTCTCAAGATAGAAGGACATATCAAGAAGGAAAAAGTTCAAGCAGTGAAATATCACATTGAGCATCAACAACAAGTCCTCCAACTTTTAAAGGATAACATTGCTTTGGTGCAAAATCGAATGAAACAACAGGTAGATCAACATTGTAGTGAAATATGTTTTGATGTAGCTGATTGGGTATTTTTGCTGCTACATCTCAAGCAAGCTATTTATGAGAAGGAAATATTGGCAATACTACTTGCACTTAAGAAATGGAAACCTTACTGAATGGGAAGACACTTCAAGGTAAAAATGGATCATCATAGTCTTAAATACTTTTTAGAACAACTATTATCTTTAAAAGAACAGAAAAAATGGGTCACAAATATGTTAGGTTATGACTTTGACATCATCTATAAAAAAGTGAAGCAAAATTTTGTTGCAAATGCACTCTTAAGAAAATATGAGGATGTGGAAGCATTGTTTTGTGCTATTTCTATTATCCAACCAGATTGGATAAATGAAGCAAGGGATGAATGGGAGAAGGATGAAGAAGTATGGCCACTCATTCAAAAGTTGCAGAAGATCTCAATTCAAATAATATTGCCAAAACTTGAAGAGGAAGGAAAAATCGTATTGGAACCTGGAGCAGTCACAGAAACAAAAACTCGACAGCTATGAAATCGATCAATTTCAGAGTATCTCATCAAATGGAAGAACTTACCCGTTGAAGATTCTACATGGGAGGACAAGAATTTTATACAGAAGCATTAAGAACTACTCAAGCGTCGAGGACAACACTTTTTGAAGGAGAGGGGCATGTTAGGCCCCTATACTACTAGTGTAACCCCTTATTGTTATTAGTACAACCCCCTTATTATATTGTTGTACCTATGTAGTCCCCATATTGTTACTATTGTGCCCCACAGAAGCCCACTATTATTATTATTGTGCCCTTACATTATTATTATTATGTCGGCTCTTATTATATTATGACCCCTTAGACTCCTATATATAGAAAGGAGGTCTTTTCATTTGTATCATCCAAGAATTATTCATTTGTGTAATGTAAAGGAGGTTTCCCCCTCAAAGAGGCTGAATTATAAGGTGTTGATCTATCTTTTCTATCTTTTTGTGAGCTAGTTTCATAACAATATGATAGAAATGCCTAAAAACACAAATCTTGCCCTCAATAAAACTTTAATAAAATCAAAAGGAACAAGTGTGAAAGAATCAGCCCCTGTTTCAGCCAAGGTTGTGATGCGATCAAGTCGCAATCTCACATTACAGTGGGAAGTCATATGCAACATCACCCCTGGTCCTGCCGATTGTGATTTGCGATTGGCCGGACCTGAAAATATATGTGTTGCGTTTAATAATCTCGACGGGTCCGCCATATCGCATCGTGCTTTATGTATAAACATTGGGTTTCACGTCCGGTTGCAATTTTTTATTGGGGAGTGGACCCGAAATCATATGTGTTATGCTTAATAGTCCTGTTGGGTCCATTGTATCGCATCGCGGCTTATGTATAAGCTTTGAATTCTGCCGATTGTGATTTGCGATGGGCTTCAGACCCAAAATCATACGTGTTGCACTTAATAATCCTGGCGGGTCCGCCATATCGCGGAACGCCTTATGTATGGGCCTTGGGCTCCACCGATTGCGATTTGCGATAGGCCAAACCCGAAAAATATATGCGCTGTGGTTAATAATTCCAACAGGTCTACCATATCGCATCACGCTTTATGAATAAACATTTAACTCTGCCAATTGTGATTTGCGATTGGGGAAGTGGACTCGAAAAATATATGTGTTATGTTTAATAATCCTAACGGGTCCAGTGTATCACGATGCGCCTTATGTATCAGCATTGAAAATGCCGATTGCGATATCCGATGCAATCGGAGACTTGATAGCATCAAGTAACTCATGGGAGATAGACCTTAGCCCTTTACCAATGCAAAAGGCGATATGCGATGGAGGAGTGGTCAAGCGATTGCGATAAGCAATGAAGGCATGCATTGAGAGATGTGTAAAGACCGAGGAAACATGAAAAGGGTAAGTTATGCATATTTGTATAGTATTTCTATTATCAAAGCATTAATATAGAAATAAGGACACGATAGAAGGTTTTGAGGGTTGAGTCCATATACACCTATAGTAAACAATGGGGGTTGGTTATGAGCATAGAGCACCATGAAGGTTTATGAGGATTGAAAAAGTCCTGATGAAGGATATGAATGAAGGGTTATAAATGAATCATGCCGCAGATATTTATTCAGGGGGTTCTTAACCACTAAGAATTGAAGATTTGACTTGGCAGAGAGTTAAAATCCCTAGGATAAAAACAGATCATTCGGAGAAATAAATGATCAAACTTCTGTAGGAATTTACAGGGTAAGTTCCTCAGAAAGAACACCAAAAGGACACGGCCCTCAAATAGCTCTGATACCACAACAGAGCAGTCCTCTCAGCCCGAAAGCAGTCAGAAACAGTAGATCTAGGAAACGACAGCCGCATGCAGTTCTACCGGCTTCAGATTTGGATCACCAACGGACGCGGACTTGTTAGATGTAAATGGGTTTACAGAACCAAGTATGGACCAGATGGGAAAGTTGATAAACATAAAGCTCGTCTTGTTGCTAAGGGATTTTCACAGGTTGAAGGCATTGACTACACTGAAACCTTCTCCCCTGTTGCCAAAATGAACTCTATCCGCCTTGTTCTTTCCCTTGCTGCCTCTTTAAAATGGGAAGTCCATCAGATGGATGTTAAATCTGCCTTCTTGCATGGGGACTTGCATGAAGAAATCTATATGGAACAACCCATTGGCTTCATCCAAACAGACTCCAGCCTTGTATGTCGACTTAAGAAATCTCTTTATGGTCTCAAGCAAGCTCCTCGGGCTTGGTATGCCAAAATGGATAGCTTTCTTTTAGAATCTGGCTTTTCTAGGTGTTATTCTGACAATACTGTCTACACCAAGAAAGTGGGCAACTCTCTTATCATCCTTGTTCTTTATGTTGATGATCTTATTCTTACTGGTAGTGATCCCAACCTTATAAACCATGTGAAGTCCAGCCTTAAAAAGAAATTTGAAATGACAGACTTAGGACACTTACACTATTTTCTCGGTCTTCAAGTCTTGCAATCCAAGGAGGGTATTTCCCTTTCCCAGTCCAAGTATGCTTGTGATATTCTTCGTCATTTTCACATGGAAGACTGTAAGCCAGCCCCTTCTCCCTTTCAGTCTGGAGTCAAACTTTCAGTCTCTTGTACTTCTCCTGAAGTTGATGCTACCTTATACCGTCAACTTGTAGGAAAACTCTTGTATTTAACCCATACTCGTCCTGACCTTTCATTTGCTGTTGGCCTTGTTGCTCGTTTTATGCAAAACCCCCGTGAAAGCCATTGGAAAGCAGCCAAAAGAATACTTCGTTATGTTCAAGGTACAGTACAGTTTGAGATTCATTACAGTGCCAAAGCAGCTCCTCTATTAGTTGGTTTCACTGATTCTGATTGGGCTGGTGACCTTGATGATCGGAAGTCTACTTCCGGTTATGTCTTCACTCTTGGTTCAGGACCTATTACATGGGCTTGTAAGAAACAGGCTACCATTTCTCTTTCGTCAGCAGAAGCAGAGTATCGTGGTGTCGTAGAAGCTAGTAAGGAAGCCTTGTGGCTTCGTCAGATCCTATCAGAGTTTGGCTTTGAGCAGCAGCATCCAACCACACTTTGGTGTGATAATCAAAGTTCCATTCAGCTATGCAAAGATCCAGTCCAGCATCAGCGCAGCAAACACATTGAACTACACATGCACTTCATCAAAAAGCTCATTCATGACCATGTTCTTGAAGTGCAATATTGTTCAACAGATGATCAGGTTGCAGACATCTTCACAAAGGCTCTCACAGAGGCGAAGTTCACTAAACTTCGATATATGCTTGGAGTTCAGGAAGTTGTCACTAAGGGGGGATAGGCTCTAGTGCCTCCTTCCTTCTCCTATTGTGTCATATTTGTAAATCCTTCAATCCTATCCCAAGTTGTTCTTAAGGGGGGATGTTAGGATATTCCGACACATAGGAAATAGTTAAGTTCAACTTGGTCTAGTATAGAGTTAGGTATAGAGTTAGGTAAAGTGTGTTTCTTTACCGTTGTACATTTTGTAACTTACAATCTGACGGTCACGATATGTAGTGATCCGACGGTTCACTCTCTCCTCAGTATTACCAACACTTGATCCGTGGCTTGACACCCGATTGGTCCATGAGTTCTATTTAAAGCGCATGGAGGGTCATTGTTCGGGTAATCCGTGTGTGAGAGAAATCCTATGTAAATTTTCATTCTTTGATTAATAAATTGCCTGAAGTGGCCACGTTGGCTCAGGCCGTGGACTGTTTCCCTCTTTGAGGGTTTTAACCACGTCAAAAATACTGGTGTATTGATTTGAGATCTGGTTGTGAGCGGTGTCCTTTTGGTGTTCTTTCTGAGGAACTTACCCTGTAAATTCCTACAACTTCTAGGGGACCCATTAAAATTTGCTACCAGAGCAGGTTTTAATAGGGTGGTGGTTGTGGCCACAACAAATGGCGAACCGTTGGGCGAACCAGTTATCTCTGTTACCAAATAAACTTTGGATCAGTAGAACATCAGGGTGTTAAGATAAACTTGAAATGCAAACTGTATAGACGGATAGGCATGGGTTCCACTTCAGCATTAATAGCTTTAGGCGGGATAAAGACAAATAGCTTCTACTTACTGATAGGGTTTTGACAGGCATTCTCCAATGGTCGTATTATGGGATTTATTGACCTTCCTTTACCTGTTTTCTACTTTCAAAATCCTTTCGAGGCCATCACCAGTCTGTCAATACTTGTTTAGGTGTGTACCTCAGCTCTTTATCGCTCATCAAATTTGATGTAGATATGTTTATCTACAATTTGTGTAAGAATTTTAGTGCTATACTTTCGTATATTTGAATGGGGCGCAGTCATGGATCATGCCATATTTTTAAACTGCTTAAGCAAGGTTGGGCTTCTCGTGTCAACCGATTCTCTGATTCCAACAACAGTCCCTACTCCAATCGGCTTCCTAAACAACCTGTCCTTCCAGATTGGCACAAGGACTCAACATTTCATTTTCTTTTACATAGGTCCTTCCCGTTTCAGGCACAAGGACTAGAGCACAATTAAATTTTCCGCAGGATATACGATAGCGAGCTTAGCCCATGAGAGGGGGTTTACTTGTAGATGACAAATATTGGAAATTTTAGTGTGGTGGACGGAACCAATGGAGAATGACTACAAACCTCATCGATAAGTATAGGCTAGGTCTGGATGGAATTTTAAAAATGCAGCGTTCTGCCATGCCAGTCCCTCTGTGGTTACGCATTTTTTGTTTTATAAAGATGCCCCTACATGCTCCGAGTATCCAAATTATCAACAGATCCTACCTAGTTCCCAACAGATGCCAATGAGTGGCTTTGATTTGAATTTCACCGCTGATTTTCCAGTTCTCATAGGCTCATTGAAAGTTTGCTTGATTTGCAAGGTAACGATGAATTTAGGATTGGCAGACTCATCAGCAGGTTAATGAGGGAGGAAAAAAGCTGAAGGTGGGGAATGAGCGAAATCTAAAGAGAGTTATAAAGGTGAAAACGAGACAGAAGGACCAAAATCAATTGGCTAAAAAGGACTAAAATTCAAAACAGAAGGAAAAAAAACTTTGCGAAAAAAAACAAGAACGGACGGGACGAAAATATAACTTAAGCTAACAGCAAAAATAAAATGAATCCTAACCTACTCAGGAAGTAACCACCATGTGGTGGCTACTAGAAGTATCTCTTAAGATGTTGGCCATTAATGGGGAGATTTTCAGTTTCTCCCTGTAAATTTTTCAATCTATAAGTTCCCTGACCAATTTTTTCCTCAACTTGGAACGGGCCCAGCCATAAGTGTTGGAATTTCATGTGCTTACCTTTTGGCTCACTCAACTTGTCCCATTTCAGGACAAGCTCTTTGACTTGGAAAGCTTTATCTCCTGCCAGATGGCGATCAAACCATCTCTTCACAATCATTTGGTGATTTCTAAATTTATTCCTGGCTTTATCTCTCAATTCCTCCAACCTCACCAGTTGGTTGATCCTTTTTTGAAGTAAGGTTGACGGGGTACCTCTCGAAGCTTAGGAGAGATGTAAAGAGGGAAGGGTAATGTTAGGAGGCAAGATGAATTCTTTTCCATAGATGAGGAAGTATGGGGAGTTTCCTAATGCTACTTTTGGGGTGACCCTATCAGCCAAAAGGGTGTTTGTTAGAGCGTTGTGCCAATTCCTCTAGTTGTCGGCGACAGATTTACGGATTATGCGGATGAGGTTTTTATTTGAGGACTCTGCAACTCCATTTCCCTAGGGGTAATAGTTTGATGCATACCTTACGTGAATTAATTTATTGATAGAAAATTCAGTCAATTTTAGTGATGAAAAGTAAGAATCATTATCAAATATGAGAGCGTTAGGGATGCCAAACCTGTTGATAATAAATTTCTCAATAAAAGATATTACCTCATCTTCACTCTCATTCATAAGCCTATCATGCTCTTTTTCATCAATGAGTGCATTTTTCAATGTCTTCTCGCAACGCAGGAACTCAAGGATTTGCTCGTCACCTTCGAATACCTGCCAATTTGAGATGTTATCAGGTATGGATGGTCTAAAAATCAATTCAACATAATATTTATTCTTGTTTAATCTAAGATAGGGAAAAAAAATTGCAGCCATACCAACCATCAAATCAGCAACTTGGTTTTTCCATCGAGGTATGTGTATGATATTAAAAGGATCAAAATTTTCAATTAAGCTCCATACCTCATGTTGGTATCTTAGCAGGTGTGGTGAATTGCAATGTATCCTTCTCCCTACTTGGTCCACAATTATCTGTGAGTCACCAAAATCTTTAAGATTTCTCACCTTCATATCAATGGCCTTTTTCAAGCCCTGTAGCAAGCCTTCGTATTCTTCCATGTTGTTGGTGCATGCGAACTCCAACCGGTTGGCCATCAAATGTTGGTTCCCTTGTAGGTCAATGAGAATGCTCCCAGCACCTGCACCTTCTAGGTAGTTAGAGCCATCAAAATAGAGTGTCCAAAACATAGAATATGATGTTATATCAAATGAACTGCCTTCTACAAAATTGGCCCTATCATCTACCATTTTACAGGGTATCTCATCAGTCGAACTACTAGGGAGAGCTTCCAACCGTGTGTTTATTGCAATTTCATCCACCGTCTCTGCATGGAATTCTCCAAAACAAGTTTCCGTGGCACAAACGTCGAAACTATAATTCCCAAGGATAGAGTTGGTAAACATTACGGGTTCATTGGGGTGGTTCAGTTCTATCACTACATACTTCATGTATCTTTCTCGATCAACTCTCAGCATATCACCTTTTCCCTTCTAAGGTAGCAAGAGATGGGACCAATCAGTTGAGAAATACCCATTCATATTTGTTGACCAGTCCCTACTAAGCCGCATTCCATATGCCTCGAGTATGTCGACTACCACTATATCAATGACTTGTGTGTAGTGTGGTTTAGCAGCCATCTGAATCAACACATCTTTCAATTCTCCAATTATCTTTACATTCGTTCTCTCCAATTGCATAATTCGAGTTCCAGTTTTCTCGGGTATTGCATGAAGTCTTTCAACAATAGTGTAAGGCATAATAGTGGACGAGGCACCAGAATCTACCAAGCAATTGTATACGTTCATGTTGAAGATTTCAAATGTGATAAGGAAAGGTGGAGTCATGGATTTTGATTTCCTTCCTATCATGGTTGCACTGACATCTTGGGGGGTTTGATTTATTTTTGATAGAGTGGTTTCCATGGCTGATGGCGTTTGGGCTGTACTGGGGGTACTAATAGGTCTAGATGCTAACTTCTGGTTTGGCTACTCAGATTGGTGGGAGATTTGCAATTCCGTTCATTCATAGCTTTCAAAAGCATATCTCTTTGCTTCGTTAACTTTAAAAAATTTAAGTATGTGATATTAGCTCGAGATTTCTTAAGATCATCCACAATGTTGTAATCAATGTTATAAACAGGGTAGGGTAGAGTAAACATACATGTTTTCCATTCTTAGGTCGGAATTTACCATTTTGAGTCACCTTCATTGCATTTGGAGATGTATTATCTTTCTGTGGACAGTTCACAACTGGAGTACTCTTGGAATCACCACTAGGTCTACCCTTCTCAACAGGAACTCTAGGAGTGGATGCCTTCAAAGGGTGAACATATTTCTTTGTCTGGTCTACAGGCTTCATCACGCCCGCAAGTGGCCCTTTACTTCGTGTGTGGGTTTCATTAGTGTGGATTTCTGTCGTACTATCTCCTTCGTCATCATCATTCTCATTTGTATAGAAATCCCACAGTACATTGATTTGAGATTCCTTGTCCATGGGCTCTTCCACTTGGTATTCTTCCTCATTTTCTTGTTCTAGCTCCAGCTCCACTATAGGTTCTTCTTTGGTAAGGAGCGATCCGATAAGAGCCAGCTCTTCCATATTTAAATTCCCTTCGTCAAGTGGAGCAGGTAATGTAAGTTGGCCATGACCACCTTCTATCTTCTTACGATAGAAAGGTTTGAAGGATTTTCTGTTGTTATAATCTCCTCCATTCCCATTTGTACTCTCTCCGGAATTCCTTTTCATATCGATGACTGTGTTCGCCAATTTCTTAACGATCCGATGCAAACCTTCCACATCTGTGGTATCCTTTTCTTTGATCTCAGGCACTTTGTTATCACTCCCATTATTCTTCTTGGATGACTGAGAGGATTTCTTTTCTTTGGTTGTATGATGACATGCCGTGAGACTGATCATTTCATTCTCGACTTTACTGCTTCATCAATAGCACCTTGTAAGGTTTGTGTGTTACTCCTCTTGACCCACATCGCAATAGGGACAGGGAGAGTAGTAATGTAGAATTCCATGAGCACCTTATTAGTAGGTCTAGCGTTAGCTGGGATTCTATTGAGCAAAGTGTTGAATCGAATGTTAAATTCTTTGACCTTTTCTTTGGTTTGCATTTTCAAACAGGATAGTTCTAAAACTAAGGCCGCAGGTGTTTTGTCATCACTAAACTTGTCTAAAAAGGCATGTTGAAAGGCACCCCATGAGGTGATCGATCCTATTCTCAAGCTAAAGTACCATGTGGAGGCCACACCAATTAGAGTAAAAGGGAATAAGCGACATGCTACATCTTCATCGGCTACCCCAACATGCGCACGGGTAGCAAGAAAGAGTGAATATGGTTATCAACAGTGTCTCCCCACTCAGGGTCGAATTTAGGCAACACTCTTTCTACATTCTTGGGTAAGGCATGCTACTTCCCAGGTACCGCTTAGGCATCCTGAGTGAGCCAAGGAGGGAATGCTCCCGGAGGAGGTGGGGGTTGATTCCCAACCGGAGGAGGTGGTAGAGGCGGATTCCCACCTGGAGGGGGAACATTAGCCATATTATGGATAGGGAGGTTCTAGTTGAAGGTTTCTTCAAGGCATTCTTTGTTAGGATTTTCCAAATTAAGCCAAGGATTACCTTTAGAGGGGGAATCCTCGGGAATTTCTTCCCAAGGAGTGTCGATACTTTGCAAGGACTCTAGCACACGTATCTTCAAGAGAAGGGGCTACAGATGTCTCTTCGCTTACGGGAAAGAATCTTGGCTTTATTTTAGTTGTCAAAGGTAAAGAGTGAAAGATGGGGAGATGAGAGGGGGAACGAGTGTAAGGCCGAGTAAGTACTCTGACTGGTTGTTCCTGAGTGATAGGATACTCCCATAGTCTCTCTTCTTTGGGTGACCCAAATACGGGACTTAGAGGGATCTCTACTTCTTCGAAATGAGGCTCTTCTAAATGAGCGGAATGATCTTTTTGACCTTTAAAATCCTTACATTAAAATTTTTGAATCCATGAACGACATTTATAGATGAAATCATGAAAAGATATGGACGGCAATTCAGGCCCTACTTCTAGCACCAATTTGTTGACAGGGCGAATGTTCGTTGTGCCAACAAAGGGAACCAACCCGATCACAAACCCCAATTAGATCCACTTTTGTTTCGAGTGGCTAGTTCCAATGAGTTTCAAATGATCCTATAAACTGTTATAGGTGTTGAAAGATTTCTTCTTGGAGGAAGACTTCAATTAAATCAACAAAAGAAATAGCTAACCTATGCGTATCAAATCCTATCTACACTAATTCTAACTACTATGCTAGTCCTAACTATTCTAATCTATCCTGCAGCAGCATAAAATATATATATATATATATATATATATATATATATATATTAAACATCATATATATATTCCAAGTCCAAATGAAGCAATTATTGTTTCGTAGATGAACAAGGTTGTGTTAAATCTTAATTGCAATCTAATTACTCATACAGGAATGCACATTCCTTTCCATACAGATAAAACTTGCAACTGATGTTTAACACGGTTTCAAATCAGCAACTTCTCATGAATTAACCATGGTAACAAATTATATTTGAATAACCAAGACTAGTCACGAACTGTCTGTTATCAATATACACAAAAACAAAACATATTTATATTTGTGCCAACCACAACACCCTGATTCTAAACACATGAAAGAAAAGAAAGATAAATCATAAAAAGGCTCCTTCTTGACCCAAACAGTCTTGTTTATTCGCACAATAAATCCAAAAGCTATTATGCCCAAAAAAATTCCTCCGCTCATCTCTGGAGGTAATATTTATGCAGAAAAATACTGACCCTCTGTCTTCCCCTTGACTTTCCGCCTTCCTCCCCTTTTCAATATACAAATAAAAATATACAGATGTAGAATAGTCTATGAAACCGCTGACACGTCGAGGTCACATTTTCTAGAGCGTTCTATTTCTTGGGGGAACGAATGGATGCTGATGGAAAGGAGAATGACTGCATGTCATCTCCTCATGATGAAACCTGGGACAACATCACTTTCACAATACACAGGTAACACATGGAAACCCAACATGAATGCCTAAGGCCAGATCTTAAATAGTGTACACCTGCATATATGTATTCTTCGGATCCGCTCATGCATATTTTACCCGTATCCATTCTTTATGCTTACGCATCCGCTCTTCGACCTCACTTGCCTTCTCTTGGTCCTCACCTACAGAAATAATCAACATCAGCTATGCTTATGAAAATATGATAGAAATGCCTAAAAACACAAATCTTTCCCTCAATAAAACTTTTATAAAATCAAAAGGAACAAGTGTGGAAGAATCGGCCCCTATTTCAGCCAAGGTTGCGATGTAATCAAGTCACAATCGCACATCACAGTAGGCAGTCATATGCAACATCACCCCTGGTCCCGCCGATTGCGATTTGCAATTGGCCGGACCCGAAAATATATGCGTTGCGTTTAATAATATTAGTGGGTCTGCCATATAGCATCGCGCTTTATGTATAAACGTTGGGTTTCGCTGATTGCGATTTGCGATTAGGGAGCGGACCCAAAATCATATGTGTTATGCTCAATAGTCCTGTCAGGTCCGTTGTATCACATCGCGGCTTATGTATAAGCTTTGAATTCCATCGATTGTGATTTGCGATGGGCTTCGAACCCAAAATCATATGTATTGCACTGAATAATCCCGGGGGGTGCGCCATATCACGGAACGCCTTATGTATGGGCCTTGGGCTCCACTGATTGCAATTTCCGATAGGCCGGACCCAAAAAATATATGCGTTGTGGTTAAGAATTCCAGCAGGTCCGCCATATTGCATCATGCTTTATGAATAAACACTGAACTCTACCGATTGCGATTTACGATTGGGGAATTGGACCCGAAAAATATATGTGTTATGTTTAATGATCTCGGTGGTCCTGTGTATCGTGATGCACCTTATGTATCAGCGTTGAAAGTGCCGATTGCGATATCCGATGCGATTAGAGACTTGATAGCATCGCAGTTACTCATGTGAGATAGACCTTAGCCCTTTATATAGTATTTCTATTATCAAAGCATTGATATAGAAATAAGGACACGATAGAAGGTTTTGAGGGTTGAGTCCATATACACCCATAGTAAAGAGTGGGGGTTGGTTATATGTGTGGGCATAGAGCACCATGAAGTTTTATGAGGATTGAAAAAGTCTCAATGAAGGATATGAATGAAGGGTTATAAATGAATCATGCCGTAGAGATTATTCAGGGGGGTCTTAACCATTAAGAATTGAATATTTGACTCGGCAGAGAGTTAAAATCCCTGGGATAAAAATAGATCATTCGAAGAGTTAACATTCAGAGAAATGAATGATCAAACTTCTAGTGGACCCATTCAAATTTGCTACCAGAGCAGGTTTTAATAGGGTGGTGGTTGTGGCCACAACACCTGGTCAAGACGAATGTTCATTGCTCATACATGGCCATGTTGGAAAAGTAACTAGGTTCGGTCTTCATATTTTTGTACTTATACAATTTGTATTTTTTTTAAAAGAATAAAAAAAAATTTACTTAAGCATGGGTTTCATGCTAAAGTCTAGGTCAAGCATTTTTTCATGCTCCTAGTGTTTAATGAGTCAAAAGAGTCTTTGTCATATGTATAAGACCCATTTCAGAAATTTGTAACAAGAAACATAAATTATTTTTTAGTTTAGAACACAAAATGACCCTTCATACTAAGTCAGCCCTGCCAATGAAAATTCAGCCTATGAGAGGCCTATTCAACCTCTTGAGAAGGGTATATAAAGGAAGAATCTTTGACTCATTTGGAGACACTTCATAAATTGAGTTTGAAGTAAGCAAAGGAAGTAAGAAGAGTGAAATTCAAGGAGACAAGGAGAATTCAAAGGAGAGAAGAAAAATAAAAAAATTATGCTTGGATTCTCTCACATGTGCAAAGTTATGGTTTCCAAATAATCGACAAAATCCAAGGATTGTGTGTCTGAATTGTAGACCTGAGATAAAGAGCCAAAATTTTGACTTGCAGCAAATTAACCTTCTTTGACTTGCTGAACTTCGACTTGATAAAGAAAGATTTTGAGGCTTGACTTGGTTCTTGGAGGAGGTCTTGGTCTTTGGGTTTTGGAGGTCTCATTTTCATCTAATTTTAGAAGAAGTGGATGGTTCTAGTTTTCCGCAGTTATGGGGTTTTTCCCTAGCTTGAGCCTATATCCTGTGTTCTTTGTGTCTTTGTGATCTTCATGTTTTGGTAATTTCTTGATGAAGAAATAAAAATAAATATTATAAAGCCAACAAATATCACAAATAATTATCAAGTAAAATCAACACCAATCTACAAATACCTTTATTTTCCAACATGGTTTCAGAGCTAAGGTGAAGAACAAGGAAGATTGAATATCACTCTTGTTGGCATATTTGATACCTCTACAACAAGTTCCTTCATCAAAGGCTCTTCGATTTGACTTGTATGGGTAAGGAAGCAAGTTTTACTATGGAATGGTACCCATGATGTTGGGCACAAAACAAGATCCAAAGTTTAGTGATACAAGAATTCTGAGCAAGGTCAAAGTCTCGGAGCGTGAAGGATTATTATAAGATATGTAAGGTCTGAAAAGTTACAAACAAGGTATGTGAAGTCACTACAATTATGTTATAGTATAAATTGTTGAGAAATGTAACTAGTATCGGTCTTCATAATTGTTGTATGGATCATGACATGATGTAATTCTTATGTAATGTATTTTTCAAAAGAAAAGAAAAAAATCATTGTAAAGTTCAAAAGAAAAATTATTTATAAGCATGGGTTTTTGTTGTAGTGGCTACAACCACCCTCACAAATTTTTCCTTAGCTTCATTTTGCAGCCTCCCTTCCAACCTTCACAACAGCTTTCCTTGCTTCATCAAGTTCACAAGCTTCATTGTCTTTCTTGCACAAAGGCAGTCTATCAATCACAGCTTGATCCATTCCCCTCGTAGGCTGTTCAACCAGACTTGGTCCAGCTGCAGGTTGAGCATCTTCTCCAAGAAAATTGTGCAATTCTGGGGGGCAACCAGCCTTCCCTCCAAAAATTGTGCAATCCTGTCTGGTAGCCCGTTGGGCTCCAGGATTGCGGAATCCTGCCAGTCAACACTCCCAGTGGGAATTGCGCAATTTTCCCCAGCAAGGCTGCTCAGTCCAAAATTTGGGCAAATCTAGCCAGCAGTCAGCTGCTTTGTCCAGAAATTGTGCAAATCTCTTGGGCAGTCAGCCCAACGCCCAGCCAGAAATGTGTGTTTCCTTCAAGCAATCGAACAGCCTCTTGCATGTGCAGCTGAGTTAACTGGTTCCCTCCGAGACCAAGCAAAACAGACTTGCATACATGGGCTATTTCTCCCAAAGAAACATGCAAAGGCATCCCTTGTTTCAGGGATCTACATTTAGCAGTTGGAGGTTACATGCAAGGATCAATTCAAAAACCTCCCAGCAAGTGTCACTTCCCCTAGATTTGTGGCATGTGCATCACAACGTTGTTGTTATCAAAACTCATCAACCGGACGTTACAGAGCTCATTCCTCACATCAACCTTGCAGCTCTAACATCCCACATCACATCTAGGAGCAGACATCACATTCATCTTAGTTGTTTTGGGGTGAGCTTGCTTCCCATGCCTTGTGCTACATTTCTGTCGCTTTTTGTGTTTTCGCTTGTGGGAGTACTATTTGCTTGATTTCTTTGAATTCTTATTGTCGTTTACATGTATACCAGCTTGTCCTAGCTCTATTTCAGTTTTCGTTTCTATCTCACTGTTGTCGCATGCATGAAACTGTTTTGCACAGACATTCCCCCAACCGACGAACTGCCTCACCCACATGCATGTTGATATGTTTGTTGAATCATTCATTCATGTTTCTCATGCACTATCGATCACTTCTGCTATCACTTAATGTCACCATGCATTTACTGTCTTAGTTTCTTTCAGTTTCTTGTCGGCGAGTCAGGCCAAACTTGGCCTTGACTCTGCCTTCACCAAGGCTGCATTGCACAATCTAGGGAAGGAAGGCTTACCTTCCTCTCTAGATTTTCGCATTCCTGCCCAACACTAGCGTCCAAGACTGTTTTGCACATTTCTATAGGAAAATGGCTGCTTGGCCCAAGAAATTGCGCAAATCTGTCCCTAGGCCAGCAATTAGTGGCCAGACTGGGTTGTGTATTGTGTAGTTCCAGCAATCAGCTAGTCTCCCAATAGCCCAGATTGTTCCTTGTGCAATCTTGGCAGTCAGTATCCCGACCTCCCAGTCCAAATTCTGCAACCTTCATGATCATTCACCCAAGTATGTTGCAAGTCCGTTCTCATGTTCATTTTTGTTTTCGACTGATAGACTGCTTGCCATGAGTGTTTCCATGTCTCTAAGTATCCCAGGGGTTCATCTGCCTCTTAGCAGTACAGGTACAATGGTTTCCAGGAGAGTAGAGACGAAGACATCGTTCAGAGAACACTTGGGGATGCAATGGATCAAGTGTCCATGGACTTGGCTACCCATGAAGACATCAAGTTTTCTGTAGACAAGGACATCAAGATATGACAGTAGCAACATCACAGCGAGAAGCATCATGAACAACATCTAAAGACAGCATACCAAATGAAACGAATGCAAGAAGAGGGTTGTTGACAACATGAAGGTGGAACAAGGTTGCAAGCTCAAGTAGGTCCATTGATGATGAAATAAACTTTGGAGACTCAGACTCTGAAGTGACGGCACGACATGAAGATCGCGTGAAGGCAGAAGATGAAATGAAGGAGTTGCATGTGCTGAAGCAGCAACTCAGGAATAACATGAAGCTACATAGATAGACAAATGAGTTGCAGTAGGAACAGGAACAACAGTGGGTGCAACATGCACTCACGAATGAAATTGCGCCTGTACAAGTTAAGGATCCATCCCAGCAGCTGACACAGAGTAGACATGGTAAGAAGTGTTGTTGATCACATGCAAGGGATTTAGCAACATGCATGTCGTTGAGTGCACGCATGTAATCCAACCCATTCAACACACTCACCAAGGTGAAGACAAGAAGCAAGTCCAACTGGGGATGAACATGTACTTCAGCAAGTTGATGCGCATGACCACTAGCACACACTTGAAGATCAGCACAGACACTATGCATCATTGTGTTTCTGGTTCAATCATACCTAAGAAGACCATGCACATGTTAGTCGACGAGTTGGATGAAGGGAGCTAAACCAATCCACCGATTCTTACGGCGGCAAGAGTTCACTTCAAAAAGATGTCACCATGAGGTGTATGCACACCATCATGAATGACCAAGCTTGGCATCAGCTCACCACCTTCACCATCACAAGCACGTCAAAGAGTTGGTCTCATCATGGTGGAACAAGTGTTAGTGACGTTTTACAAGGCTTTCTCAAGCCATGTTATCTCACATGAGTACATGTGCATTATAATGTTGAGTCATGTCAAGTGTAATTCAAATGTCAATGGTTGGATGTAATAGTCATAGAGTAGGTGAAGAGTGACCATGAGGATAGTTGAACTTTCACAAAGGGGAATGTCAAGGGTCACCCCACCCTTTGCTATAAATAGTCCCTCATAACTCACTGTATAGGCTTTTGGTCATCCAAGCTTCTACTAATACTATCTTAAAGAAGGCTTGGACAGTATTGTAATGTGCCTTGGCTTCTCCACTGCACGGAGCTATTACATCTCTTTCAAGGAGCAGGCGGATGTGGTTGTAACGTTCCACTGTTGGGGCTAGCAGGTTTACATGGTGTATTGTATGATTGTGACTTACACTTTTTTATCTAATAAGAGCCAGCACATTTTCATGCATATGTTGTTATTGTAGTTGGACTGCTCCGGTCGCCTTAATGATATATGTTTTTTAAATTATGTACTTGTGTATGAACTGATTTGTATGCAATTATATGAATCTTGTTGTTAATGTGTTACATGTGTTGTTAATGTTGTCACCATCCATGTCGACTGCTCTGTCACCATCCATGTCAACTGCTCTGTTGGACATCAGACAGACCTTTCACATGAACCTTGCTATAACAACCGTCACACTCATCTCGGACTGATCCATGATTATTGTTCATGTTACCTTATATGATGTGATTGTTGCATCTGAGTGGACTGCTCCACCGGAAGTTGTGCATGCCCTTTGTGTTGTGTGTTCCTAGCTATGTTGGGACTGATCCCTTTCAACCTGGAACTCACCTTCACCTCCTTTCCCTTCAAAGTTTTAGAACCTCTCATACACCTTCCTTAACTCACTGCATCAGTCACACCCTTGCTACTGGTAAAGTTACCTTACTTGCCTCTATGCAACATCGCGGTCAAAGCATTAACTTACGACCCACTGTTGGGACTCCTACACCAAACTTTCTGGGCTCTAATTGGGACTTCTTACCAGGGAGACCCCTTGACATGTTAGCAGGTCTAGCACCATCAACAGTTTCATTCTTTATGTATCTTTTTTCTAGCTCAAGCCTCCATTGAAGGCTTCTAGGGTTGATTCATGAGTCATTTTCCTTGTCATTATGCTCTAGACCCTTATTGGGATTTTTGTATCAAATATATAAAATTATTTTGATGTAATTTGGTCATCTTCTCCTCTGCCATCTAGTCGGCTTGCCCATCCTTCAAATCTTCCTTGATTAAGAGATTCAACCTCATTGAGAAACTATATATAGGCGAGAACTTGACCTATTGTGAAGAGACTACTACAAGAATTGGGTCTGCAATTCTAAGTGAAAAATAAGAAGTACGGGGAGCCTAAAAAGGAAGGGTTATATCATTGCAAGAGAAATGAATTATATCAAAGGAAGAAGTGGCATTTTCTCTAAAAAAGAATGAATTACTTTGTTTTCTATCACATGCACAAACTAGGGTTACTCTAGGACTGAACCATTATAGTAATAGAAAATTTATAAAAGGCAGAGTAAGAAGAAAGGGTTGCAATAACACGTGGCAAAGACCTAGGCAGAGCAGGAGAGAGAAGCACGAGGAAGTGTCTTTCTTTCCTCAAGCCTTAGGGATAGAAGTGCATGGAATATAATAGCTTGTGGAAGGGATACAAAGGTCTTCCTTGTGGGTGGGTAAATAATAGGGTGAGTCATCCTTCATCTCCCTTATGGTCTTTGATGAGCCCTAGAAATGGGTAACTATATGGGCTCATTCTGCCTATTATTTTCATTTAATCCGCCATTCTCAATATTTTTGTGCATGTTTTTGAATATATTTATGTCAATAGAGTGAATGGAGATAGTCACTTTGCCATGTAGTCTAATGAGTGTTTATTGCAGATTTTTTGGACAATTTTGGACAAGAACTAGGAATTTATGAGCAAAATGGCAACCAAACAAGAGGAAACAGGGAGGAGGACTTCTAGGAGGGGTGTCTCCTTCATTAATGACCCCTTACTCGAATTCTCCATCAACAGCTTGGAGTACAAAGGCCCACATTGATGACTCCAAGGGGCAGTCGAGCAAGTCAAGTAGGGTTGTTGTTATCTTTAGTTCTAGACAGCCGAGTTCCTTAAGTTTAGGAGGACTATTGGGAGTCCCCACTTGTATAAATAAGAAGGCTTCGAGCCTTAGTAGGTTAGCCATTTCACAATATATTTTTTCACTTTTGTGCAGCCTTGTACTCAACTCACTTTTGAGCTCTTTTTGAAGACAGTTTTGTGATGTAACTGCTATTTTTTGATAAACGAAGATGAACCAAGTTTTGAACCAGCACTGATCTTCTCTAGAGGGCTGAAGATCTTGGGTTAGGGCCCAACCCAAGTTTCCCAGTACCTCCTTTGTGTATTTATATGCTTTTTCTTTCATGCATGAGATAATTTCGGTTGTTTAGGTTCATTTTGCTTCACTAGATTAGGTTGCTTTTAATGATTAGAATAGTTGTTTTTGCTTCAAGTTGCTTAAGTAGTTTGTTGTAGTGATAGAAAAATATCCAAAAGGTCAACATCAGGCCTTGATCTCCTTTCTCCCTCCTCGGGACCATGATTTGAGATCAAGGCACTACTGCTGCCACAAAAAACATTTTTTTTGCTCTCCCAATGCAACTGCTAGTTTGATATTTCGAGTTGGAGAAGTTGACATTAGTCTAGATTCACATGCTTAGATAGTTTCATATTCATTTACCATGGTTTTCTCGCATGATTCCTGTTCATAAAGTTATGTTCAGCATTTCTCTGGTTTTAGGTCAGAATTTAGGTTAAAATAGACAAAACTCTATTTTATGTTCTTCCTTTGGTCAGTTTTGAGGAGTAAGTGTGCAGCTCTCTTGTAGAACATTCTAGCTTATCGTTCCTCCATAACACAGCTTGTACTAGTTCATCTCTCAAGATTTCCCCACTCATTTGCCACATTTCGCCAATCTGCCCTAATTTCTGCGTTTTTCCACAAAGTTGCTTCCTTGCCCTTTGAACAAATCCAACCATCTCTTTCATTCTTGATCCTCCTTGACAAGATATAGACCCCCAACACCTTCATCTAGCCTTCATTTCCCGTTTCCCATCATTTTTCCACCTTCAAACCTCCAAAAACCACTTTCGGCCTCCTCTTGTAGATCCTCCTGTAGATCCCCTGCAGCCTCCTGTAGAATTCTCTGTGAGTGATTTTTCGAAGTCTGATCGCAATGGAAGTCTTCAGAAGGGTACTAGGGGCTTCTTAGGACCTCTCCACACCTTCCTCACCTTCTGCAAAAGCCAACTCCATCTTCCTTTGCCACCAACCCTCTGCACAGTCACAACCAATCAAATCACAAGCATAATAATTCCACATAAAAATACTCAAAAATACGAAAAGATGATTTTTTCTCATTTCTTTTCAGAAGTAGCTTGAATAAATACATTTTACCTTTTCAGTAGTCAATGGCACCCATTTCAATAGTTTCCATCTCTTTTCTTGCAAAAGTAGGGTTAGTGGGTAGACTAGGGTTTGCTAGGGTTTTCTAGGGTTTGCGTTTCATTTCAAGTTCTCATTCTCTTTTTGCAAGTAGAATAGCCTCTTTCGAGTTAACTTTCTTTCATCACAGTTAAAATCTTCTTCTGAGAATTCATAGAAGTGGGCTTAAGCTCCTAGCGAACTTGCACCAGTTGATCAAGTGATAGTCTGCAGTAAGAGCTAGTACTTATGCATACAGCACCGTCACTTCCAAATTTGTTACGAACTACCGGGTCGATAAAAGTAAAGTAGGGAGCCCCAGGAGTTGCAGCATTATTGCTGCAATACTAGTGTTCACCATCTTTTTGGCACCGTTGCCGGGGAAGGGTCAGATTATTTTGTGATTACTGCTTTTCTTATATTTTCTACTGCAACATTCTGCTAAGTAGTTCATTTCAGCAAGGGTAGATTAGTCATTTCCTACTTTCATTCCAATTTTGCAATTTCATTTCAACAAGCATATATTAGTCATTCCATGCTTTCATTTCAATTCTGCAAATTCATTTCAGCAAGTGTAGAATAGTCATTTCCTGCTTTCATTTTAATTCTGCAATTTCATTTCAAGAAGTGTAGATTAGGCATTTTCTGCATTCATTACAATTCTACAATTTACATTCCAGCAAAGTAGATTAGTCATTTCCTACTTTCATTTCAATTCTGCAATTTCCATTTCAATTTTGTAGGTACAAGCAGAAAAAACAAAACAAAAACAAAAATCACCCAAAAAAGAGATTTCCTTTCATGCCTTGTAGGAACATAGACAATTCAGGAAAATTCCTATCCAACACACCCACCACATCACTAATTCACCCTTCTCTCTTCTTTGGTGGCAGTGATCCAGAAGAACCTATAGGTGAACCTCCAGAGATATACGAAGATCATATAATAGAAGAAGAGCAAGAAACCTTTCCTCCTGAGACCATGGCTGAAAACATATACGTTAGAGGAAATGGGGAAAGAATAGAAGGTGCCTTTCCTATCTGAGAGACCAATGGGGACACAAAAACGAAAAACATAAGTCCCTCAGCCTTACCTCACTTCCATGGATTGACCACTGAAGACCCTGATACCTTCTTGTTTGAGTTTGTTGTTCTCTGTCGAACCTATGACTATGTAGAAGACGAGAAGAAGCTGAAACTGCTTCCCTCTACCCTCAAGGATGCAGCATTACACTGGTTCATGGGGTTACCTAGAAACAGTATCACAACTCGGGCTCAGATGCAGCAAGTCTTTAACAACAAATACCAGGACTACTGTAGGTCAAAGGATACCAAAGAAGAAATCTTCTGAATGACCATGGGAAGTGATGAATCTTTAGAAGAATATGGAGAAAGGTTTCATTCAGTTATAAAAGGGCCAGGTGCACACTTGACCCCGAATCTCTCTAGTTGATTCTGCTCAAAGGAGTCCCTGAAGACCTTCTAGATATCCTCCATTTGCTGGCTCGGGGAGACATCTACTAACTGCCTTATGATGACATAAAGACTGTGTTTAGAAACCATTCTAGGGCAACCAGAAAGAGAAGTAGGGGAAGTCAACCTTTAGCCAGTACACCCTTATCTAGTTCATCCCTTAAAAACGAACTTGAGAATCAGCTGGAATATTTCAAGAGCGAGATGAGGCAAAATCCTGCCATGCAAATGGATACCTTGCGGATCCAAAGGAAACAAGAGGAAGCCGAGAGGGAATTGGCCATCTTTTGTCCCAGGTGCACTAGAAAGCATCCTAGGAACGAATGTCCATTGCACTCTATAGAAGTGTGTTTAGTCTGTGAAGAAGACCATCCTATGAATTAGTGCCAATCCTTACCCGGAATTAAAGCTGCATATCAAGGGGTTGAAGGAGCCACTAAACCACTCTATTTCATGAACCAAAGGAGGCCACATGGACCCATACCTTACTAGCAGGGAATGCAAGGGACATCCTAGACTTATTACAACCCCAATCAAGCCACTTCCATGCCTTCTTGGGGTCCCCCTACTCATCCTTCCTGGTCCACACCCCCTCCTTGGTCGTATCCATCTCAATATCATACTCAACCAGTTGCTCCTCCGTTTCACTCTTATGCTCAGCCACAACCTCAGGGGTGGAGGCCCCAGTACAACTCTCCTCCCGCTCTTTTGCCTCCACCACCTGCTCAACCACAACCATTACCTCCTGCTCCACCAAGACAACCCTAAATACCTGCTCAACCGAACCCAAACCCCAACAACAGACAGGCCCATTAGGTATATACTGGAGAAACATCATGCCCAACCTATGTTGTGAAGATTCAGGAGATTAACCTATGATCTAGGAAGGTTCTCCTAGATAGAAAACCCCCTCCTAAGGAGGATGAGGACGAAAAACAGGAAAGTGAACAAAAAACCATTCCACCCTTTCTTGAGAGACTAACTGGAACCACACAACCGATCCCAAAAGAAACTGAACTTCTGGGAGAATTGAAATAGTTATGTGTAAAGATACCACTTCTCCAAGCCATAAAAGATGTACCAATCTACAACAAGTTGATCACGGAGAAGCGCTTTAGGCACCCAAGTAGGCAGAAGAGAGATGCTCCAACTATCAATGTCATAGGACAACTGTCCGACTTGATGTTGGGGCAGGTGATCTATCCGAAATATCTAGACCCTGGGAGTCTTGTAGTCGATGTTCGCATCAATGGCACCATAATCGCCCATACCTTGACTGATCTAGGGGCTTCCATTAATGTGATGACAAGGAAAACTATGCTCAAACTCAACCTTCAGGGTTCCCTGAGGAAGACCACAACAGTACTGTAGTTAACAGACCACTCCACTGTGACCCCTGAGGGCATTGTGGAAGATGTAATGGTCTCTATTGACTCCTGGGAGTACCTTGTTGACTTCCTGGTTCTTCATCCAAAGGCAAAGCTCACTATGTATCCTCTCATCTTGGGAAGACCTTGGTTGGCTACTATAGATGCCTACATCAGTTGTCGAGCTGGGAGCATGACAATCAAGAGTGGGTATATGTCCAAACAGCTAGTCCTATATCCTTTTGCCCAACCTCTATTAGAACATGATTTACCTCTCTGGTTGGAGGAGGAAGATGAGGATGAAGTTTATTCCACACCATTGTGTACAGTAGAGGCTACCCTGGGGGGTCCACAAACCGAGGATGATCTTATTGAGAACTTGATTCAGAATCCACCCCCCAATGTGTTGCCATTAAAAGAGTTGGTGGAAGAAACCCAAGCCAATGCTCTAGTTGATCTCTTTGTGGCTAATCTGACCCTTCTCCAAGTTAAAAATGTGGAATTTGGCCCAGAAAGAACTTTAAAGATCAACTCATCCCTATCCACCTCTTAGGAGAAAGAACTATGTAGCTTATTGAAAAACCACTTGGATGCTTTTCCTTGGAGCAAGGAGATGAAGGGATTCCACCCTTCAATTTGTATTCATCACATTTACATTAAAGAAGATTGTAAACCAGTCTGGTAGCCTTAAAGGAGGATGAATCCAGCCCTTAAGAACATTGTCAAAGAAGAACTGTAAAAGTTGTTGGATGCAGGATTCATCTACCCCATCTCTGATAGCGAATGGGTTTCTCCTTTGGTGCTAATGCCAAAGAAAAATGGGAAGTGGAGAATCTGTGTAGATTATCAGGAACTAAACAAGGCCACCAATAAGGATCATTTCCCTTTGCCATTCATAGATCAAGTGTTAGATGGGCTGGTAGGGAAAAAGTTCTTTTCCTTCCTAGATGGGTTTAGTGAGTACAACCAGATCCAAATCAGCCTGGAAGACCAAGATAAGACCACTTTCACTTGTCTTTGGGGGTACTTTTGCATACCGAGTCCTTCCTTTTGGGTTGTGCAATGCTCCTGCCACTTTCCAGAGAGCAGTACTGAGCATATTTGTTGAACTGATTCATGACTCAGTGGAAATATATATGGATGACTTTACCGTTTATGGTTCTAACTTCCAGGAGGCTTTGACTAACCTGAGAAAAAATTTAGCCAAGTGTATTGAAATGAACCTGTACCTCAGTCCTGAAAAATGAGAATTCTTGATGACTGAAGGGACCGTGCTAGGTCATACAATGTTAAGCCCCTGTACTACTAGTATAACCCCTTATTTTTATTAGTACAACCCTCTTATTATATTGATGTACCCATGTAGTACCCATATTGTTACTATTGTGCCCCATAGAAGCCCACTATTGTTATTATTGTGCCCTTACATTATTATTGTTATGTCGACTCTGATTATATTATGACCCCTTAGACTCCTATATATAGAAAGGAGGTCTTTTCATTTGTATCATCGAAGAATTGCTCATTTATGTAACGTAAAGGAGGTTGCCCCCTCGAAGAGGCTGAATTCTAAAGCGTGGATCTATCTTTTCTATCTTTTCTTGAGCTGGTTCCATAACATTTGGTATCAGAGCTTTGGATTCTAGGGTTTCGCTGCTCCAAACAGGTCATCGTGGCATTTTCGCTATAACTTTTTTTTCTACGACGTTTCAGAAGTTGCAAAAAAAACCCATTTGAGATGAAATCGCACTGAACCTTGGGTCTGAATTTAAGAGCTTTTCGTGCTATATTTGTGGAGATATGATCTGAGGAAGTTGGTCTTTTTGCAGAATCCTGAATTACATTCCAAACAGGTGACCTGGGGAAAATTGTCATAACTTTGTCTCTGGGCATTGGATTGAAAATTCATAAGAAGGTACAGAAAGAGGACAGACTGTAGTTTCTTGTATATGTTTTTCAGAGCCAAAGGTCGAAACAGTGACACGTGGCACATCGTACAAGTTCACTCTACTGAACTAGTCTATAATCAGGTCACTGTGGGAGATTTGGCATAACTCTTCCTTGGAGAATCCAATTTGGGTCAGACTTGTGGCATTGGAAAGAGGACGCAGAGGGCTACTGCAGGTCACAATTTCAAAACTTAAAGATCCAAAAGTACAGAGTTACAGTCATTTCAAGATCGAGCTCCTAAAATCAAGAAAAAGCAAGATGAGGAAATTTGATGGAAAGGATCCGGTAAATTGGATACTTCAGATGGAGAAATATTTTGATCTACATAGTGTACCACTGTTACAAAAGGTATGTATTGCATCTTCATATTTAGAACCAGATCAATTTTTGTGGTATAAAGGGCTTTGTTCTCGTAAACAACTTGTTACGTGGTCAATTTTCACGGAGGAAATGGTAGCACATTATGAGGATACAAAGAGCAACACCTTCTTTAGAGCAACACCGCAACAATTGGAAAGAGTAAAAGGGATTTGTGACATAGTGGAAAGCAAAATTATGGAAACTAGGATGCATACCCCTCACAACTGTAAAGATGGAAGTGTTGTTTCTCCTAGCCTTCCACAACCTACAAGGGTTACACCACAACAATTGGAAGAAAAAAGAGAAAAGGGGCTTTGTTACAATTGTGATAGAAAATGCACTAAAGGTCATAAGTGTGCTAAGAAGAAATTATTTTACATAGAATATGAAGAGGAGGAAGAAAAGGATCAAGAAACATCAAAAGAAGAGGATATACGCCAGGACTCCACCCCAAAGAAAGAAGAAATGAATCAAAACATATCTTGTAAAGCATTGGCAAGAATTACCACTCCTCAAACTCTCAAGATAGAAGGACATATCAAGAAGAAAAAGGTGCAAGGAGTGAAAGATCACATCGAGAAAGAAGAAATGAATTCAACCATATCCTGTAACTCATTGGTTGAAATTACCACTCCTCAAACTATCAAGATAGAAGGACATATCAAGAAGAAAAATGTTCAAGAAGTGAAAGATCACATCGAGCATCAAGAAGTGAATCCAACCATATCTTGTAAAGGATTGGAAGAAATTGTCACTGCTCAAACTCTAGAGATAGAAGGACATATCAAGAAGAAAAAAGTTCAAGCAGTGAAAGATCACATCGAGCATCAACAACAAGTTCTCGAACTATTAAAGGATAACACCACTTCGGTGCAAAATCGAATGAAACAACAGGTAGATCAACATTGTAGTGAAAAATGTTTTGATGTAGGTGATTGGGTATTTTTATTGCTACATCTCAAGCAAGCTATTTATGAGAAGGAAATTTTGGCAATACTACATGCACTTAAAAAATGGCGACCTTACCGAATGGGAAGACACTTCAAGGTAAAAATGGATCATGATAGTCGTAAATACCTTTTAGAACAACTATTATCTTTAGAAGAACAGAAAAAATGTGTCACAAATATGTTGGGTTATGACTTTGATATCATCTATAGAAAATGGAAGCAAAATTTTGTTGCAGATGCACTCTCAAGAAAGCATGAGGATGTGGAAGCATTGTTTTGTGCTATTTCTATTATCCAACCAGATTGGATAAACAAAGCAAGGGATGAATGGAAGAAAGACGAAGAAGTATGGCCACTTATTCAAAAGTTGCAGAAGATCCCAATTCAAAAAATATTGCCAGAAATTGAAGAGGAAGGAAAAATCATATTGGAACCTGGAGCAGTCACAGAAACAAGAACTCGACAGCTACGAAATCGATCAATTTCAGAGTATCTCATCAAGTGGAAGAACTTACCCTCTAAAGATTCCACATGGGAGGACAAGAATTTTATACAAAAGCATCAAGAACTACTCAAGCGTTGAGGACAACACTTTTTGAAGGAGAGGGACATGTTAAGCCCCTGTACTACTAGTATAACCCCTTATTGTTATTAGTACAACCCTCTTATTATATTGACATACCCATGTAGTACCCATATTATTACTATTGTGCCCCATAGAAGCCCACTATTGTTATTATTGTGCCCTTACATTATTATTGTTATGTTGGCTCTGATTATATTATGACCCCTTAGACTCCTATATATAGAAAGGAGGTCTTTTCATTTGTATCATCAAAGAATTGCTCATTTATGTAATGTAAAGGAGGTTGCCCCCTCGAAGAGGTTGAATTATAAGGCGTGGATCTATCTTTTCTATCTTTTCTTGAGCTGGTTCCATAACATACAATTTCTCAGCAAGGATTACAGGTGGATCCCAACAAGATTGCTATCATTCAAAGGGTCCCACCTCCTCAAAAGATAAGAGATGTTCAGAGTTTTCTAGGCTTAACGGGGTATTACAGAAGATTCATTAAGGATTTTAGTAAGCTAGCCTCTCCATTGTTTGGTCTTTTGGGAAAATATGTTGAGTTCATATGGACTGACAACTATCAAGAGGCTCTAGATGCCTTGGAAGGTAAATTGGTAACTGCACCAATTTTGAGAGGGCCAAACTGGGCCCTACCTTTCCACATTCACACCGATGCCTCGAACAAAGTGATAGGAGTAGCCATAGGGCAAGTTGATGAGAAGCTGCCTTATGCTATATACTTTGAAAGTAAAAATTTGTCCAAGTCAGAACTAAACTACACTGTAACCGAAAAGGAGCTCCTAGCTATAGTCCATTCCCTAAATAAGTTCAAACACTACATCATCGGATATCAAACATTTTTACACACTGATCATGCTGCAATTAGGTATTTAATGAATAAATCGAATGTAAATGCTTGTATCATTAAATGGTTACTTTTATTGCAGCAATTTGAATTGACCATTGTTGATAAGCTGGGTAAGGAAAATGTTGTTGCTGATTTTATGTCTAGACTAGATCTTCCTACAAGTGAAGAAGGAATGGTGGATGATCAAATGCCAGATGAACACCTATTTTCTATTTCAGTACTCTCTCCATGGTTTGCTGATATAGCAAATTATTTGGTTTCAACATAGTTTCCACCACACCTGTCCTCAAAAGAGAAGAGCAAGATCGTGAGGAAAAGTGCCCCATTCACCTGGATTGGGGGCAATCTTTTTAAACTTGGCCCAGATCATATTTTGAGGCAATGTGTCAGGGAGGAGGAAGTTTTTGACATCCTCCTAACCTGTCATGATGGGCCCTATGGGGGCCACTTTGCAGCAAAAAGGATTGCCTTCAAAATTCTGCAAGCAGGTTACTATTGGCCCACTCTTCATCAAGATGTTAGGAGATATATCAGCCAATGTGACTGATGTCAAAGGATGGGGAAACCTACTCCAAGGGATGAGATGCCCCTGCAACCTCAAGTGACTTTCAAGCCATTTGAGAAATGGGGCATGGACTTTGTGGGTCCTATCAACCCTCCTTCAAAACAGAAATCTTACATCATTGTGTGTACTGAATATCTGACAAAATGGGTAGAAACAAAGGTGATCAAGGTAGCAATATAAGAAAAAGTAGTTGAATTTTTGAGGGAAAATATTTTCTACAAGTTTGGTTATCCAAGAGAATTAGTCACAGATCAGGGGAGTCAGTTTACCTCCAATCTGACTGAAGACCTGCTCACACATCACAAGATTAAGCACAGAACTTCCACCCCTTATCATCCGCAAGCAAATGGACAGGTGGAAGTCATTAACAGAGTTTTGGAAGGTATTTTGACTAAGGTAGTGAGCAGCAGTAGAAAATATTGGGCAGATCGATTGGTTGAGGCCATCTGGACCTATAACACCACATGGAAAGCCACCACAGGGTTCACACCCTATGAGCTAGTCTATGGGAAGAAGGCTCTGCTGTCAATAGAATTTGAATATAACACCTTAAGGATGGTAGCTCAGCCGGACCTAGATCTTAGCCATACACAAACGGAAATATTGCTTCATCTAAATGGATTGGATGAACAGAGATTGCAAGCCCTTCTCCACTAAGAGGTAATACAACTTCAAAGAAAACTATGGCATGACAGACACCTCAAAGAAAAACAATTCTAGCAAGGAGATTAGGCGTTGTTGTATGATTTGAGATATAAATATTTCAAGTGCAAACTGAGGACAAGATGGCTGGGACCATACACAGTAGAAAAATGCAATGAAAATGGTTCAGTCCTGATCCAGACCATTGATGAAGAAGCCATCCCCATGCTTGTCAATGGGCATAGGTTGAATATCTACAGGAATCCCCTTTCCAAGCAAGAATTCATTAACAATCTGAGGAAAATAGTGTTAGTAGCAGAGCAGGTCTCTGCCTCCACTCCACCCACACCCTGAGTTAAAAAAAAAAAAAAAAGATCCCTAGGTGAAAACCTCTTGGAGGCACCCAGGGCAGGCAATGAGGGTGAAAACCTCCTGGAGGCACCCAGGGCAGGCAATGAGGGTGAAAACCTCCTGGAGACACCCCAGCTATCTCAAAAAAAAAAAAA
Source organism: Pinus tabuliformis (assembly GCA_031772625.1). NCBI lineage: Eukaryota > Viridiplantae > Streptophyta > Pinopsida > Pinales > Pinaceae > Pinus > Pinus tabuliformis. Next base: position 1,031,213,099 of record CM062805.1, read on the forward strand.
AAAAAAACCTAACTTTTTTGAATGCATTTGCAGATTGCAGGAGGGTCACACATGGAAAAAGGACATGACCAGGCTCCATATACCCTTCATAGTCCATTCCTCCATCACCATTATCTTTTCCCAGGCTTTGGTCTCACTTGCCCTGAAGATTTCGCATCCTACAGGAAACTCTATGCATTCTACAAGAAACTTTGTGCATTCTACAGGAGGCTCCTGTATAAATCACAAAGAGATCAAAATCGAAATTTAGAAGAGAATCCGAGGGCTATAAATTTGTTCAAAAGGCCTGTGGGCCTCCCTGCCACCATCCATCCTCCTACTTCTCCATTCCATCCTTGCACACCCACATTTCCACTCGCTTTTTCTTTCCCTGCACAGACAAATACAGAAATTCTGTTTCTTTCATTCTTTAAGCACAAAAAAATGATGGTCAATAAAGCAGCAACATTCTTTACTTATTCTTACCTAATGCCTTCCAACTGTTATTCCTTCCATTCATAACCTTCTTCAGCTATCCTTCTAGCCCCTGCTCAAGCATCAGCATGAAATTTCAAAAGGAGAAGCAGCTACAGGAAATCTGCAAGATTCCTGTAGCAGCTGATCCCTTTGAAAAACAAACTCCAGAGACAGGGTCAGCGCAGCCAAGATGTATGCAGCATGCAAAGAGCAAAGCCTGATTGAAACATCACTAGCATAAGCCAAAGTCTGAGCATGCAGAGCACCAGCAACAGCAACAGTGAGAAAATGAAGCGCCAAAGTCCAGCATGCAGAGAACAGCAGTGACTAACAGGTAAGTGGCTAAACCTATTCCTCGGTTGCATGAATATTATTTAGGAACTGCACAAACTATTGGAATGGTCACGATTAAATGGAATCGGTGGCCAGCTAACTGGCCACCCTCGTTCAGTTCAAACCACCCTCATGGAGTTCAAATGAGCCTCATGCAATTCAAACCATAGTTCAGATACGCAATCAGCACGTGTGGCTCGTCAACTCAGGGAGAAAAACTTAGAACCAGCAATGGTGGCAATGTATAACGGGAAGAGTGGAGGTGATGGCGGTCAGGCGACATGAAAAACCATAATGACACTAGCGTACGACCAACGGTCCGAATGGGGATAATGTACCCATCCAGCCACCTCACCTCATCACCGCAGATTATGCCATCAGCTTAAGTACAATGCAGTCTAAGCCTCCACCACCTTTTGTTTCATTTGCATCGACGAGCTCTCAACTACAGTACTCACCTACCACCTTCAGAACAGCGAACCAGTCGTTTTCTGCCAGTTTTTCAAAACCCTCCCACCTATCGGGCTCTACAGGAGCACTACTGCATTCTACAGGAGCAGGAACACCGTCTACAGGAGGTTTTCTACAGGAAGGCCAGAGAGTAGCTCTGCAGAAGAAAAATTTGGAATTTTTGTCAAAATTCGAGCTTGAATTGAGGTAGGCTCAGAAACCCACTTTGCATACGATATATCTATACAAGGTGGTGGGTTAAAAGTAAAGTATTGGGTTGAAGAAAAGAAAGGAAAGAGAAGCTCAAAAGTCTGCCTGTGTTTTTCTGAGTTCTACACAATCTCTCTGTTTTCTTCTCTACATTCAAAATCTATCTTTTCCTTCCTCACATTCTTCTGTAAAAAAGGGATGCAACTATAGAAACCAAGCCTGTGAAAAAAAAAACGAATTTGCCAAGTCTGTTTACTCTAAAAAACACTGCGTTATATATTCTCTGTTCTGTCAAAGTCTTGATTTTTTTTCCAAAAACCAAGAAGCAAATTCAGGTTAAAAACAGTATTGAAGAGAGGGAAAATTTGCAAATTGATGTTGTGAAAAAAGAAGAACATGGGAGATACCATCTCTGGCTTCAAAAAAAAAAAAAAAAACAAAACAAGACAAAACAAAACAAAAACAAAACTCAGCTATCCCTCTATTTCTGGTTTTGGAATTTGTTGCCTTCTTCCTCACTTGAGCATTTTCAGAAACCACCAAACACCATGCCAGGAGGTTTTATGAGAAAGGAACCTTTGAACTCCAACAAATTGCATGAGCACCTTGAAATGGTGGCCCTCTTCACCAGAGCAAACTAGATGTCTTTCTTTGAGAGAATTCATGGTTATGACGAAGAGGTCACTGAAGAACTTCTATTGTCCTTAAGACCCCATTACAAAACACATGCTACAGTCAGTTTCAGGGGTCTGATCCTAGAGCTTACACCAGATTTTATTAACAAAATCACAGGTCTTCCACTTGGGCTCCCCTAGAGCAAAGAAGAAAAACCATTAGGACAGGTTGCTAAAAAGACATTTTTTCAACCTGATGAGAATCCTGTAGAGGATAAGAATGGGGTCAGAAGGACAAGTTTACCTCCTCCATGGAGTGAGGTCAGCTACCAGATCATGAAATATATCACTTGTGAAGGAAGATTCAGTATAGTTTATGGTTATCACTTCAGGTTATTGCATGAATTGAGATATGGGATGGACCTACCTGCAACTAGAAAACTCAGTCTCCCATATTTCCTCCTCCAATATTTAATAGAATGTGGCACCAAGTTAAATGCAGGGGTCCCAGACCAGCTGGCCCACCATGGGTTCATCAAATTGTTGGTAGAAGATGCCCTACACACATACACCATCCCTATAGCATTGGAAATTTTCAGGAACATGTCCAGAGAAGATGACATCAAAACTCTTACTGATGAGCTTAGCCCATCTAGCAGTGAAGAGGAGGAGCAGACAGAGGAACTTGAGAAGGAAATTCATGAGGAGGCACAAGATATTCAAACAGAAGGATAAACTTGACAAAACCACAGTTGAACCTAAGGCAGAAAAGAAAACAGCATCAAAAGCAGAGAAGAGGAAGAGGACAAAAGCTGAGAAGAAGAAGCCCAAGAAAGCTCAGAAAAATACTGCCACAGGAAGGGCAGAGACTCAGCAAGAAAAGGAGAAAACACCACCAGAGATAGCAGAGACAAAAACAGAAACATCAGACACAGGAAAAACTGCAGAGGATGAAGAAGAAGAACAGCAAAAGAAGTGTCCCCTGAGAGACTGGCAAGGGAAGCAACAGCTATGCTTGCTACATTGAGCAATCCATCTAAGAAAAAGGGGAAAAGAAAAAGATAGACATCTATGTATTTCAAATCCCGGAGGAGCACCAGAAATAAGGTAGGCAAGCCACAGCCACCATCAAAAGAACCCATTACCATTGAGGATACACCTATTGTGACAAGGAAGGAGTCTCACTCCAAAATCTCTATCACCTATGAGAGAAGGAGTCCTAAGACCTCCACCTAGAAGGAGAGAATCAAATTGATGGACTCCAAAGCAGTCCTATAGGAGGCACAAACCTCTCTACAGGAGACACTGGCCAAGCTCCAAGAAACTGAAAAATTGGAAAAGAAGGCAGAAGCACAGTCTCAAGAGGAAGGTAAGGCCAAAGAAATACCTGACCCAAGCCCTCAGCCTAATTTAGGCTCATATTACAATCTTCTAGAAGGTGGGAAGATCATCCCACAAAAATTCGCAGTGTCTCTATTCTTTGAACTAGAAAAGGAACGAGTCAGAACCCACACCTGGATGCAGATTGCCGAATCTAAAGGGGTCGAAGATATAGGACACATGGAAAATAGGTTGAGAGAAATGAGTAGAGAGTTGGGCATGTTAAGGCACATAGAGAGCATTAGAAGAGCCCAACTACAGGAAGAAAATGAATTGTTAAAAAAGCAGTTACAAGAACTGGAACCTCAAGGGGGAGACAAGTTGCCAATCGTAGAGCTTCTTTAGAACTCGATCTTCCTCTCCTCTCCTTATCAATCGAGCCCCCTAAAGGGTCCTTATCAGTCGAGCCGATGGCGGCCTTATTAGTCGAGCGTGCTTACGCACCCTGCCGGTCCTCAACGAAGACTCAACTAGTAAGGAGAAGACAAGCGGCTATGATGGATAGAGTAAGGCAGTGAATTAGGCAAGCCCTCCTTCCTTGCCCTCCTATTCTTCTCCGATCTTCTCTGTTTCATGTAATCCCAGCTAAAGTGATTGGGCCAGCTAAAGTGATTTGATCGATATAGATCAATACGTTACGCCTTGGAAGGGCAGCAACAACAAGAAGCAACCCTAGCAGATAATGAAGTAGCAGAGAAACAGCAGCAAGAAGAAGAACCACAGACCAATATTGAAGAGCTGATGAAACAGCAGCAAGAAAAATAATCTCAAGTAGCAATTGAAGTGTTGATTTTGAAAAAGCAATTGTAGGGAAAGAAAGCCTAGATAGCCTGCATGGCTAGCTGGGAAATGGAGGCCTTGCAATGCAGACAGCCAGCTAGATCCTATGCACTGTATCTCAAAGACCAGTGGCTCCAATTCCATATTAAAACATTGGCCCAAAGGGGCACAACCCCATTCCAAAATTATGGTCAGTTTATGCATTTATGTGATAGTAGTTCAGCCGAGGATAAATCCAAGCTAGCATAATTTTACCTACACAACATGGCACTTCCTGACATGAATTTATGGGATCCAAATGCTGCATTAGGAGACCTACAGCTCATGGCTATGGCTTCTTGGTTGAACCATGAAGAAAAGAGGGCAGTGGAAATTCATAAAATCATGGAAAAGGAGCTAAGTGAGCCCCTGATAATAAGGGCAAAACCAGCAGAACCATTGGATCTCATCTATGCCCACCAGCACCTTACAGCCAATCCTCAAGTTGCCCCTGACTATGTTGACAAGCAAGCACAAGCTATTTCTCACTTTGAAGATATGGAGATATTGTTTGGTGATGATTGCCTTCATGCCTGCATGAGAAGGTGGAATACATCATCACATAGCCTAAAGATCAGGGAGTATCACTCCCCAATAAAAATGAGGGAAGCTATGAGGAGAGTGCCCCTATATAAACAATCAATGCAAAACCTGAAAGCCAACTGGATTGGTCTTAAACTCAGTCCTCCACTGCTGCTAGGACTGTTGGAAGGAGTTAAGGAGGAGGAAGAACAGAAGCAATGGGAGGAAGTGGACAGGAAAGTAGGTTTCCATGATAGAGAGGAAGACATCAGATCAGAGGCTTGGGATGTCATTGAATCTATTATAGCTATTAAAGATGAAGAATTAGATTAGTTGCTCAGAAGATGAGAAACCCATTCAGCAGGGGGGTGATGATGAGCCCCAGAAATGGGTAACTATATGGGCTCATTCTGCCTATTATTTTCATTTAATCCACCATTCTCAATAGTTTTGTGCATGTTTTTGAATATATTTAGGTCAATAGAGTGAATAGAAATAGTCACTTTGCCGTGTAGTCTAATGAGTGTTTATTGCAGATTTTTTGAACAATTTTCGACAAGAACCAGGAATTTATGAGAAAAATGGCAGCCAAACACGAGGAAACAAGGAGGAGGACTTCTAGGAGGGGTGTCTCCTTCATTAATGACCCCTTCCTCGAACTCTCCATCAACAACTTGGAGTACAAAGGCCCACATTGATGACTCCAAGGGGCAGCCGAGCAAGTCAAGTAGGGTTGTTGTTATCTTTAGTTCTAGACAGCCGAGTTCCTTATGTTTAGGAGGAATGTTGGGAGTCCCCACTTGTATAAATAAGAAGGCTTCAAGCCTCAGTAGGTTAGCCATTTCATAGTATATTTTTTCACTTTTGTGCAGCCTTTTACTCAGCTCATTTTCGAGCTCTTTTTGAAGACAATTTTGTGATGTAACTGCTATTTTTTTATAAATGAAGATGAACCAAGTTTTGAACCAGCACTGGTCTTCTCTAGAGAGCTAAATCTCTTGGTTAGGGCCCAACCCAAGTTGATCATCACCTCCTTTGTGTATTTATATGCTTTTTCTTTCATGTATGAGATAATTTTTGTTGTTTAGGTTCATTTTGCTTCATTAGATTAGGTTGCTTTTAATGATTAGAATAGTTGTTTTTGCTTCAAGTTGCTTAAGTAGTTTGATGCAGTGATAGAAAAAGATCCAAAAGGTCAATATCAGGTCTTGATCTCTTTTATCCTCCTCGGGACCATGATTTGAGATCAAGGCACTACTGCTGCCACCAAAAACATTGTTTTTACTCTCCCAATGCAAATGTTAGTGTGATATTTCGAGTTGGAGAAGTTGACATTAGTCTATATTCACATGCTTAGATAGTTTCTTGTTTATTTACCATGGTTTTCTCACATTATTTCCTATTCATAATGTCTTGTTCAGCATTTCTCTGGTTTTAGGTCAGAATTTAGGTTAAAATAGACAAAACTCTGTTTTCGGTTCTTGCTTTGGTCAGTTTTGAGGAGTAAGTGTGCAGCTCTCTTGTAGAAAATTCCAGCTTATCGTTCCTCCATAACACAGCCTATACTAGTTCATCTCTCAAGATTTCCCCACTCATTCGCCACATTTCGCCAATCTGCCCTAATTTATGTGTTTTTCCACAAAGTTTCTTCCTTGCCCTTTGAAAAAATCCAACCATCTCTTTCGTTCCTGATCCTCCTTGACAAGTTATAGACCCCCCAACACCTCCATCCAACCTTCATTTCCCTTTTCCCATCATTTTTCCACCTTCAAACCTCCAAAAACTACTTTTGACCTCCTCCTGTAGATCCCCTGCAGCCTCCTGTAGAATTCTTTGTGAGTGATTTTTTGAAGTCTGATCGCAATGGAAGTCTTCAGAAGGGCACTATGGGCTTCTTAGGACCTCTCCACACCTTCCTCACCTTCTACAAAATCCAACTCCATCTTCCTTTACCACCAACCCTCTGCATAGTCACAACTAGTCAAATCACAAGCATAATAATTCCACATAAAAATACTCAAAAATACAAAAAGATGATTTCTTCTCATTTCTTTTTAGAAGTAGCTTGAATAAATGCATTTTACCTTTTCAGTATTCAATGGCACCCATTTCAATAGTTTCCATCTCTTTTCTTGAAAAAGTAGGGTTAGTGGGTAGACTAGGGTTTGCTAGGGTTTGCTAGGGTTTGTGTTTCATTTCAAGTTTTCATTCTCTTTCTGCAAGTAGAATAGCCTCTTTTGAGTTAGTTTTCTTTCATCATAGTTAAAAGCTTCTTCTAGGAATTCATAGAAGTTGGCTTAAGCTCCTAGCGAACTTGCGCCCGCTGATCAAGTGACACCCTACAGTAAGAGCTAGTACTTGTGAATACAGCACCATCGCTTCCAAGTTTGTTACGAACTACCGGGTTGATAAAAGTAAAGTAGGGAGCCCCAGGAGCTGCAACATTATTGCTGCAATACTAGTGCTCACCAGTCTTTATGCCTTATAGCACCTTCGGGTCAGTCCTTCAAGGCGATAGAAATCGACAAGTTGGTAATGGTAAGGGTATGATTCTTTAATGATGATGCTTTGTTGTTCCTTTTGAGTTGGGGTTGCTTCCTCATCTAGGTCCTTAAGTAGGTATGATAATGAGACGTCAAATTGACTTTTACCATCCATAAGTCTTCTACCATGAGGATTTCTATTTTAGGGGAATAAATCAAGGATCGGGCCAAAGTTCAGAAATTGCAGAGGGTTGATTTGCAAGAAGCTGAGTTGGAGGGTTGACTTGAATTGACCCTTTTGGAATATTTTTGTCCTAACTTGAAGGAAGATTCTTAAGGGCTGACTTGGTGGATGGAGGAGAACCTGTTTGCTCTTGGTTGTCTCATTTGATTTGGTTCTAAAAGAAGAGAAGATATTTTTTTTCTTTTTCCTCTATAAGAGGGGTTTTTCCCTGGATTAGAGCATATAAATTGTGTTCTTGTCATTCTAAAATTCATGTATTTTATTTGTTATAGTTGTTTGATGATAAGAATTTAAATAAGACATAAGAAATATAAATAATACATAAAGAAGATAAAAATTAATCACAAGTAATTATCAAATATAAGAAAATCTTTCTTCCTTTTGATTTTCTAATATGGTATTAGAGCTAAAGTGAAGGAGAAGGGAAAAGGTGGTTTGAAGATCTTTGACTCTCAAAGGAAGAAAGAAATATTGATCAAACAAAATTCTTGGTTTATTATCAGCTAGAAACTATTGAATGCTAAAATATAATCTAGACCTCATGGAATCAATAAGATATAGGTACCGAAGTCTTGATCACTTATCTAGGATACTAAACACTTGTGGAGAGCAAAAAAAACGAATTTGTTGACAACACCTTTACCTTTTTCCATGATTCAAGGGGAAAATCTATAATCCTACTCAAGGATGAATGTATTGTAAGGTAGACCAAATCTTGTAAACCACATCTGAAAGGGATTAATCTAAGGTTTTAGAGATCTGGAAATAATCTTTCATGACCAATGAGGAGTAATCTGAGAAATTGTTGAAGTATAACCACTTTATTAGAAGAACCAATACAGAAAATTATGGAAGATTATAGGCTTGTTCCGGTACCCTAACTAGGGCTGAAATTTCTAAAAATTTGTGTGTATACCTTAGGAGTAGTGAGACCCAATAAGGCTCACATATATGGCCAAAATATAGGGGATAAGTCCTGTGGATTGGATCCAAAATCTCCTTACTAGTCAGCATCATGATTAGAGGTTTTGAGGATTTTCATATAGTCCATCTTAAGAGATTCGTAAGAGGAACTGAGAAGGAGGCAAGTTACAACCATATTCAATTTTCTGAAGAAAATATTCTTCGAGGAAAATGTACCTTTAAAAGGAATTCCTTAACCTCATCACCTTTGGAGTATTCACCCTTGAAAGCATCTAAAAGATCATGGCATCTTAGAGAAACCTTTGCATCAGACTTCTTAGTATCTTGGAGGACTAAGGTGTGTAGTCCTTAAGGTACATATATTTGTTTTTATTTACTTAAAGTCTAACATAAATTGGATTAGGATTTTGGAGGTTATTGGCATCTAAGATTTTATAAATCCTAATTGATATTTGGAAACCCTAAAGAGAAACCCTAACCATATTCTATTCCCTCATAAGAATCTTATTTTTTGGTCTCGAGGGTTTGTAAGTAGTCTAGGGTGAAATGGAAAAACATAGTAAGAGAAGTATTGGATTTGAGATTCAAACCCTAAATTTGATGTTTCAAACGGTAACATCATGAGACTTCGGGTTTGTATCTTGAACCCCTAGGAATTATCCCTCTCCAAAGATTCCATGGAATCCCTAATTATAATTATACTCTTGTACTTGTACATTTTTCTTGGTGGTACTTGTCAATAATTGTTGCAACTACATAATGAAGGAAGCCATACAAGAAAGATATGTTGATTTTATGTCTTGAAGAACATGATAATGGTAACTTGGTAATCAATTTAGATCCTTGAAGACTCATATGAAAATGGACCATGAGGAAATTGATGCTTTGTTGAAGAATATTGTCTTGGTGAGAGGGAGCCTTCAAGGTTTATAGAAGAAGCAATTCAAGGAATGTTTTCAAATTTTCAGTAGGTCTCCATCATATAAAATGGTATGTTCACTTTGTCTTTGAAATCTCTCTCTCATCTCTAGAGTTTTGTTATAGAATCGTAAAGATTCTTTAAATACAGTGTTTAGATTAAATCAACCCTTGTAATAAATATATTTTTCTATTTGTTAACTTTGATAAAACCCTAGAATTTTTACTTTTAGGGTTTCTAGATGGTATCTAGGGTATACGATAAAACTCAGTCTTTTTAGGGTTTGGTGATATTATATAAGGTTTATAATAAAACCCTCGTAGAAGTTGATAAAATTTCTTAGGGCATGAACAATGAAACTCTAGGTGTAAATGCTTCTATCATGATTGAAACCCTAACATGATTTAGTGTTGGATATCTAGGGTTTATTATTAAATATTTTGATGATAATATCTAAATATTAATACCCTAAAAAAGGTTCTTGTGAAATTCTAGGGCATGAAAGTGAAACCCTAGTTGATTGCTTTTGTTATGATTGTGATCCTAACTAGGTTTAGGTTTTGATTATCTAAAGTTTAAATTCTTATTCAAAGTTTTGATAACCCTAGATGCTCTCATTTGTGATAACATGATAACCTTATATTGATAAATTTAATTTCATGCTCTTGTACATATATATTTGTGCTTGGTTGTTCTTGTCAATGAGATTTGCAACTACATAGTTTCCAAGATGGTTGCCTACCTCATACTTGATGATTACTTTATGATGATTTTGAGCATGATGAAAAGAGGGAGTTGTAAGAATCCTAATGACACTGAAGTTTACATTGATGATTAAAAGATGACATTTTTCCATATGAATATAAAAGGAATGATATTTTGGAAGGTTGAAATTCTCTAATGATATGATGATGCAACTGAAATAGCTTGTGTAGCTAGAAGAATAAAGTAGTTGAAGATGGAATTATCCCTAGTTAAGAGGGATCTTGGATGAAGGAAAGTATATATCCTTCATAGTTGAAAAGAAGGACATGATGTGTAAGCCATACACATAGTAAGGAGAAGTTGATATTGGAGAATAGCTAAATAACTATTGATAGTTAATCTTGTTTAACGAAGTTGTGAATGAAGATTCAGTTGTTTTGAGAAGTGTTCAAGCTAAGTTTGGTGTTGTTGAAGAAGTTGAAGAAGGAAGATTTCGTCAAGATTTGTTTGGATATTATGATGAACTTAGAAGCATAAGAATGGTTGACCCTGAAAATATGCTAGCATATCGATAATAAGAACCAATATATTGAAAGTGATTAGGGTCGTGAGGCTACAGTATGTTTAGATGGATGGAAAAGTAGTCAATGTGTTTATCTCTTCCTGAGAAGTTTTCATATTCTAAAAATCATGTTTGAATTTGTGGATATCTCTAATTTGGTTGAGAGGGAGAGATGAGTACCACAAGTTTCTCGTATTATGGTACTTGGGAGGACATCTTGGCCTGGTTGGTATTGAGATCTCGTGTTTTGGTTTGGCCTTGATGATGTCTAGATCCTGGTGTGGGAGGGTATCATGATATTGTGGAGCTTTGCTTTAGTCTTTTACCATATTGATACCTGGATCCCTGAGGGTTGAAGTCCTGGCATGAAATCCTAGATGGTATCTATATCCTGTTGGATTGATACCATGGTTGTAGCCTGAGGGCATCTATAAAGACAAGTTGCCTTATTGACACCTTAGTCCATGTTAGTGTCTTATATCATTGTATTAGTGTCTTTGAAATAAAACTTGGGTCCTTGAGTTGTTGGATCCTTGAAATAATATCTTAACAGTAAGATCTTTGATGTGTTGCATACCTTGGCAGTTTTGGTATCCCTAGCATTGTGTATCTTTTTGTACTCTTATTGGAACATTTCAAATTGAGGTCAACCTTGTACTGGTTGAAGAATTATGAATACCTCCCTAGTTAAGAGGGTGTGTTGAGAAATGTAACTAGTATCATTGGTCATAATCATTGTAAAGGTCAAAAGAAAAACTATTTATAAGCATGGAATTCATGCTTTATGTATTTTGCTTCTAGGTCAAGCCTTAATTGAAGGCTTCTAGGGTTGATTCATGAGTCATTTTCCTTGTCATTATGCTCTAGACCCTTATTGGGTTTTTGTATCAAAGAAATAAAATTATTTTGATATAATTTGGTCTTCTTATCCTCCACCATCATGTCGGCCTGCCCATCCTTCGAGTCATCCTTGATGAAGAGATTCAACCTCATTTGGAGACTATATATAGGCCAGAACTCGACCTATTGTGAAGAGACTACACCAAGAACTGGGTCTGCAATTCTAAGTGCAAAAGAAGAATCCTGACGAGCCTAGAAAGGAAGGGTAACTTGTATCATTGCAAGACGAGAAGAATTATAGAAAAGGAAGAAGTGACATTTTCTCATAAAAAGGAACTAAATTTCTCTGTTTTTTGTCACATGGACAAGCTAGGGTTCCTGCAAGACTAAACCATTGCAGGTCGAATTTAGGAAGTTGCAAAGGTTTGATTTGCAGGAGGCCGAGTTAGAGAGTTGACTTGGGTTGACCCTTTTGGAATATTTTTTTCTTGTCTTGAAGGAAGATTCTGAAGGGTTGACTTTGTAGATGGAGGGGAACCTATTGTTGATCTTGGTTGTATCATTTGATTTGGTTCTAAAAGAAGAGAACATAATTTTTTAGTTTTCCTCTAGAAGAGGGGTTTTGCCCTAGCTTAGAGCATACATCATGTATTCTTATTATTCTGAAATTAGAGATATTTTGAGGTCTAAAATGGGCCTCCTAAGGAATATTATAAAATAATAATGGAAATAATAAAATAAGATTTTATTATATCATCAAATTTTTGAGGAAAAAAAGAAAAACTACTTCTTCAACTCGTATTTTCAACTTATCTTCTTACGATTTTACTCAAATTTCGAGTGGGAGAACTCATTGGATGTATAATTTAATTCCTCATCCAAGGAGTGTCCATGTTGCATACTTTCAATGGACCCTGCTGTAAGGACCAGTTCTATAAGAAGTGTAAGGACCAGTTCTATATATATATATATATATATATATATATATATATATATATATATATATATATATATATATATATATATATATATATTCTTTCAATTTAAATCACAATAAAATACAACAAGAAGAGAAAAACATTTGGAATTCAAATTTTATTCAGCACTATCTAACACATCCTTGAATTTCATTTCACTGAACATATCATAAAATTTACATATATTTAACTAAGGTCATAAAGAATCATACAAAATAATAATATTGCAACACATATGTATCATTCACCAGAAGACGAAACTCCACTTGATTTTCCATTACTTGTCTTCCCTTGTTTTCGGTCACCTTCAAGTGTGAATGACGAAGTACTTGATCCAAATATGATGACCCACCGGTTAACCTCCCAGCCTACTCCTTGGGTACTCTTCTTCCCCATGGACTCTTGCGCTGCAATGGGGTTGTACAATGGAGGAATGCAATAGCTAGTAGAGGAGAGCACTCCTTGGCTCAAGAGTCCCCTCTCTAAAATCCTCTACCTCACAAAACTTACAATAGTTTCGTAATCACTACTCTAACATAATCTCATCCATCCAACAATAGGGTTCCCAAAAAAGTCCTCTCTCCCATAGCTTGCCCCTTCTTTTATAGGAGCCCTCATAGATGACACATCCATCATGGCTATCATCATCATAACATCAATGGAAGCATACATATTCATCAAAGTTATCAACATCATAACATCAAATAGATAACAAGCATAACCATTTACGCCACAATCATCATAATATCAATAGAGAACATGCATAACCATTAATGCTATCTTCATCATAATATCAATGGAGATCATACATAAACATCACAACCAATAATAATAGAGTCATGTGTCCGGATCCTCAACCTGAGGTCCTCAAATAATAAAGTGTGGGCCTTAGGGCTAAATAAATGTTAATCTCATATCATTGTTAGTCAACTAGAGCGAGGCACTACATACACCCCCTCTTAATAATAGACTTCGTCTCGAAGTCCTTGGAATAGGTAAGGAAAATGGTGACGCATCTCCTCGGCGTCCTCCCAAGTAGCTAAACTAGGACTATAATTGTCCCACTGGACCTTAACTTGGTCCACTAACCATCATCTAATCTGCAAAGTTCGTTGGTCCAGTATGCGAACTAGTTCGGCCATTACTGTTCCCTTGACTGAAACCTACAAATGACCAAAGTCAATAACATGCAAAGGATCTAAAATATAATGACGCAAAACATAAATATGAAACACATCATGCATATGTGCTAAAGATGGAGGTAAGGCAAGCCTATATGCCACCAACCCTTTCCTTTCTAAGATTTCAAAAGGTCCCACAAACCGTGGAGAAATTTTTTTTCTCCCATTCCAAATCTTATAGAGCTTATTTTGGGGCCTTACTCTTAGGAACACCCTATCTCCCAATTCATAACTTCGGTCTACCCGATGAGCATCAACATAGCTCTTTTGTCGATCTTGCACTTCCTTTAGCCTCTCCCTAATCATAGTCATTTGTTCTTCCATATCTTGCACTACTTTTGGTCCTATTAATACTCGATCCTCTATTCGGTCCCAACTGAGAGGTGTTCTGTAAGGTCTTTCATATAAGGACTAAAATGGCGCCATCTTGACGGAACTCTGATAACTATTATTGTAAGAAAAATCCACAAGGGGTAAGAACTCCTCCCATCTCTTTTGTTGGTTCATTACATATATCCGAAGCATGTCTTCAAGGATTTGATTAGTCCTTTCTGTCTGCCCCTCTGTCGCAGGGTGATAAGCAGTTCTGACATTCAACTGGGTTCCCAAGGCTTCTTGGAAACTGGTCCAAAACGTTCATGTAAGCACTGCTCCCCTATTAGATATGATCTTCCTTGGTATTGTTATCGGGAAAACTAGTGTCCATTCAGAGCTGCTAGTCCCACTAAGACGGGTAGCTATCTTAGAAACAAACAAACTAAAGTCACTTGTGTTTTCCTTTATGAGAGATAGATGAGAGAGAACCAGAGAGTACCAACCTCAGTCTTTCGCTAGCCTCCTTGCTCATTTCCTCTCTCCCTTGATAGAGCTTTCGCCACTCCTTTCTCACTTGTCCCACTTCAAAGAACACCTATAGAGTCAAGGCAACAAAATAGCATCAAAGCATAGAGATCTATAACCATAAACAATGTAGGATCAAATGTACATTAACCATATAAATGTATATACAAATACAAGATTTAGAGATATACAAGCATATGGAGGAAAACTCAAATAGCTTTATTGATAGAAGTAGTAGAAGAGAGGATTGCAACCAAGCTGTCTGATCCAGCATCATCCTCCCAGCATGAAAGCCCTCTTCACCTCATACAAAGCAAGATCACCCAAAAATCTCTTCAAAGAGAAACCAACAACACTTCCTTGCAAATTACAAAATTCCAACCTTCGGATCTCTAGGATGAGGGATCCATATATAAATATTTACACGAGAGTGAGTTAGCTTCTGGGATTTTGATTAGTGTCATTTTACTGATAGTTCTTGGTTCCACTTGGCGATTTCAGATCTCTTACTCATCCCTAGGCGAATTCAGAGAGGCAAGTGTCATATGAGTAGTTTCTAGAAGATTCTCTTGGTTTCCACCTAGCAAACTGCTTCTGCCATTTGTCTTCTCTCGCTCATCGTACCCTACAGAAGGGCTTTCCAGTATGCATCACACCCCCCATGTGTAATAGGTGAGATGCATCGCACCCTATGCATGGAGCAGTCTGTATGGTCCATTTTTGACCGGTTCTGAGTAGTTTTTCATGGAGAACTTATGGGAGATGATGTGATCAGCTGACCTTGTTCCTTTAGGGTATGAAACAAAACTTTTAGGGGTTTAGAAGCCCTTGTTTTATGGACATATGTGATTGGGGTTGCAGTGCCCAAATATGTCTATAACAGTTGCCCCCTAAAGCATGAGGTCGTAAATCTTTTGATGTCGGGTGAAATGCTTTAAAATGAGGATCTGAGGTTTTTCGAACTGGAAGGTGACCTGTAATAAGATACAATACAATACATTATCTTCACAATATTTTCATGATCTAGCTGAGGCAGGCATTCCCATGCTCAGCTTTATAAATTCATATTCATTTACATAAAACAGACAATCGTCTGTGTGGCAGACTGATGATTTAGTAGAGCCATCATCCTTTAGTTTGGATGATTATCTTTGCAACTGTGATGTACATTTGATGTCTTTATTTTCCTGAATATATCGCAGCCCGGATGGATGAAACTAGATCCAGGGTCTTCAAACTCGTTCAATCTTCACCCGAAGTACAAGTTGATCCATGTGAAAAGATGTTCCGATGTCGAACATGGAAAGACATCGCCTGATTACCAGCCAATGATGTACGTTGTTAACAGGTGTGAGAGGAATCACCGATAATGATTATGACCCTCAAGGTACTGCAGTACAATTCACGTGGTGTGAATACATGAGTTGATGTCGAACACCACGTAAAATCTTTCGGTCGAAGGCCATTGATGTAAACCTGTCGTCGGAAGTGAGAAACTTGCCATTGAGGCATGCAAGCTTCAAAGTACTGAAAGGGTTGTTCCAAAGTCAACTTATTGGATAATGAGCTACTGTTGACAAGAAGTGACCTGTCGTAGGAGGGCCTTAATGAATCCCACATCTACGACATGGAATGGAGAAAATGATTTTGTGGAGGTGAAAATGATCTGATGATATAAGGTTCAGGGTGGCAGTCATGAAAAATGGAGAGTGAAGGTATTGCAGCGGATGAGGCGTTAGCTAGGTTGGTGAATTCTCTTAGCGACTTCTCTTGAACATACCAGTGACACTGAAATGGATTGGTAGCATTAACCCCAAGGTGGATGGTACGGCGGACCAATGGTGATATGACCGGTGAACGAAGTAACCCAACCCGACTCAATCATGGTGACGGAATGAAAGTGTCATGTTCAAGAGCGACCTGCTACCAATGAAGTTATTCAAGTTTTCTTCCCTTTTTCCCCAGTCATTGCTGACTAGTACCTTTTTTTTTGTCAAGCTTGAGGAGGATAACATATGCTTGTTCTATAATTTGCCCTTCAGGCAAACTTGTTGCTATGTTTTAACGAGCCTAGCAACAATGTGTTGTAGATCTAATCCAAAAATATATGAGAATAGAGAATAACCCAAGAATAACAAGATAAAAATAGATAGAAATGATTCTTTATTATCAAAACCCTTATGGTAGGGCAACACCATACATTCACTCCTTAAGGAAGGAGAACACTCCACAAGCCATATGCCTGTTCATACAATAATACTTCTCTTCATATTCCTCTCCTCCATGTGGAGTCTCTAGCCTTTATATAGGCCTCATACATACAATACCATGTATCATTACCATGGTTTCTTCATACCATCAACTAATACCATGGGCCCCTTACATTATTATTAACTACTTGTGGTCCCTTACATGATATGGGTTAACCACCTTATTTATTACTATGGCCCATCCCATTATTACATTATTACCTTGGGTACCTCCCTTGGTACCCCATATTATCCCCCTAGGTACATAACATTCCACCCCCCTAAACATGTTTCGTCCCCGAAACATGGGAAGAACATAAATAATAAGATCTACTCAAGAGAGTAGTCCACTGATACCATGCATGTGCATCTAGCCATCCAAGAGAAAGGTGAACCCTCGATCTCGTTGGTGCCTCGCTCGCTTGAGATGGAAGTTGACTGCGGTAGCTCTTCTGTGTGGAAGTGTAGTAGGTGGATCTTTGTTCCTCTCGATCTGTCCTGCGGGGTTTGTTGTCCATGTGGCTAATTGGTTGCCATCTTGATTTTTGTCTTGCTAGGTGATGTGGGTGATGATATGTTGAAGTTTTAACCCACGATGGCTTTTTCTTTACTTCACCTTGTTGTGGTGCCTCTTGTGGTGTCTTCTTTTTCAATATGACTTCAACCACTGAATCGTCCTTAGATGTATCAGCACCTGTAACCTTTTCTGCTTCAGCCTTTGTTTGTGTTTGATTGTCGACCATCAACTGCTCATCATCTGATATGTCAGTCCCTGTAACATCTTGTGCGTCAACCTCCGTGGACTCTACCTGTTTATGGATGGAAATATCCTGTAATGTAATTTTCTTCTTTTTATACCATAGCTTCAAGAATTTCTTCTGCACATTAATATTGATAGTACCCACAGATTCCATCCAAGGATATCCCAAAACAACATCGATATTATCCATCTCTGAAGCATAAAAATCACCATGAAACACATACTTATCCATAGAAAGCTTCAAATCCTTATAGATTTGAAAATCCTTATCATCATCCTGTGTATGTGCAATTTGTTTTGCTGGGACTTGCAATTTTTTTGCCAAATTGACATTTATGAGATTTTGCTTGCAACTCGGATTTATAGACACAATGATTTTCTCCTTCTGAATCAATCCATGAACCTGCAATAAGGAGATACCAGCAGAAAATAACCCTTTAGGTTCCTTGGTTTCCTTCTTCCCTGTAAAAATAAAATCTTTGCTAGGCTGTGTGTCTGTCTGTGTGAGCTTATCCACAAGATTAGCTTTTCAGTCAAAGCGGTCCATAAGAGCTTTAGTGAATTTGTCCCAAGTCAAGGGCCAACGATAGCGACGTTGATGCCATTGCCACCATTGCAATCTTTCATTGTCCAAGTACATTGTTCCCAAATTCAGCTGAGTCTCATCATTCATGATGTAATTCAATCTAAAACATTTCTCCATTTGTGCTAGCCATTTGGCTGGATGAGAGCCATCAAATGGATATAAGTCATTCAAATTCAGATCTCGGTCCGCCATCACAAAAATTGGCGAAAATTTGAAATGGTCACAGTTTCGTCAATATTGCTCAGAATCCTTATTATGACCTGTTTTCAGAAATGGAACAATCATTCTGCATCTGCCCATGTGATAGAAATCCTGATCCAGGCACTAGAATTCCAGATCTGCGCTGCAACTCTCCCGCCGTAACCCAAAATTTCTGCAAAAAGAGCTGATTTTAAATCAGCGATATCTCCCTCATCCGGACTCCGATTCGACTGATTTTTTTTTTGAAATTAGGTGTTTTTTCACAAAGATTCCAGATTTACAATTAAATCTTATAGATCTGGCACCAGGACTTCTAGATCTGCGCCGCAAACTCGCTGTCCTGAAAATTGTCTGCAACCCCACTGATTTTTAAATCAGCGATATCTCCTTCATCCGGACTCCGATTCGACCGATTTTTTTTTTGAAATCGGGTGTTTTTTCCCAAAGAATACAGATCTGCAATTAGATTTTGCAGATCTGGCACCAAAACGTACAGATCTGATCTGCGAATTCGCCCCCCAGAAACCCTGCAAAAATGAAAAAAAAAATTCTCCACGGTTTGCCCAAGAAAGTGCTCTGATACCACTTGTTGTAGATCTAATCCAAAAATATATGAGAATAGAGAATAACCCAAGAATAACAAGATAAAAATAGATAGAAATGATTCTTTATTATCAAAACCCTTATGGTAGGGCAACACCATACATTCACTCCTTAAGGAAGGAGAACACTCCACAAGCCATATGCCTGTTCATACAATAATACTTCTCTTCATATTCCTCTCCTCAATGTGGAGTCTCTAGCCTTTATATAGGCCTCATACATATAATACCATGTATCATTACCATGGTTTCTTCATACCATCAACTAATACCATGGGCCCCTTACATTATTATTAACTACTTGTGGTCCCTTACATGACATGGGTTAACCACCTTATTTATTACTATGGCCCATCCCATTATTACATTATTACCTTGGGTACCTCCCTTGGTACCCCATATTATCCCCCCTAGGTACATAACACAATGAAACTCGCTCTTGTCTGCATGGACAAGTTTGTCGCTATTGTTTTAACGAGTTTAACGACAAAGATAACTCAGTCCTTTTCAATTTTAGAGAGTCTAAAAAGAGACGTAAAGGTAACTCCAGTGGTCCTTTTTCGTAATGTAATCCCTTAAGTCTGAAAAAGTGTAAAATAATACGAAAGGGATGACTTTTCGATAGTTTTAATGAGCCGAACAAGACAAGCGCTTGATCTTTTTGTGTAATAATCCCTCAGGTCCAAAAAGATTAAAATCTAGAGGAGGGATGACACTTCCGATTGTTTTAAAGAGCTGGAGAGGCCAATTTCTCGGCAAATATTTTCATATTTTACGAGTCAGATGAAAAGAGCTTAAAGGAGACTCGTTTTTGGAGGAACAAGTAATGTTTTTGGATAGCAACTGGTTCCAGGTAAGATTTGGAACTTTTCAATCACGGTAGTGTAAAGAAGGTGGCTAATAGAATCACTCGTCGCAGCTGTTCCTCAAAAGGGTAAACAATCAAATGGAGGTGTATGATCAGCTAAAAAAGAGTGGAGGTGATGGTGAGAACATGACCAAGGTTCAAAAGCTGATAATTATGCGATCGCAATGGTTATTTACCGAAGGTGGGTTCATTTTTAATGAGCTTAAACTTTGGGGGAGACATTTTCTCATTGCTAGGTTTATTTTTTAACGAGCTTGAACTTCGCGTAAAACTGCTCATGGCTAGGTTTATTTTTTAACGAGCTTGAACTTCACGTAAAACTGCTCGTGCCAGTCATATAATAAGGATGTCTCATTGATAGGTTCATCTTTTAAGGAGCTGGCCCCATTCGAAACTTTGCATCTGAGCCTTTCGTTATGCAAGCTAGGAATGACCAACCTACGAGTTTAAAGGGTTAAGAGCCTACAAACTAAGAAAATAAATGGTCGCTTTTCACTTGCATGAAAAAAGGTTTGCATGCCCCTAGGTATAAAGTAGATTTTCCAGGTCACCATATGGAAGTTCTTGCATTAGCAAGATTGTTCCATCCGCGTCGCAGACAAAACACTTCCTTGGCGATGTCCATCGAAATGGACAAAGATGACTATTGCCAGTGCCAATCACATAACCTTTGACAGGGGAATCCTTTTCCAGTCTAATCCATTTTCCTAAATGGACAGTATTGTCAAACTAGTCATATTCCTACGCGGAAACCTACCTTATATCTGGGGTTTTCTTGCCGAAGTAGACCAGGGCGCATGCCTCCTGGGTTTCAGTCACAATCACCGAATCACTCGCAATCATCAGGTGGACAGACTGGAGATTGATGAGACATTCCTTGTGCAAAAAGACCATTTAGGGATGGCATTTGACTAATAGTTGTGTTTGAACTAGGGAATGAAAGCTGGTCAACTAGGTGGACCACTCTGCCTTCATGTGGAAAACACATCACTCGGAAGAGTGAGGAAATGATGGCTCCCATGCTATAAATATAGTCACGCCCAAGGAGTATATTGTAATCTAGAGGTCCTTGGACTACCATCACGTTTAGATGAATGGTTTTCCTTCTCAAAGTTATAGGCAAATTTGGAAGGATCCCTAATGGTCGACTGGTTCCTTTGTTGAAGCCTGTCAGATTTCGAATCTCAAGAAGAAGCGATGAGGAACCAAGCGCATTCCAAGCAGTTGAGGAAAGGATACTCAGAGAAGCCCCTTCATCTATGATAGTACCAAGCATGATCATTCTATAAGCTTGTACTATGATTCAGAATGGTACATTAGATGGTAGGTGAGGTCTGCCTAGTAGATTCCAATCGAAGGAAACGACTAGATTGCTTGGAGGTGGGATCGAATAAACGGTCAGATAAGCCTCTGATGAACTTCCTTCCTGCGATAAAGGAATGGGTAGCTTGCCCCCATGTTCATCGGAGTCTTTGTTTATGAAAATAATTTGAGCGATGTCGTTCTCATTCTCTTTGGTGACAGTATCATTGAAGGTGGACCCGCTGAAGACAATATTGGGTCGACTTCCGTCTCGACCTGTTGACTTTGGTCCAGCATGGACTCAAAGGGTTTATCTTCAATGATAGGTGCTTCAACCAACAACAATGGTGTGTCAGTGGGATTTTCAACTAGTGATGGACTCTACAAGAGTTTCTTGTATCTAGGAGGAAGTTGTTGCAGTGATGCAAGATGGTTATCCAAGACTCTTTTAGCTTCATCTAGGAAAGGGCAACGATGGAGGACATGATCGCCTTCACACAGTCTACAAGGAAATTTAGATTTTCCTTTCTTTTCATTGGCTTTGTTTTCACTAGTTGATGGTGTGCTGTCAACATGATCGTCAGAGGTTGAAGACACTGGATTGTGCAAGAGGGGGGACCAGTCCCTTAGGATTCGTGGGATGTAGGGCCAATCTCGATGATAGTGGTCTCCCTTGCAAATGACACATGGAGATTTAGGTTTAGAAGGTGCAATGTGTGGATTTTCGCCAAACGATGCACGGTTGCCCCCTTTCGTCGTTGGATTCTTCTTCTTCTTCTCCTTCTCTTTCTTCTTCTTATTAGTTACTTGGTTTTTAGCATTACTAGCTTCACCAAGCGAAGAGGAAGAAGGAGAGGGAGAAACAAACGAAGTAGAAGGTGTGGGAGCGACTTCAGGGTCATTTGGTTGCTGATTTGATTGCTAAGGAATCATGGTGTTTTGAACGACAGAGGTCAAGAAAAGCCATACTGGCAGGCCAATTGTGAATCCTGGAAGGGACAATGTAGCCATGTGGGGAGCACCAACATCCCCCCAAGAAGAGAAACGACTAGGCTTTCCCCCAAGGGGAAATCCTTGATTGGTAGACTCCATTTTCTCAACCTAAAGACCAATGAGGGAACAGTGACGTTATTCTGATTAAAATAAATTTTATGACGCTTTGACACAACTTACTTTTTCAATTTTTAAGAGTCAAGAAAAAGCTAAAGATGACTCTAGTCGCCTTCGATTTTTGATGAGCCTGAAGTGACAAGTGCTTAGATGGACCTTTTCTTTTAATGAGTCTGAAAAGGAATGAAAGTGACTACTCCGGAAATCTAGACAAAGGGATTACCAAACCAATCGCAAAACTACAGAATACTTTTTACGGTACGGCAGTCAATCTTCCCGAATGTTGTGTTCAGTGCATTGCAATCGATAGGGCGGCAGGCACGGCTTCCTAAGGATAAAGGATGTAGGCTATTGTGGTCTCCCAATATATACTCGATGGTACGTGGGAGCACAAGTCCGTACTGGCACTTGTCGTCTCAAGGAGGAGGAATCACCCAACCTACGATGAAAGCGATAGTTACCATGCTTTACGACACCGGAATACGTCTCTAGCCTAGACTTCTAAATATTGTGCATTAGGTTCCAAAGTGTTTTTATGTTCATTGAAGTTTATTCTATAGTTGATCTTTCTTAAGAAGTTTTCCTTTAAGGTTCATCGCATGATGTAGATATACAATTCCTAAATGTGCAATCTAAGATGATAAACAATCGTTTACTTTCTTTTTGCAATGAAAATCCTAGCTACTAAGGAAAGAGAAATGAAATTCTTTCAACATAGAGCAGAGAGCACACACTAGATGTACTTTTCCTAAATCAATTTCAGCATGTAGCCTAAATGCAAATGCACATGCATGTATTGTTTTTTAGTTTCCTTAATGTGAGAATGAAAAAAAGAAAACTAAGTATAGATCTGAACTATCTTCTTTCAAAGCGACAGTACTAACAATTTTCTTTTCAAAAAATGAAAGTAAGGTCAATTCGACACTTTGCGATTTTGAATTTAAAACTTCTTTCAACACTTTAAATACTAATGATTCAAATCAAATACAATGGCAAAAGTGTAATCAACTATCTAAAAGAGGAATGCTTTGTGACACTCTTTTTCTTGGTTGAAAACGACACTTGCGACACTTTCAAATCAAAGGACGACAGTTCGATTAAGCTACTATTTGCAATAGAGACCTGTAAATGATGAAAAATACATTAAAAAAACATTCACAATTCCTTCTAATGGAGGTTGAATAATGCAAAGGAAGATGGTTTCAACATAGATATATTGATCATAGACAGCAAAACTACTGAATAAAGCTGAAGACAATGAAGAAAAAACCAAAATCTGGAGGCAGAAACAGTCTCATTCAATCATCACGCCTGTAACACAAGGAAACAGGGATGCATCTCACCTGTAACACATGGGAGGTGCGATGCATCCAAACTGCCAAGACGAGATAGTGCGATGGTCCAGGGACGAGACTGAGCTTAGTTTTCACTCATAGTTTGCAGCTAAGTTCAGGGATTTAAGCTGAGCTAATTATTGTCAGTAAACACAAATTATAGGGACTTATCTAATGGGGTTATTTGAGCTACCACCAGGGCACTTAGGATGTTTTCAAGCTAGATGTTCAGTTCATAAACCAACCCAAAGATTTACTGAAGAAGCATTGATCTACTTTGCAGTTGCATAGCAAAAGCAGTTTGAAGGCTAGCTGGCTTGACTTCAGGCTCCATCTATGGTTTATAAAGCAAACAACAGTAACAAAACAAACAAACTATTCGCTCCCCAGTGGAGTCACCATTTTGTTATCGGGAAAACTAGTGTCCATTCAGAGCTGCTAGTCCCACTAAGACGGGTAGCTATCTTAGAAACAAACAAACTAAATTCACTTGTGTTTTCCTTTATGAGAGATAGATGAGAGAGAACCAGAGAGTACCAACCTCAGTGTTTCGCTAGTCTCCTTGCTCGTTTCCTCTCTCCCTTGATAGAGCTTTCGCCACTCCTTTCTCACTTGTCCTGCTTCAAAGAACACCTATAGAGTCAAGGCAGCAAAATACCATCAAAGCATAGAGATCTATAACCATAAACAATGTAGGATCAGATGTACATTAACCATATAAATGTATATACAAATACAAGATTCAGAGATATACAAGCATATGGAGGAAAACTCAAATAGATTTATTGATAAAACTAGTAGAAGAGAGGATTACAACCAAGCTGTCTGATCCAGCATCATCCTCCCAGCATGAAATCCCTCTTCACCTCATCCAAAGCAAGATCACCCAACAATGTCTTCAAAGAGAAACCAGCAACACTTCTTGCAAATTACAAAATTCTAGCCTTCAGATCTCTAGGATGAGGGATCCATATATAGATGTTCACAGGAGAGTGAGTCAGCTTTTGGGATTTTGATTAGTGTCATTTTACTGATAGTTCTTTTCCACTTGGAGATTTCAGTTCTCTTACTCATCCCTGGGCGAATTCAGAGAGGCAAATTTCATATGAGCAGTTTCTAGAAGATTCTCTAGGTTTCCACCTAGCAAACTGCTTCTACCATTTGTCTGCTCTCACTCATCGCACCCTACAGAAGGGATTTCTAGTATGCATCGCACCCCCCATGTGTAATAAGTGAGATGCATCGCACCCTATGCATGGAGTAGTCTGTTTGGTCTAGTTTTGACCGGTTCTGAGTAGTTTTTCATGGAGAACTTTTGGGAGATGATGTAATCAGCTAACCTTGTTCCTTTAGGGTATGAAACAACACTTTTAGGGGTTTAGAAGCCCTTGGTTTATGGACATATGTGATTGGGGTTGCAATGCCCAAATATGTCTATAACAGGTACTCCATGCAATCTCATAATCTCATCAATAAAAACTCTCGCTATTTCTAGTGCCTTATATGTAGTCTTAACTTGTATGAAATGGGCGCTCTTGGTCAACATGTCCACCACTACAAATATGGAATCATGTCTTCTTGAGGTCATTGGTAGTCCCACAATGAAGTCCATTGATATGACTTCCCATTTAGATTTTGGTATCTCATGGGGTTGCAATAACCCTGCCGGATGTCTGTGTTTAGCTTTTACTCGTTGACACTCTAAGAATCTTGCTACCAAGTTCACGATGTCCTTCTTCATCCCTTTCCAAAATAAGAGTGGTTTCAGGTCCGCACTCATCTTCTTAACACCAGGGTGTGCCATGTATACTACACTATGTGTTAGAAAATTATATATTATAGAGCAATGGAACACATAAAATATTGCAGAAATATAAACACAGAAAATGCATAAAACAAGAGAGACACAGATATACATGGTTTACCCAGTTTGGGCTATGTCCACGGAGAAATAACCAGTCCTTCTTTTATTACATTATCCAGCAAACTGAAGAGATACAACCCACAGCAGATCCGCTGTAACTCCCTCTTCGCTCTTAATCTCCTCTCTCTTCCTCACTCAGAATACAGATCTACATAGACGCAATACAATTCCCTCATATATAGTGAGGGGTTGCCTTCTAGGGCAAAAAACCCTAAACTAAACATAGCTTCTACCGTTAGATCGTCTGCCTAATGAATGGCCTAGATTGACTAGAAATTACTATACTTTTACAAGGCAATTTTACATCTATTCTTAGCTTCGGGGGCACTGCCCCCAAAACCCCCCGCCAGGGGAGGCTCCCAAAAGGTCGCAGCCGCCCCCCCCCCCAGACCCCCCTTGCAGTGAATATTTTATGAGCAGCATTGTCACCCCATTTTAAACTAGTGTCCAAAGCGGCAATACCTTTGAATACAAAAGATAATCAGGCTCCACACCCAACACTATGTGCTTCATTCAAGATTAACTAGCATATATATTCATTCGGTGGTACATATATCCTTCCCTGAAATCGTAGTAGCCCATCATTATCAAGGGAGTGTTCTTCAAATTTTAGGACCCTCATTTCATCCTCCCTCAAATTTTTGCTAACCTCTTGATACTAGGTGTCTTTAAATTGTAAATCAAGTAGTTTCTCCCTCAAATTTGTCTTTAATGGAATCACTGGAAATATCTAAGGCCTCCTACTTAAAGCATTAGCCACCCTATTTATTGTTCCTTTTATGTAAGTGATATCAAAATTATATTCACTAATTAGCTCAGACCATCATCTTTGTCTTGCATTTAAGTGGTCTTGAGTGAATATGTGTTGTAGCCCACAATGGTCAGTCCTAAGATCAAACTTCCTTCCTAGAAGGTAGTGTCTCCAAATCTTTAGTGCATAAATAATTGCTACCATTTCTAGATCATGGGTTGCATAGTTTTCTTCGTGGGTTCTAAGTTTCCTTGATGCATAAGCTATTGTTTTTCCTTCTCGCATCAACAAACAACCCAGCCCCTCCTTGGAGGCATTAGTGCAAACCAAAAATTCTTGTTCCATATCCGACATCTTCAAAATTGGTGTTTTCATTAATAACACTTTTGACCTTTGGAATGCCTCTTCACTTTTTTCAGTCCAAATGATTTTCTTGATCTTTCTTTGGAGCTCGGTAATGGGGCTTGTTATCTTCAAAAACCCTTCAACAAATCAACAATAATACCCTGCCATGCCCATGAAACTTCGTATTTCATGAACATTGGTTGGTGTGACCTGTAAGAAAAGGAGACAAATCCAAATTGGGATAGATCCATGAATCAAGAGTAGGGGCTTCCATAGGTTACATCCTCAATTGATTCACAATCTAAGAGATGGGGGTTTCTATACACTCAAGCAAATTGATAAATGGAATAGGAAAACAACATGGCAACAATGTTGGTTATCTTGGAGGGAGGTTGGTCTTAGGGAAGAGTATGCAATTACTTGGCATAGATATAGTGAAAACTTAAGAGCCTATTACGTAAGAGTAAGAGATGATAAGGATAAAATTATGTGATCATTAAATCCAACTGGGGACTACATGCCAAGCATTGGATATAAAGCTTTAGCTACTGAGGGGAGAAATAATCTCTATGTCTAATGATGGACACAAGTTTGGAAATTTAAGTGTCTAACAAAATATTCATGTCGCTACTCTTTAACACCAAAGATTTAACTTGGGATATGGCATAGAAGAGGAATGTAGTGGGACTTAGATGGTGTTGTCTTTGCAAAAAGGGGAAGAAATAAACTCACATCTAATTCAACCTTTGCCAATTTACAATGTGAGTTTGGAATGAGGTAGGATGAATGACAAGATTGAAAAATGCTTTGGACTAGAACACTGTAGTGTAGGCTCTCAAAACTTGGTACATTAATAGGGAGACCAAAAGATATAGAGCTTTCCTTTTGACATTGGCTTGGGTAGTATGGTTGGCTAGGAACTCAAAATTGTTTGAGGATATAAATACTTTACCTCTAAAATGTGTTGTCCAAAGCTTAAATATGCAAAAAAAAACACAACATAAGATAACCAACAAAAGAAGTAATTAATAAGTAATTTAATAAAAAAATTCCATATGATGCTTCTCAAAGAATCCCCTCCCAAGAGTGAGGCATATGGGAACCTTCATTTTTGTATGTTCCATAGTATATCTTTCAAAGCTACAGTTGTTCAAGCATCAATTAACTTTAATAAATTAATAGCGCTCAAACTTTATGTTGAATCAAAAATATACATTAACACATTCAAATATTTGGGAGTTCACTTCTTGTGATTTAGTGAATACAACCAGAGTGAATCCTAAGAAATTTCACTCTTTGACCTTTCTTTTTTTTATGTCATATTTAGAATCAGCCTTCACACTTTTTTTTTTAGTATTCCCAAATTGTAGTGAGCACCGTTGTTATAATATTTCTGAAAACAAACATCACTTGTCCTTCAACTAGCACTTTCAAAGCAAAGTGACAAGAAAACAAGAGAGCCCAAACAAATTTTAGATTGGGTCATGAAATGAGCACGGCACAAAAGGAAGTGGCAGAGGGTCTGGCAGGCGTAGGTCCCATCGGGCAGGGAGCAGTGTTTCTTGAGTATCAAAGTGATGGGGCCATGATGCATGGTGATATTCAGAATTGGTATTTAGAAACCAGATTCCAACAATTAAAATAGAATGCATAATGGTTTTTTGCGACTTTAGGTAGACTGGAACGTAGTAGGTAGAATTTCTAACAATATAGCAATCAAGCTCATGTGTTCGGTAGGATCACCCTTTATTAACTAGTGTTCCCAGCATGAGAAGATAGAAAAACCCTTATAAAATGGTGAAGTGTAACCCTTTTCCTCAATGTTGACATTATTATTTACCAAGCGAAATGTGGGTAATTGATTTCCCTCCAAACCTCGAGGTAGTTATAAAATTTACACAAGATTTTGATTAGGCTTTACATTTATTTCCTTCCTAAATTTAAAAATAATTAGCGCCTATGCACCCAGTCAATTTCAAAAGCCACCTCAATCGTTGCAGAAGAGAATTTTTTTAACCCTTCACAAATGAACACAATATTGAAATTTTAATATGAAACCCATCTCACAAATAAACACATTACCGCACCTTTCACAAGAGAAAAACACATCTGAGATTTGAACACAATATTGAAATTTTAACCTAAAAACTGCGTCATTAACTCACAAGGAAAATCAAGCCTTTAAAAATAAACGAAATATTGCCTTTTTCATAGCGAAAGAAACAAATACAAGAGTTTAACTTTTCTTCGCCGCTAAATCTTAAATAACTTCAAGCCTACTATATAATGCAATATAGTGAGACAGTATTAAATACTATTCACTCTACACACAATATTTCATGAAAAAGACAAACCAGACATTCCAAACACCTATGCATCCCTACACAAATATTGTAATTGAAGATTAAACGCAGTTAAAAAGAGACAACATTAGCATACCTTTGTCCGAAATTCCAACGGAAACGCAAAAGAAGAACAGACACAACAATTGTATTTTTCCAGGATGCATTGAGGAGGCCTCCACCCTTTTTTTTTCACATACACTCCCCAATTGGCTTTGCTGGATTTTTCCCATGTGTTTTCCCCTCTTACAGCCTCTCCCGTTTACAGTGTCTCTCTTCAATATTGGGAAAACTATTTAGAACTGTGATAGAAGACAAGTATCTGCTGAATTGACGAAGGGTAAACTTTCTCAACAAGTTCTTGTTCGAAATCCCTTCAAACAACTAAATTTGCGTTGTCGACAATTGTAAAGGCCCACAATAATTAAGCTCCAACCTCGATATAGGGTGAAAACCCTGTATTTCGATATGCATCAGCTGTGTGCAGTTTGTTGAATAATTCCCATAGTGTTTTGTATAGAAATCTTGTTGGGTATTTTTTTTTATTAAACATAAATTCATTTGGGTCATCATCAGATTTAGCTCTTTGTGTCCAAATAGAATCCCCAACTTGTCAAGGGTTTCAATCCAGTATTCATTTTTAATAGAAAACCCTTGTGTATATCCAGATATAAATTCCTGTTGTGTAGATTGTTTTGTGCATATCCGTAGAGAACTTTATGTTGGGTTTATTGACCTGCTGACACCCAAAGAAATCCCCGCTGGGTTCATTGTTTTGTGCATACCCGCATTTGAATCCCCGCTTAATTAAAATTTGTTTATACTATTTTGATCAGTTATTGTGGCTTTTTAACTGGATTCGAATAAATCCTTGCTATTTTTAGTAAATTTTGTTTTGTGATTATCGAAATTTGCAATCATGTCTTTAGGAATTCCTCATCAAATTAGCTCATTGGTATTCCCTGATAAGCTTTCGTATTCTGAGACGTCTTCTGATTGCTGCCTAGATGAGGCTGGAAAGCATATATTAGCACAATGGATGCCTTCTTTAGGTCTTAATTGCAAAACCCAAAGACCTAAAGTAGATTTTGATATGCACTTATTGCAAGTTTCTTCTCCCCCTGTAAGTCCACGTAGTTATTCTCCATCTATCGAGGAATGGTGGAGGAGGACTCTTCATAGCCTAAGAGAAAAAAATGTTGGGCTTCGGCTAGATTTGTCGATGGCATGCTAGGCATTTGAGGTTCAAACTTAGGCTGTCACTACCACAGATGCGGAAGCCGGAGTTGGTGCCCAATTTGAGCAGAGTTTTGAAGAAAAGTTGCATTATTTTCCTTTGGATGTTGTGAAAAAGCAATGGAGCGGGTGTCGTCCCTGTGTTTGTTATGCTCCCTCTGGATCGTATAAACCATAATGATACAGTCAATAGATGGAAGACTATGAATGCCAGTCTTCAAACCTTGATGAGTGTTGGTGTTGAGGGAGTTATGGTGGATGTTTGGTGGGGTCTTGATGAATGAGAGGCTCCAGGGTAGTATAATTGGTGTGGGTATAGAGAGCTGCTAGAAATGGTCAAGAAACATGGATTGAAAGTCTAGGTTGTAATGTCATTCCACCAGTGTGGAGGAAATGTTGGAGATTCTGCCAATATTCCATTGCCAAGATGGGTTGTCGAAGAAATAAACTATGATAATGATCTAGCCTACACAGACCAGTGGGGCAGGAGACACTACGAGTATTCTTCATTGGGATGTGATAATCTTCCAGTTTTGATGGGAAGGACACATGTTCAATGATATGCTAATTACATGTAGAGTTTTAAGGAGAATTTTAGGGATCTTTTGGGAGAAACCATTGTGGAAATTCAAGTGGGAATGGGTCTTGCAAGAGAGCTGTGGTATCCATCTTATCCTGAGTGTATCGATACATGGAGATTCCCAAGTATTGGAGCATTTCAGTGCTATGATAAGTATATGATCTCTAACCTTAGATCCATGGCCGAAGCTACTGGAAAACAGGAGTGAGGTAAAACGATCCACAGATATCGCCATCTGCGTGAAAGAAAAGAACAATGGATTGCATGTGGTAAAGATAGCTTAGAGAGAATATGAGAGCAGAGTAGGTTATCATCCAAAGCACTCAATCTGTCCGTTGCCATTGTCAACTATCCACTTTTCATACAGGCAATGTGTTTACAGTAGGATATGAATTTCGCCACCAGACCTTTCTGCCCTTTTAAAATTTCTTAAATTCCATTTGCAGATTATAATTGAATATACATTTTCCCTATAATAAACTAAATACATACTCTTGTGACACTTGCAATTCAGCTATGTGATTTCACAATGACAGAATCTCATTGAAACTAATTGTTTGTTTCTTTAAATATAAATTAAGAAGATTATTTAATCATGTATGCATGGGCCCATAGGTCTCAAGGGTTCAACATAGCTCTGATACCAAGTGTAAGGACCAATTCTATATATATATATATATATATATATATATATATATATATAGATATATTCTTTCAAATTAAATCACAATAAAATACAACCAGAAGAGAAAAACATTGGGAATTCAAATTTTATTCAGCACTATTTAACACATCCCTGAATTTCATTTCACTGAACATATCATAAAATTTACATATATTTAACTAAGGCCACAAAGAATCATACAAAATAATAATATTGCAACACATATGTACCGTTCACCAGAAGACGAGACTCCACTTGATTTGTCGTTACTTGTCTTCCCTTGTTGTCGATCACCTCCGAGTGTGAATGACGACGTACTTGATCCGAATGCAGTGACCCACCGATTAACCTCCCAGCCTACTCCTTGGGTACTCTTCTTCCCTGCAGACCCCCGAGCTGCAATGGGGTTGTACAATGGAGGAATGCAAAAACTGGTAGAGGAGAGCACTCCTTGGCTCAAGAGTCCCCTCTCTAAAATCCTCTACCTGACCAAACTCACTATAGTTTCGTAATTACTACTCTGACATAATCTCATCCATCCAACAATAGGGTGCCCAAAAAATTCCTCTCTCCCATGGCTTGCCCCTTCTTTTATAGGAGTCCTCATAGGTGACACATCCATCATGGCTATCATCATCATAACATCAATGGAAGCATACATATTCATCAAAGTTATCAACATCATAACATCAAATAAATAACAAACATAACCATTTATGCCACAATCATCATGATATCAATAGAGAACATGCATAACCATTAATGTTATCTTCATCATAATATCAATGGAGATCATACATAAACATCACAACCACTAATATCACAACCAATAATAATAGATTCATGCGTCCAAATCCTCAACCTGGGGTCCTCAAATAATAAAGTGTGGGCCTTGGGGCTAAATAAATATTAATCTCATATCACCGTTAGTCAACTAGAGCAGGGCACTACACCTGCTACATGAAAAATAAGAAATACATGAACAAGCATGATTGCAATCGTGTTTTCCATGTATTTCTCATTTTTCATGTAGCAGGGTCCATCGAAAGTATGCAACATGGGTACTCCTTAGATATGAAATTAAATTTTGCATCCAATAAGTGATCCCATTCAGAATTTGAGTAAAATCGTAGGGAGATAAGTTAAAAATACGAATTGAAAAAATATATTTTTATTTTTATTTTTTTATCTTTTTACTTTTTTACTCCAAAAATTGTGAATCATCCCCCATGGTTAAAACCATGATATTGAAACCTATTGGTTCTTATATAGTTAATTTTGGTTGTACATTTTTGTTTTGAGTCCCATTTTAGACCTCAAACTTTCCCTAATGTCTTCATGCATTTGCTTTTTGATAGTTGCTTGATGATAAAAAGTTAAAGAAGACATAAGAAAGCTAAATAATACCTAAAGAAGATAAAAATACATCACAAGTAATTATCAAAGACAAGAAAAAAAATTCCTTTTGATTTTCTCACATGGTATCAGAGCTAAGGTGAAGGAGAAGGGAAGAGGCAGCTTGAATATCGTTGACTCTCAAAGGAAGAAAAAAATCTAAATCAAATAAAGGTCCTGGTTTATTATGGGATAGGAACTATTGAAGGCTACAATATGAGCTAGACCTCATGGCATCAATAAAATAAAGGGACCGAAGTCCTTATCACTTCTCTAGGAGACTAAGTACTTATGTAGACCAGAAGAACACATTTGTTGACAACCCCTCTACCTTTTGTAGTGATCCAAGGAGCAAAGCTACAATCCTAGTCAAGGACGTAGGTCCTATAAGGTAGGCCAAAGCTTGTAAACCACATCTAAAAGGGATTAATCTAAGGTTTCAGAGATGTGGAATAATCTTTCATGACCTGGGAGAAGGAGTAGTATGAGAATTTTTTTAAGCATAACCACTTTATTAGAAGAACCAACACAAAAAATTATGGAGGATTATAGGCCTATTCTGGTGCCCTAACCAAGGACTAAATTTCTAAAAATTTATGTGTATACCTCAGGAGGAACGAGACCCAATAAGACTTAGTTATATGATCAAAATATATGGGAGAAGTGTTTTGGATAGGTTCCAAAATATTCTTACTAGTCAACACCATGATTAGAGGTTTTGAGGACTGTCATATAGTCCATCTTGAGAGATTCGAAAGAGAAAGTGAAAAGCAGACAAGTTACATCCATATTCAATTTGGTGAAGAAAGTATGCTTGGAGAAAATTGTACCTTTAAGAGGCAATCCTTAATCTCGACATCTTTGGAGTATTCATTCTTGAAAGCAAATAAAAGATCATGGCATCTTGGAGAAACCTTTGCAGCGGACTTCTTATGATCTTGGAGGACTAAGGTATGTATTCCTTAAGGTATGTATAATTTTTTTTATTTACTTAAAGTCTAATCTAAATTGGATTAGGATTTTGGATTCCTTTTAGGGTTTGTAATCTTCATATTGTTGAAGGTTATTGGTATCTAAGCTTTTGTAAACCCTAATTGATATTTGGAAACCCTAAAGAAAAACCATATCCTTATTTATATTCACTCATAAAAACCCTAATTGTTGGTCTCGAGGTTTGTTGCAGGTAGAATCACCCTAGGGTCTTAGGTTGAGAACTGCAACAGAGCGGAGGGCATACAGCATAAAGAGACACACAAACAAGCAATCCTAATAGTTAAATAGTTAAAGTTGGTACACAAGGCCTTACACATAGGTCCTACGTTTGAGGTCATTCCCATATGGTTCAAACCCTCTATGACTTCCTTGCACTTTGATACCTACAATTCACTCAAGGCAAAGCATATACGCCAAAAATAACTGAAAGCATGTTCATGATATCAAGGTTAGATCATACAAGCATGTAAGCAAATAATCATTAACGTGAGATTTTATAAGCAAATCATGACATAAATTAATGCATAAAGACCATAATCATCAGTAACAAGACATTGCCTCTTTTTTAATGTAAGCTAACGAAAATACGGAAGAACTAAAACCTGAGTCGTCCGCCGACTCCAAGCAAAACCGTCCTCCAGATTCGTCCTGCCCAGGCCTCAACAATCCTCCTCCATAAGTATACACAAGGATGCCATGAAGGAATGATGAACATACCAAGAAGGGAACAAATGTTTCCTATGACTTGAGAGTGCAAAAGGCAGAGGGATATATTCAAACTTGATCAGGGATGTAATTAACTATAATATCAATATCTAATATTTTATCTTCCCTTAGGCCTTCCCATGGAGATGTATTTATACTTCTCCAAATTAGTTTTTCAGTTGGGAAACATTCAGGCCATGGGCTATAGTAGGTGGGTATTAGGTCAAACCCATAAACCCCTCCCGAATTAAGGGAGATTATATATTTTGTAATGTTTTAACACATATACGCAGGTTGGGTATAGGTTGACCCGCGTGTACATGTGCTTTATATATGGAAAAATCGCATATGGGATTTAAAACATTTTTTTTAGAAAATGGACCAAGTTTGGTATGGAAGGGTTGCCCTAGGCCATATCATAGAGAATCAAATCTATCAAGGGTGGTAAATGGTACTATAACAAGGTTTTGTAAGTAGTCTAGGGTAAAATGGAAAACTATTATAAGAGGGGCATTGGATTGGAGATTCAAACCCTAAAGTTTATGTTTCAAAAGGTAACATCATGAGACTTAGGGTTTGTATCTAGAAGCCCAAGGAATTATCCCTCTCTAAAGATTCTATGGAATCGCTAATTATAATTATACTCTTGTACTTGTATATTTTGCTTGGTGGTACTTGTTAATAATTGTTGCAAGTAATTAATGAAGGAAGCAATACAAGAAATATATGTTGACCTTATGTCATGAAGAACATGATAATGGTAACCTAGTAATCAAGTTGGATCCTTGAAGACTCATATGGAAATAGACCATGAGGAAATGATGCTTTTCTTGAAGAAGATTGTCTTGGTAAGAGGGATCCCTTCAAGGTTTATAGAAGAAGCAATTCAAGGTATGTTTTCATATTTGCACCAGGTCCCCATCATATAGAAAGGTACAATCATTTTGTCTTTGAAATTTATCTCTCATCTCTAGAGTTTTTCTATAGAATCGTAAAGGTTATTTTGTTAGGACATTTAGATCAAATCAACCCTTGCAATAATTATCTTTTTCTATTTGTTAACTTTAGTAAAACCCTAGCTTTAGGGTTTTTATGGTATCTAGGGTATACGATAAGACCTTAGATTTTTAGAGTTTGGAAATATTATATAAGGTTTATAACAAAACCTTTGTAGAAGTTGATAATAGATCCTAGGGCTTGAATAATGAAACCCTAGGGGTAAATGATTTTTTCATGACTCAAACCATAACATGGTTTGGTGTTGGATATCTAGGGTTTATTATTAAATATTTTGATGATAATATCTAAAGTTTAATACCCTAGCAAAGGTTGTTTTAAAATTCTAGGGCATGAAAGTGAAACACTGGTTGATTGTTTCCGCTATGATTGTGATCCTCACTAGGTTTAGGTTTGAATGTATAAAGTTTAATTTCTCATTCAAAGTTTTGATAACCCTAGATGCTCTCCTTTGTGATAAAATGATAACCCTATATTGATAAAGTTAATTTCATGCTCTTGTACATATATATTTGTGCTTTGTTGTACTTGTTAATGAGATTTGCAGGTACATAGTTTTCAAGAGGTAGCCTACATCATACTTGATGATGACTTTATGATGATGTTGAGCACGATGGAAAGAGAGAGCTGTAAGAATCCTAATGACATTGAAGTTTACATTGATGATTAAAATATGACCTTATTGTGATATGAAGATAAAAGGAATGATGTTTTGGAAGGTCAAAGTTCTATGATGATATGATGATGCAAAATAAAGAGCCTATGTATCTAGAAGAATAAATTTGTTGATGATGGACTTATCCCTAGTTAAGAGGGATCTTGGATGAAGGAAAGTGTATATCATTCATAGTTGAAAAGGAGGACATGATGTGTAAACCATACGTATAGTAAGGAGAGAATGAGATCAGAGAATACCTAAAGCACTATTCATAGTTACTCTTGTTTGATGAAGTTGTGAATGAATATTCAGTTGTTTTGAGGAAGTATTAAAGCTGAGTTTGGTGTTGTTAAAGAAGTTGAGGAAGGAATCTTTCGTCAATATTTGTTTGGATATTATGATGAAATTAGAAGCATCAGAATGGTTGAGGAGCCCGGAGATTATGTTAACATATTGATAATAGGAACCATTTTATTGGAAGTGATTGGGGTATTGAGGCTACAGTGTGTTCAGATGGATGGACAAGTATATGATGTGTTAATCTCTCCCTGAAAAGTTTGTATATTATAAAAAGCATGTTTGAATTGGTGGTTATCTTGAACTTTGTTGAGACAGAGAGATGAGTACCATAAGTTGCTCTTGTGATGGTACTTGGGGGGACATCTTGGCCTGGTTGGTATTGAGATCTCATGTTATGGATTGGCCTTGATGATGTATAGATATCGTTGTGGCGGGGTATCTTGGTATTGTGGAGCTTCGTTTTAGTGTTTGACCTTGATAATAACTGGATCTCTGAGGGTTGGTTTCCTAGCATGAAAACCTATATGCTATTTATATCATGTTGGATTGATACCAGGGTTGTAGCTTGATGGTACCTGTAGAGGAAAGTTGCCTTGTTAACACCTTAGTCCCTATTACTGTCTTATATCCTTGTATTAGTGTCTTGGAAATGACACTTGGATCCTTGAGTTGATAGATCCTTGAGATAATGTCTTGACACTAAGATATTTGATGTGTTGGATATCTTGGTAGTTTAAGTATTCCTAGCATTGTGTATGTTGTTGTACTCTTCTTGGAACATTAAAAATTGAGTTCAACCTTGTACCAGTTGAAAAATTATGAATACCTCCCTACTTAAGAGGGAGTGTTGAGAAATATAACTAGTATTGGTCTTCATAATTTTTGTATGGCTCATGACATCATGTAATTATTATGTAATGTATTTGTCAAAATAAAAGGAAAAAGAAAAAAAAATCATTGTAAAGGTCAAAAGAAAAATTATTTATAAGCATGGGTTTCATGCTTTATGTATTTTGTTTCTACGTCAAGCCTCCATTGAAGGCTTCTAGGGTTGATTCATGAGTCATTGTCCTTGTCATTGTGCTCTATACCCTAATTGGGATTTTTTGTATCAAAGAAATAAACAAATTTTAATGTAATCTCATCATCTTCTCCTTAACCATCAAGTCGAGCTGACCATCCTTCAAGTCGGGTTTGATGAAGAGATTCGACCTCATTGGGAAACTATATATAGGCCAAAATGTGACATATTGTGAAGAGACTACAACAAGAATTGGGCAATTCTAAGTGCAAAATAACAAGTGTGAGGAGCTTAGAAAGGAAGGGTTATATCATTGCAAAACGAGAATAATTATAGCAAAGGAAGAAGTGACAATTGCTCAAAAAAACGAAATCAATTTATTTGTTTTCTATCACACATGTGAGCTAGGGTTACTGCAGGACAAACCATTACAAGGTCTAAGTTCAGAAGTTGCAAAGGGTTGATTTGTACGAGGTTGAGTTGTAGGGTATACTTGAGATCACCCTTCTGGAATATGTTTGTCTTATCTTGAAGGACGATTCTTAAGGGCTAACATGGTGGATGGAGGAGAACCTGTTTTTGGTCTTGGTTATCTCGTTTGATTTGGTTCTAAAAGAAGAGAAGAAATTTTTTGGGTTTTCCCCTAGAAGAGGGGTTTTTCCCTGGCTTAGAGAATACATCATGTGTTCTTGTTATTATGATCTTCATGCATTTGATTTTTCATAGTTTCTCGATGATAAGAAGTTAAAGAAGACATAAGAAAGCTAAATAAGACCTAAATAAGATAAAAATACATCACAATGAATTATCAAAGATAAGATAATCTTTGTCTTTTGATTTTCTAACATGGTATTAGAGTTAAGGTAAAGGATAAGGGAAAAGGAAGCTTGAAGATATTTGACTCTCAAAGGAAAAAAGAAATGTTAATCAAATAAAAGTCCTAGTTTATTAGAAGCTAGGACCTATTGAAGGCTATAATATGATCTAAACCTCATGGCATCAATAAAATACAAGGATTAAAGTCTTGATCACTTCTCTATGAGACTAAATACTTGAATCGATAACACAGCGATTCTCGTATTCGTGTGACACAAGGTTGATACCCATTAGCTACCACTATAACCCCCAAGTCTGACCATCCACCCCACAAGAACGGAGCACGGGTAAAGTGAGGATTGAACCTGTGACCTACGCAGTAGCATGAATGCATTAGCAGAACATTTGTTGGCCAACAGACCAAACCCTTGGGGGTTGGGATACTAAATACTTATGGAGACCGGAAAAACACATTTTTTTGACAACCCTTTACCTTTTGTATTGATCCAAGGAGAAAAACTATAAACCTAATCAAGGATGAAGGTATTGTAAGGTATACCAAACATTGTAAACCACATCTGAAAGGGATTAATCTAAGGTTTCTGAGGTCTGGAAATAATATTTCATGAATAGTGAGAGGGAGTAGTCTAAGAAATTTTTGAACTATAACCACTTTATTAGAAGAACAAACACAAAAAAGTATGGAGGATTATAGGTATGTTCTGGTGCCCTAACCAGAGTCAAAATTCTGAAAATTTATGTGTATACTTTAGGAGGATCGAGACCCAATAAGGCTCAAATTTATGATCAAAATATATGGAAGAAGTCTTTTGGATAGGATCCAAAATCACCTTACTAGTTAGAATCACGATTAGATGTTTTGAGGAATGTCATATAGTCCATCTTGAGATAGTTGTAAGAGAAAGTGAAAAACAGACAAGCTACATTCATATTCAATTTGATGAAGAAAGTATGCATGGAGAAAAATGTACCTATAAGACGCATTCCTTAACATCAACATCTTTGGAGTGTTAATTATTGAAATAAACTGAAAAATCATGGCATCTTGGAGAAACCTTTGCAGCATACTTCTTATGATCTTGGAGGACTAAGGTATGTAGTCCTTAAGGTATGTATAATTGTTTTTATTTACCTAAAGTCTAACCTAAATTGGATTAGTATTTTGGATTTCTTTTAGGGTTTGTAATATTCATATTGTTTGAGGTTATTGGCATCTTAGATTTTGGAAACCCTAATTGATATTTGGAAACTATAAAAACATATGGCCTCTTACTGGAATAAGCCTCCTTTGGTGTCTTCATCTCAAGTATCTGATGTGAGCTATGGTTCTGAACATAAACCCTTGTGTTGCATGCCTCATTCCACAAGCATAGTGGTAGGCCTTGATCATGAAACATCTCCCTCGTTGCCCCTACTATGCTTTTGTTCTTCCTCTCAACCACCCCATTCTGCTGAGGGTTATGGGGCGTCGTCAACTCCCGTTTAATCCCTTCCACTGCATAGAAGTCTTAAACTCATTTGGTACATACTCACCATCATGATCACTTCGTAGATCTTTAACCTTCTTGCCCAGCTCTTTCTCCACCAATTCTTTAAACTCACAAAACTTAGTGAAAGTTTGATCCTTTTTCTACATGAAAAATATCCAACATTTACGAGAATAGTCATCAAAAAATATAACATAATACCTGTGTTTTGTCGTGGATGTTGTCGAGAATGGTCCACACACATCTGAATGGACTTACTCTAGAATAGCCTCTGCTCGACTGTCTCTGTCTTGAAAGGAAGACTTGGTGTATTTTCCAAAAGTACACCCCTTTTATGTATCAACTTGCTCAAGCGTACCTTTGGGAAGACCAGTAGATATCTACTGCAATATCTTCAAAGCCCCATGATGCAAGTGGCCCAATCTCCTATGCCACAACTCACCAACATCTCGGTTCTACACCCGTTCTGCTTTTGTGCTCAAAACAGCACACTCCTCTACCTCCAGCTTATAGATATTCTTCACAAAAATTCCTATCTTCTTTACTTCACCTGTGGCTATGTGTCGAAGGAACGCATTTCCTTTCAATAAGATCACATCATAGCCTCTATCCTCAAGCATAGAAATGGGTACCAAGTTCTTCTTCAGCCCAAACACATACATAACATTCTTCAAAGTGAGTGGAGCCCCATGCTCCCTCTGAAAAGTAATCATGCCCAATCTAGTAACACTACTTCTCGTCGTCACACATCTCGATATGCATATTGAGATCTTTCTCCTCCAGGTGACTTAATAAATCTTTGTCGTCAGTCATGTGGAATGAAGCTCCATTGTCTAAGTACCGTACAATTCCCATCATTGATGACACCATGCATGCAATGAGGGAAAAGTCCAATTCGAATTGAGAGGCCAAAGCCTCACCCACCACTCCTCCTGAGGACTTATTCATGGACTTCTTGAGTGGGCAATTTGTAGCAAAATGTCACAGCTCGTGATAATTAAATCACTTAACTTTCATCGTTTCTTTCTTCTTACCTCCATGATAAGAATCCGATTTGGAATGGGAAGCTTTCCCTTTCCCCTTCTTCGCCTTAATCACTAACGCACAGTTCTCTTCACCATTAGTCTTTGATGAAGAACCATCACTGGTGTTCCTCCTGATCTCCTCCTGCATCAAATCTGACCACAGTTATTCCCAATCTGGAAGCTTCTCCTGACCATTGATAGGGTGTTGATAACTATGCCAACTCTTTAGGAGTCTTAGAAGAAATAGACTCACCATATCATCCTCAGGAATTGTGATTCCAACACTTCCAAGTCCATCATGACATTGAGTGAACTTGGTCAAGTATTTTGGAATAGTCTCGCCTTTCTCCATTTTGATTTTTCGAATTTTGTCCTTCAGTGCCAATTTCCTTTGGTCACTGTTGCTCTAATACAAGTTCATCAATTTTTTCCACATAGCATACAAAGTTTCCTTGCCATGGAAACTCGAGACAATGTGGTCTCAAACTCCCTCAAGGATTATCTTCCTCACCTTCACTGCACACTTCTTCCATTCGGCCAAATTTTGTGCATCCGATGTTAATGGCTTAGGAATTTCTTTATCAACGAATTCCTTCAAGCCATTATCCTCTAGCACAAACTCCATTTTGTCCCTCCAGGCTATAAATTAAAGCTACCTTCCAAGGCATACTCGAGCCGCAAACCGTAGAAACCCATCTAAGTGTGTATTGCAAATTCGAATTTCACCGTAACCCAAAAATCAAAACTTCAAAATCTCCTCTAGTATATTGTTCTCAGCTCCGACACCATGTAGAAAATCTTGTAGGTTCATAAGCTCATGCAATTTACTAAAGCACATGACAAGAATCTACTTCTATTCTCAACCTGCAGAAGCCAGTAGATCGATGAAAACAATAAGAAGAAGAAGAAGATAAATCATTGGCACATAACACAAGATGTATCAGGGGAAATCCACTGCTCAATACCCCGTTATATGTATTGCATATATCAGAAATATGAGTGAATATACAAATATTTTTCTCACTAGAAAAAATCCGCACAAGTATGCTCAACTCTCTCAGCTCACAAGCTAGATCTTGGCCAACACTTAGCCAATTCTACAGCTCTCCAAGTCCCTAATATCTTACGTAATTCATAAGATGAATAGCCTGTATTTAAAGGGAATTCATGCTTCCAAAGCTGTGTAATCCAAATATAGGATCAATCTCTTATGCATGCATGATATTTACACTCCAGTAAATAATACCATTGATAGTACATTGTCCCTGCACTCTAGTCTCAACTAGATCTTTCTCTGAACTGACATGCATGAGTTTCTCATGAGGGAATCTTTAGTTAACTAGAGTAGAACTAGTGGATGCATTAGTGCACCAATTAACTATTAGTCCTCTATTAGTTTTGAAAACAATTTAGAACTAATTTAACTGAACTTAACTCGGGAAGCTGAGTGATCTAATTTCCAACTCAATTTAAACTCAGTTGGACCCCTAAAAATTAGCGATAACATATGCATGACTATAGAAAGACTTCCAACTCGAAATTCCTAAGCTAATTAAATTTAATTAGCTATTTACAAGTTTCTATGAGAATAGAGTTCAGTTTTAATTCTCAGTTTAATTCAAGGAAAAATTAAACTGGAATTTCTTGTTGCCATTTATCAACAGTTTTTGGTCTCAAGGGTTTGTAAGTAGTCTAGGGTGAAATGGAAAAAATAGGAATATTGGATATTATATTCAAACCCTAAATTTGATGTTTCAAAAAGTAACATCACGAGAAGCCCTAGGAATTCTCTCTCTTTAAAGATTCCATGGAATCCTTAATTATAATTATACTCTTG
Organism: Pinus tabuliformis; assembly: GCA_031772625.1. Classification (NCBI taxonomy): domain Eukaryota; kingdom Viridiplantae; phylum Streptophyta; class Pinopsida; order Pinales; family Pinaceae; genus Pinus; species Pinus tabuliformis. The sequence continues at coordinate 1,031,255,687 of CM062805.1, forward strand.
TACTTGTATATTTTGCTTGGTGGTACTTGTCGATAATTGTTGTAGGTACTTAATGAAGGAAGCAATATAAAAAATATATGTAGATCTTCTGCCATGGAGAACATGATAATGGTAACTTTGTAATCAAGTTGGATTCTTGAGGACTCATATGGAAATGGACCATGAGGAAATTGATGCTTTGTTGAAGAAGAATGTCTTGGTGAGAAGCATCCCTTCAAGATTTATAGAATAAATTCAAGGTATGTTTTCATATTTGTAGCAGGTCCCCATCATATAAAAAGCTATGATCATTATGTCTTTGAAATTTATTTCTCATCTCTAGAGTTTTTCTTGTAAAGATTCTTTTATTAGGGTGTTTATATTAAATCAACCCTCGTAACAACTATCTTTTTCTATTTGTTACCTTTGATCAAACCCTAACCTTTTTATTTTTAGGCCTTGTTGATGGTATCTAAGGTATAAGATAAAACCCTATCTTTTCAGGGTTTGGTGATAGTATAAAAGGTTTATAACAAAATCCTTGTAGAAATTGATAAAATATCCTAAGGCATGAAAAAGGAAACCCTAGGTGTAAATGATTTTGTCATGACTGAAACCCTAACATGGTTTAGTGTTGGATATATAGGTTTTATTATTAAATATTTTGATGATATTATCTAAATTTTAAAACCATAGCAAAGGTTGTTGTAAACTTATATGGCATGAAAGTGAAACCCTAGTTGATTTCTTCCGCTATGATTGTGATCCTAACTAGGTTTAGGTTTTGAATATTTTAATTTCTTATTCAAAGTTTTGATAACCCTAGATTCTTTCCTTTGTGATAACATGGTAGCCCTAGATTGACATAGTTTCATGTTCTTGTACCTATATATTTGTGCTTGGTTGTACTTGTTAATGAGATTTGCAAGTACATAGTTTTCAACATGTTGCCTACCTCATATTTGATGATGACTTTATGATTATGTTGAGCATGATGGAAAGAGGGAGTCGTAAGAATCTTGATGACAATGAGTTTACATGGATGATTAAAATGACCTTGTTTCCATATGAAGATAAAAGGAATGATGTTTTGGAAGGTCAAAATTCTTCGATGATATGATGATCCAAAAGAAAGAGCCTGTGTATGCATAAGAATAAATTTGTTGATGATGGACTTATCCTACTTAAGATGGATCTTGGATGAAGGATAGTGTATATCCTTCATAATTGAAATGAAGGACATGATTTCTAAGCCATACGTATAGTAAGAAGAGAATGAGATTAGAGAATAGCTAAAGAATTGATGATAGTTACTCTTGTTTTATGAAGTTTTGAATGAAGATTTGGTTGTTTTGAGAAGTGTTGAAGCTAAGTTTGGTGTTGTTGAAGAAGTTGAAGAAGTAAGAATCTGTCAAGATTTGTTTGGATATCATGATGAACTTAGAAGCATCAGAATGGTTGAGGACCCCAAATATTATGTTAGCATATCGATAATAAGAACCAATATATTGGAAGTGATTGGGGTCATGAGGCTACAATATGTTTAGATGTATGGACAAGTAGTTGAATTGTTAATCTCTCCCTGAGAAGTTTGTATATTCTAAAAAGCATGTTTTGATATCTCTTTTTTGGTTGAGCGAGAGATGAGTAACATAAGTTTCTCTTATGATGGTACTTGGGAGGACATATTTGCCTAGTTGGTACTGAGATCTCATGTTATGGATTGGCCTTGATGATGTCTAGATCCTCGTGTGGGAAGGTATCTTGGTCTTGTGGAGATCTGTTTTAGTGTTTAACCTTGATGATAATTGGATCCCTGAGGATTGGTGTCCTAGCATGAAAGCCTAGATGGTATCTATCTCATGTTGGATTGATACCCAAGTTGTAGCCTGATGGTACCTATAGAGGCAAGTTTCCATGTTGACACCTTAAACCATGTTAGTGTCTTAAATCCTTGTATTAGTGTCTTGGAAATGACACTTGGAACCTTGAGTTGATGGATCCTTTAAATAGTGTCTTGACACTAGGATATTTGATGTGTTGGATACCTTGGAAGTTTAGTTATCCCTAGCATTTTGTATGTTCTTGTACTCTTTTTGGAACATTTAAAATTGAGGTCAACCTTGTAACAGTTGAAAAATTATAAATACCTCCCTAGTTAAGAGGGAGTGTTGAGAAATGTAACTAGTATCAATCTTCATAATTGTTGTATGGCTCATGAAATGATGTAATTTTTATGTAATATATTTGTCAAAAGAAAAGGAAAAAAAATCATTGTAAATGTCAAAAGAAAAATTATTTATAAACATGGGTTTCATGCTTTATGTAATTTGTTTCTAGGTCAAGCATCCATTAAAGGCTTCTAGGGTTGAGTCATGAGTCATTGTCCTTGTCATTATGCTCTACACCATTTTTGGGCTTTTTGTATCAAAGAAATAAATTTATTTTGATGTAATTTTGTCATCTTCTCCTCCACCATCAAGTTTTCCTGCCCATCCTTCAAGTTGGCCTTGACGAAGAGATTCGGCCTTATTGGGAGACTATATATAGGCTAGAACTAGACCTATTGTGAAGATACTACACCAAGAATTGGGTATGCAATTCTAAGTGCAAAGGATATGGTATTATCTCTGCAAAAATATCATTGATCTAGAAGTAGGCAGTCAAGATAGGCTTGTACAATGAAGGTAAAAACGTAGGCTGATAGGGAGGATTGGAATTCATATCATAGGTAATGAGCAGCATTATTATGAGGAGCATAGATTAGTCAAAGTATTTACTATAAAAGGGTAGATCCGTTAGCCCTAGATTTGTGGTTTGAGAGTCAAACCACTAGTGTGAGGGAAAAATTATTTGAGTCTATGGAGATGCATTGACTAATAGAGATTGATTGGAAAGGTCAACCAAGTTGTGTTCAAAGTTGATTGAACAATAGATTAGCTAACCTTGTACTATGATAATTAGTCAATTGAAGGAATGGTGTGATGGGCCATGTTTAAGGCAGGAAGTCGTGTTGTACATAGTTCAGGATGTAGTAGATGAAGACCTCAAATGCAGGATCATAAAAGAAGGAATCATGATCTCTTACGATACATATTTGGAGCCCTAGTTCAAGAAGTTGTAAGATGAGAAAACTTAGTGATAAAAGGGTTGGTTAAGGAAGATATAACAATAATAGGTAGTTGATGTAAGGGACATATGAGTACTTCTGATGCAAGCTAAGGCTTATTCGTGCACTCCCCCTTTTTGAGAGGGAGTAAGCATGGATTTCTCCTCTGAGGTTGAGACGGATTGAGCATGGATTTATCCTCTTAGGTTGATAAGGAGTAAGGTTGGACAACGGTTCTCCTTGTGCTAGGTACTATGACGGATTACGACTAATATCCTAAGTCAAGTACATGGACATGGATAAGGAGAATGGTGGATTGGATAAGTATTTTGGACAAACATTCGTGAGTTATGTACTATGATGGATTAGGATGGAGATCCTAAGTCAAGTACATGGATTTGGATAAAGAATGGTCCAATGGACAGACATTTCCTTAAGGGAAATGGTATAGTGGAGGACATACTTTGAGTATCTATCATAATAATCCTAGGTAGAGTATGAAATATGTCGGTCTCGATCTGGGGTATTCAAAAGTTTGGGGGAAAATGAATTTCGTTGCTTGCAAACTCAAAAAAGGCCCAAAATCATAAATTGGGTCCCACACTAAAATATTTCACTATTTGGTTTACTGATTGATTCAAGGGATAAAAAAAATTGTGATGGAAAAAAATTGAAGACCCAATCTTAATCATCTTTAGCCTTCCATTGTATTTCAATGATTTCTTGACTCTGTCAATGAACCCAAACTATGTTGCAATTCAAAAAATGAATGGTCACCCTACTAATTGACTATAAGAGTGACTTGTGATGGATCCTCACTATGTAACAATGATTTTAATCTATAGCCATGACTAAGCTAAAACACATAAATCCTACCATCAAAAATTTAAGCTCCAAAATATATTTTCAATAAGCCAATGAGCAAAAATCTACTCTGAACAAATATATCAATACATTTGTGAAATAAGAGATAGAAGTAAAATAATTCAATTAGCCCAATATCTCATTCAATACATAAGAAAACTCAAAACCTCCAAATATTTGTCCTTTGGAACCCCTCTCTCAAGCTACAGGTTTTGTTTAAATACAAAAGGGGAACAATCTGTTAAGATCCACTAATTATGGATCTTATTTCAAAATCTATGAAAATGTTTAATCTATTAAAATTGATTACAATATTTCTTGGATATCAGCTACAAAAATTTCCTATTCTATAGAAAATAATGACACTTCAACTAAACACTAATTCTCATCAATATTAAAAAAAATTAAACTAAATTCAAGAATCCCACTTCTTATAATAAATGAAATTTATAACCATTGCAGTCAAAATGAATTGACTAGTGACAATGCTACTACATTAGGGTAGCTCCACTAATATGTGAGAATGAAACATTTGAACATGGGGTAACCAAGGAAGATATCACAGTTTTAGAAAAAGCTATTAGGAACAACTTCAATAAGAATTCCCCCCTCCGCGAATTTGGAAAATAATTTTGAGGGGTAATGACCTACCAAAAATAAACTTTGATCACTAGTTGATGGTGCATGACATATTTCTCACCTTTGACAACGTAACTAAAAGAAAAATGCCATCAATTTGCATTCTTTTTCAGTTAGAAAAGAACCCTCCCATCACTTATTCCTATAATGAATAGTCACAAAACATTTGCAAAATATTTCCATCCAAGGGCTATGGGGGGTCCCTCACCCCTAACATTGGAAGAATCTAATGAATTTTGGAGGAGGTTTCCAAGAAAAATCTCCACAACATTGTTATTAGAACTATCTTAGTCTACTCTACCAAAGTTCTTATCATGCAAAATATGGTTTGCAACGAATCAAAACATCTTTCTAAAATGAGTAGTGGAATTCTCCATAAATAGCTAGAATGGAAATATTATTATTAGATGAAGTGTTAGATCTCAAAAGGGATATGTTGGACTAGCATATAGGGTACTCAATGTAAAGAAGCTCATTGCAATCATTGTTGTATAAACCACTAACCCTCAATTTTCATATATAACCCTGACCTTCAAAATTTGGGTGTTGGAAATTGCAAATGGGGAAAGATGACTTCCAACAGTGGCCCTTAGAGAGATTGCAATGTAGTTGATATTTTAAAGGGGCCTCAAAGGAAAATTTTGGGGGGTTAGGGGAGGCATAGGGGAATTGTCCCAACTTCTGAAGGAAAAATATAAATATTGTTTCCATGGGAGGTGTTACAAAAAAATCTTGCACTTCTTGAGATAAAGTATGAAAGATTAAGTGTGAAACCTACTACACATTAGAGGGGGCCATTTTCACCGAACCAACCCTGTTCTCGCTTCCACAAAATTCTTTTCCGGCTCAAGGGGGGTTCTTATTGGGATATGATTGCTAGGGTTCAATAGTTCTAGTATTTAAGTTCAAATGGAAGTTCCCCAAACACACACAATCAAGGGATTACCAGATGATCTTGGAGAGGAAACCCTACAAAAATTATTTTAATCCGATTATAAATAAAAATGGGTGACAAAGGATAGGAAAATAGTGCCTTAGCTTGCCAATATATTTTTCGGGCTTATGGGGTCAAGGAATAAACAATCTTGAAAGACTTCAAGTAGATACAAGAATTAATAACAACTAGGGAAAGTAAACCAACTTACCTATGGCTTTAAATGAGGGATAATTTTCACAAAAACTTAAGGGAAGGAGTTAACCTTCTCATTCCTCAAAGACTTGGAGGAAGGATTAGTTTAACAAGAAATCATGAAGAAAATATCATGCTAACCTACTCAATACATGATTCATCCATCCAATAAAAGATCAAAGAAAGATAATAGAAGTTAACCTACTTCAAACACCATTCATTCATCCAATATTCTCCATAAATCACCGTGAATAGAGAACAAATCCACATCAACAAAGTCCCCAATAAAACAACTCAACTCATCCATTCATAACCAAATTCTAAAAGAAAAAAAATCAAAGAAATTTCAGACTTTGTTAAGCATCATATAAGTCTGATGTTAACCCAAAAACTCCTTATTAAAGCTGATATATTGATTGATTACATTTCTATTGTTATATTGTCATGTACGGTAGAACCCCTCATCGTCTCATTTTATTATAATTGTTTCTTTTGTCTCCCATATATATATATACTAAAGAGACCTAGTCTTAGGATCATCAAATATCATTTTTTTTCATTGTATTTATTGTATAAGGGGGTTTCCCCCTTAAAGAGGACTCTAATTATTGGTTTCTTATCATTGTTAAGGCGGAAGGATCCTGAAATTGGGTATCAGAGCTCTTGATCCCAAGGTTTTTCTGCTTCTAATAGGTCATTGTGGAATTTTTGCTATAACTTTTTTTCTAAGAGAATTAAGATTTTGAAACATAGATAATATTGAGAAGACATCATGAGAAATATCTAGTTCAAGTTTCAGATCTTGGTTCGCTATATTTTCGGAGATATGGTCCAAGGAAGTTAGGGTTTCTAAATGCTTCAAAAGTTTCTCTAAAACAAGTCAATTCATAATTTTCACCATAACTTTTTTCTATGAGACTTCAAACGTGAAACTTCAACCACATCAAGTATAAATTATGATGAACATATAGGCCAAGTTTCATATCTTGTTTCTCTATATTTTCATAGATATGTTCCAAGGAAGTTAGGATTTTTTTATGCTCTAGAATTCAGTGTCAAACATTCCAGTTTGGAATTTTTGCTATAATTTTTTATCGTAGGGTTTCATAAAGTGAAACTTGGACCATATTAAGGAGAAATCTTGGGGATTATTTGGTTCCATTTTCAAAAATTTCTTTGCTATACTTTGGGAGCTATATCCTATGGAATTTAGGGTTTGTGAACAATCATGAAATAAATATTAAATAGGTTAACTTGGTATTTTGCCTAGATCTTCTTGTAAAGAAATTTTCAGACTATGAAATCTTCAAGAATTCCAAGGGACATATAGAAGTACCTTAGTTATAAGTGAAATAACTATATGGAATAGGACATATGGAATGTTATACAAGTTTTTTCATGGGAAGAGGCCGAAAAAAAATCAACAAGTTTTTGGAAAGTTACTATATGTTTCAGTTGGCACATCAAATTTAGTTCACACATGTGGAATTGCAGGAACTACATATTGGAGGATCGCAAGAAAAAAAATTCATATCTATAAGGCCTCAAATCTTAGAGATATATCAATAAATATTCAACCATTATGATATTCTCCAAATTAAGGTACATAACTTACTATTGACCTAATTGTTCATTAGAAGATCCCTTTCTTTTGTTGTAATAAAAAGGAGGGTTATTATTATTTTCTAACATGACTCTGAAGAAAGCTACTACACCAATTAAATCTATTGAAGGCTCATCCTTGACCCATGAAGAAAGTGAAGACTTAGAATTTAGGTTATCTCAATTAGAGAATAAGGTTAATGAAATGGATGGTAGTATGTTGAAAAAGGTGGATTTCTTAGGTTCTCAAATAAATATTAAAAGAGAAATGGAAAAAAATATGAATAAAAATAAGGAATAGAAAAGAATATGGAAGGAATAGAAATGAATATGAATGAAAATAAGGAAGGAATATAAATGCAGATGAATGGAAATAAGGAAGAATTATAAAAATCTATGATTTCCATGAAAAATCTTCTCTTGGAGAGACTTCTTAAAAAGGATGTGGATATCCAAGGAAATCATAACATATGGAGAAGTTTGTTGTTGAGAACCAATGTCATATTGGGAATATGCTAACACAATTGGAGAACACAAATTCTAAATAGTAGAACCATAATCATGAATTTTCAATCCAAGATTTACTTCATTGGGGCTTCAAGTCAGCACCAAGAAACTACTACATTATGATTTTTTATATGAGGAAATTTGATGGTAATGATCCTACAACATCGATATTTCAAATGAAGAAATAATTTGACCTATGCCAAGTGGAATTCTTACAAAAGGTAAATATTGCATCCATGTTTTTAGAGCAAGACTGACATGTATGGTGTCAATGACTTTGTGAAATAAAAAGGATTCATTTATATCTTGGTCCATTTTTATAAAGGAATTGGTATCACATTATGGGAATATTAAGAGAAACACATTCTTTATTCAATTAGTAAATATTCAACAAAAAGGTCCTCTTACAGAGGACATTCAACAGTCGCAAAATTTGAGTCTTTGAGTAAAGAATATTTCAAAGGATAAGTTTCCATAGACCTATTTATGTGTACTTTAAAGGAAAGCATACAACATGAGGTGTTCCTCTTTGAACCTAAATCTCTAGAGCATGCTTTCAGCATGGCAAGAAAAGTTGAAAGTAAAAATATGGCCACTAGAAAATTGGTCGCTAATAACTATAGAGAAAATCATGCTCCCTTTCCTAAACAGACAAGGTTTACTTCTCAACAAAGGGACTATGTTTCAACTGTTATAGCAAGTATAGTAAAGGGCATAAATGTAGTGAGAAGAAATTATTCTACATAGACTGTGAAGATGAAAAAGATCAAGAAGTGGAAACTTCACAAGATCTAGAGCTAGAAGAAACTACTCCAACAATATCTTGTCATGCATTGGACGGCATCAGTACTCCACAAACCCTCAAGATAGAAGGATATATCAAAATGCAAAGGGTAATATTATTAATTGATTCAAGTAGTACCCATAACTTCATCAATTACAAACTGGTAAAACTTTTTACTTGTTTTTTATATCCAACACTATAATAATATTTCAATTGATGATTGTAGATGGAGGTACCATAAATTGTTCAGGGAAGTATAATAAGATTAAGCTAAATATGGGGGAATATTTATTGGTTAGTCCTATGATTGAAATCCAAATGGGTGGTGTTGATGTTGTATTAGGGGTCCAATGGTTACAATCATTAGGAACATTGGCCCTTAATTTCGAATATATTTTCATAAGATTTATCTCAAAAGGAAAGGAAATTGAGCTTAAAGGTATCCAAGGGAAACCTCGTAAAGTAATAAGCTCTAATAGCATGACAAAATTGTTAAAAAATGGAAACCAAGGTGTAGTTGTACAATTGTGTTCATTAGATGTTCAAACATCTATATCCTCTATGCTAGTGGATCTTCAAAAAGTTATCAACTATCGTGCTAAGGTATTTGGAGAAATGCCTAAGGGTCTTCCACATGTCTGATAACATGAACATGATATTCATTTACAACCAGGAAGTGCACCACCTAACATTAGGCTTTAGAGATATTCACATTCACAAATGAGTGAGATTTAGAGTATGGTTCAAGAAATGACATAGGCGGGCATCATTCAACCTAGCTAGAGTGATTTCTCTTAACTAGTGGTGATGGTTATCAAAAAGGATGGTTTATGACATATGTGTCCAAACTACAATCAACAAAATTACAATCAAAGATAAGTTTCATATTCTTGTCATTGATGAATTGATAGATGAATTTCATGGAGCAATTTTCTTTACTAAGTTGTATCTTCGTTCTGGATATCATCAAATCATAATGAGGCAAGAAGACATTCCCAAAATAGCCTTCAAAACACATGAATTCCATTAATAGTTTTTTTTGTTATGCCATTTGGACTTACAAATGCGCCTTTAACATTTCAAAGATTGATGAATTCTATTCTCAAAGCCAGCCTTAGAAAATTTGTGCTAGAATTTTTTGATGACATACTAATTTACAAAAAATCTTGAGAAGAGCACATACAACATGTTGACAAGGTCTTGACACTATTGGAAGAGCAACAACTATATGAAAATCCTTCCAAGTGTTCCTTTGGGGTTCAAGAAGTGTAATATTTGGGTCATATTGTAGCACACGATGGTGTCAAGGTGGTTCCTAACAAAATCAAACCTATGAGGGAATGGCCAATACAAAATACCTTGAAGAAACTCAAAGAATTCTTACGATTGGCAATATATTACTGCAAATTGTTCAAGAATTTTGATCAAATAGTGACACCTCTAAAAAAATAATTGAAGAAGGAAGCATTTTCTTGGACTAAAGAAGCAATCAAAGAATTTGAAGAACTTCAAGAGGCTATGTCTACAAATATAGCCTTGAGGCAACGCCTAACTTCACAAAATTATTTATTTTGGAGTGTGATGCCTCAAGCCATGGCATCAATGTAGTTTTGATGCAAGAAGGAAGACTTCTTGCGTTTAAAAGTAGTGAACTTAAAGGAAAGAACTTACTCAAACCCATGTATGAAAAATAAATGTTGGGCATAATACATGTAGTTAAGAAGTTACATCCATACCTAATAGGAATACACTTCAAAGTAAAAATAAATCATGATAGTCTAAAGTACTTCTCGGATAAAAGACTATATTCAGAAGATCAACAAAAATGGGTCACAAAGATGTTGGTTTATGACTTTGAAATTATATACAAAAAAGGAAAACAAAATATTATGGAAAATGCACTCTCAAGGAAATAGTAATATTCAAATGATTTACTGTGTGTTATTTCCATTCCACAATTTGACTGGGTGGAAGAAGGATCGAATAATAGCAAGATGAGAAGATATGCAAGATCATTGAATAGTTTTAGGAGGACCTTGATGTTGTAGAAATATTTACATGGAAAAATTATTTTTTATGGTATCAAGATCGCTTATTCTTATGTAAGAATTATCAACTCAAACAGAAGGTCCTATTGGAATTACACACTTCTCCTATAGGAAGACATTTAGGGTTCTTGAAGACATACCATAGGATCAAGAAAGATTTATTTTGGGAAGGTCTTAAAGTAGATGTGAAAAAAATTGTGCAAAATGTGAGGTGCACCAACAAAATAAAAGAGAGACTATCAAGATCTCGCGGCTCCTTCAACCAGTAGTCATACCAATCCAGCATTGGGAAGAAGTTTCAATAGATTTGATTACAAGTTTACCCAAATCTGAAGGAAAGAGTGTCATTATGGTAGTGGTAGATTAAATTAGAAAGGATGCCCACTTTTGCTCTCTTTCACATCCTCTTAAAGCAAGGATTGTGGTTGGAGAATTCATGTAAACAATCCAAACACTACATGGAATACAAAAGATTATTATAAGTGATAAAGATCAAATTTTCACAAGAAATTTCTCAACTAAATTATTTTCTTGTTTGGGAACTCAATTGGCTCACATCTTCATCTTACCATCCTCACTCTAATGGGAAAATTAATATTGTAAATAAATGTTTATAAGGATATATACATTGTTTTGCATATGATAAACAGACAAAATGGGTCAAATGGTTTCCCTTGGCAAGATGGTGGTACACACATCCTTCCATACTTTATCAAAGGTGTCACCATTTATGGCACTTTGTAAGTATCATCCTCCATCTATCACATCACCCTTGAAATGGGATATAAAGGCTCAAACAATAGAGGACCACATCTAACACCAACAAGAGGTTCTCATGAAGGAAAAATTGGTTATGGAACAAAATAGGATGAAACAACAATCAGATCAACATCACAGTGAAAGGAAATTTGAAGTGGGGGATTATGTATTTGTGAAATTACAACCATATAAACAGATGTCCCTCAAGCAACAAAATAAGGGCAATAAATTATTTCCAATGTATTATGGCCCCTATAAGGTTTTGCAAAGGATTGGAAATATGGCCTACAAATTGGAGTTTCCTCCATCTTCACGGGTACATCCAGTCTTCCACGTTTCCTTCTTAAAGAAGGTCATAGATGATAATATCCCCGTTGAAACTCTTTTATCAAAGATTAATGAAAAAGGGAAAATAATACTAGAATCAAAAACAGTTTTGGAAACAAGGACTAAGCAACTGAGAAATCGAGCAATCACTAAGTACCTCATCAAATGGGAGAACCTACTAGTGGAAGAAGCAACATGGGAAGATGAGTGTTTCACGCAAAAACACCCACGAATAGTCAAGTGTTGAGGACAACACTTATTTGAAGGGAGGGGCGTTCTAAGCCCCATATAAGCCCCATGTTAACCTAAAATACCCTTATTAATCCCTAGATATTGAGTAATTACATTTTTATTGTTATGTAGGTTAGAACCCTCATGGTCCCATTTTATTATAAGTGTTTCCTTGTCTCTCATATACATACTAAGGAGACCTAATATGAGTATCATCAAATATTTTCTTGTTTATTGTATTTATTGAATAAGGAGGTTTACCCCTTGAAGAGGACTGTAATTATTGGATCCTTATCAATGTTAAGGCACAAGGATCATAATAGACTTGCTAAGGAATTTCTCCCCTAAACCAACCATCTAATCAATAATAAGTTTGAATCTCCATACACCTATAAGCTATTCATACCCTTCTCTAATGAACTTTTGAATAAATAAGAAAGGGAAAGTAGTTCTACCTAATTATTTATTCCATACCATAGGTTTGCTAAAAAGTGAGATGATGATTCGTTATTAGATGTAGTCCTCCACCCACTTTAAATAAAGCTCTTATTTGAGGGTGTTATATTTAGTTCTTATAGGGTTCAAGAACACATCCAAATTGCTCTTTTTAGTTTCCCACCAAATCCATCCTCCAAATGTGTCCCCTAAGTCGCCATCACTATTTGTATTACTCAACACTTTGGAAATGGATCCCCTTTCCAAATGGTTTCCGAGCAAAATGATGGCTAGTATTTAGCTCCAACTTAGGGACAAGTGTCCTTCTTGGGGGCATATGGGAATCCAAGAATATCACCATTGGCATATTAGAGTGACCCTCTTAAAGTGATATCCATTACCTAATGTAGCTACCTTATTAGGAGAATAATTCCCTTTTCCCTTGTGCTTCGCCGACATTTAGAATAGGGACACATTGGAGCCAAAATGTTCAAATGTTGGAACCTCAGTGATTGTAAATGAAGTGAAAATAGAAAAATTGAGGTTGGGTATCTGCAAATTAAGTTTACCACTTAGCATATGCCAACATAGGAGATTGATATCGTTGGAAAAGGATATATATTTATCGAATATATATAGATAGATATATATATATAGATATATATAGTCACAACTATTATCGGGTCACAAGAAACCTTCCTATTTGGCAACTTCTCCTTCATTATCAAAATAAGGCACCTAATAGTGGTAAATTCCATGTCGTTGTATAACTATCCCTGTGATTATTCTAGATGATTAAGGGTAATTCATAGCCCCACTTCCAATCATTTTTCCATACCACCAATTTTGTTGCTCAAACGACTATACATTAATGCCAACTTGATGGGTGATATTAGATCTATGTGGGAAAATAACACCATCATATTCATCTTCGAGGTACAAATTTAAAGTTATTATATTACGCCTATATTTAGCATCATATTTTCCAAGGCAATCCACAAGACCATAAAAAAAGGGTTCATCCTTTCAGCAACACAAAATCCTTTGGTTCTAGAAGTATCAAAATCATTGTTCTCTTCTTCATTATGGAAAGCATTACAAGGATTTAACCAAATGGTTTTTCCAAAATCATCTTCTAGCTTCTCAAACTCAACAATATTTTCCTTAACCTTATTTTGAGAAGAATCTTATTCAATGTACAACATCTAAAGAATTTCTTTGGGACACTTTGCAAGGTCTTTAACACTCCCATTGCTTGACCAGTGCAACGTGATATCTTTTATCTCATTTCCAATTAACTTGGCTTCCAGGGATGCTTGTCAGCTAATATAGCATCTTCAATAAAAAACATATAGACATTTTAAATCCTAGATTGAGCTTCTTCACTATACATGTCCCATGATTTTCGCACATCTTTCTCTACCGTAGTAGAGTGTATCATGAGGCTAGCGTTATTTTTTGTAGTACATTTCCCAATGAAATGAATAATGCTACCCTCTTTGGATACTCTAAAAAGCTTGAAATATGTAGCATCATATTTAATGTCCCATCATAATTGCACACATCAATCCCAAAAGTAATGCTACTATCATCATAATCTCCATCATACTTATCATATTGGCTCGTCATCAAATTTTTGTTGTCCATAAAAACACACCATATATGTTTTGCATTTAATTTGTCCCAAATTTAAAATCAGATCCAAATGAATGAGAAGATTATTATGAGTGTCAACATTGTTGTTTCCATCATAATGGTTGTTCTAGAAATCAGTTGTAATAAAAGGGCATGTCTCTAATTTTATTTCTAGGCATAAATATTGTGTCAAGGATCTTTCAAAATCATTTTTATATTTCTCTTTCATTGCAATTGTCTTCAATGGGGCAACCTGTGAAAACACTGCAAAAATAGTGCCCATTTTCCTCAAAAAGAAAGATATCTTCAATATCATTAAAATTTTGTGTGGGGGTGCTATCATAATCCTCATGGTGGCCTTCATTTGTGGGGTCATTATTGCTATCTCTTTTGAATTCCGGGATATGTTCTTCTCTTATAATAGTAGCAACATCATATCTATCTTCTTGGATAGTAAAATGGTTATCATAATTTAGAGTATCATTTGAAAACCTCATTGCTTTCCCCCCAAGTCTAGCATGCCATTGTCTTAAAGAAGGTCAAGAAGATCTCCTTCTCTCTTCATCACTTTCTTCAATAACTTCAAAAGGACCAAGCAAATCTTCATCTTTCAAGGTTGCCAATAACTCTTGGTAAATGTATTTAAATATTTGGTGTCTTGGATTGCTATATTTGAGATATTTCTCAACAAGTATTTCCACAGATGGTATGTTATTTTACTACAAGAGTGCTTGAACCATCTATGTTTCCCTTGTCCCAAGGAAACAATAAATAATCTCATCAAGGCATATATGTGTCTTTCCTTAAATTTTGAAACATGCCTCATAAATGACAAGACATGTGGAACAACAACAAAAGAGGCACCATCAAATGCTAGAAGCTTCTCATAAAACTTATGAGGTTTATTGGGTATTGGAATGTTCTCAACATCCAATGAAAGAAACAACATATGAAAATCCCAAGGAGCCATCCTTCATCCATTCAAACTTTCCACTATGAAAAATAAATTTACAATTTCACATCTTTTTCGTAATTGAGTCGCCAAGGTGACTTATCAAATGCCTTCACAATGGTGCTTGTCTCACCCCAAAAGCATAAAGTCTTCAAAATATACAAGAGAAAGTTATTTTTTCTTCCAATGGAGTCACCTAGATGGAAATATCTTCAAGGTTTAACTTCATCGAATGTCATATTTCTATAAATGGATTTTGTCCCTAACAATGGTGCCAAATTCATTACAACAAAATCTCAAACTTCTTGAGATGAGATTTGAAAGTTGAAGTATGAAACCCACAACACCTCAAAGGGAGGCATTTTCACCTCAACCTCACTCTTCTCACTTATGGCCAACTCTCCTTTGACTCAAGGGGGGTTCTCCTTGGGATAGTATTGTTAGGTCTCAGTAGTTCAAGGATTTTAGTTCAAAGGGAGGTTCCCCAAACGCACAGAATCAAGGGATTACCAAGTGATATTTTGAAGGAGAAACCCTAGCAAAATGGTTTTATCGATTATAAATAAAAATGGGTTATGGACAATAGGAGATCGGTGGCTTAGCTTGTTAATATATTTTTGGAGTATATGGAGTCAACATACAATCTTGAAAGACTTGCAGTAGATACAAGACTCAATAACAACTAGGGAAAGTAAACCAACTTACCCTAGGGTTTTGAATCAATTCTCTCAATTTTTACAAAGACTTAAGGGAAGGAGCTAACTTGCTACTTCCTCAAAAGGCTTGGAAGAAGGGTTAGTTTAACAAGGGTCTTGAAGAAAACATAATGCTAACCTATGCAATGCATGATTCATCCATCCAATGAAACATAAAACTAATTAGCATACTCCATTTACCATTCATTTATCCAAGCTTCACCATGAAAGAGATCAAAATCCACATCAACAAATTCCCCAAGAAAGTAGTTCAACTCAACCATCCATAACCAAATTATAAGAGAGAAAATTCGCAGGAATTTCATATTATTAAGGGATTTCTCCCCAAAATCCAACCATCCAATCAATAATAAATTTGAATCTCCATACCCCTATAAGTTATCAATATCCTTCTCTAATGTGATTATGAATAGATCTGAGAGAGCATTTAGTTTTTCAACAATATTTTTTCCATACCTTAAGCCTAGTTGGAAAGAGAAATGATGGTTTGTGTTTAGATGTACTATAAGGGTCCTATTCCTGGTTCTTTTACAATTCAAGAACACATCCAAATCTCTCTTTTCAATGTCTCGTCAAATATAGCCTTTTCATGTGACCTTTAAGTCACTACCATTGTTTTCACTACTCAACACTTTGGAAATGGATACCCAATCCAAAGGGTTACCCAACAAAATGATGCGTAACAAGAGGCTACTTTAAAGACACAAACAGTGGGTCTAACTCTTCTATTGCATTATCAAGGAGTATAGCTAATGAATGCTCAAACAAGCTCAAAGGTGGCCATAATCAATGGTTCAACAATGATCATATGATCTCTAAAGCAAGGTTATCTTTGGTTTGCTGAAATATAAATCTTCCCAACGCTCATCACAACACATTATTGTTTTTTATAGATGTTGAGGGACTCAATAAATGTCTTAAAAAATTAGTAGATATACATGGTAATGTAACTAAAGAAGAATTCATTGAGAAAAGGAAATCATGATTCTTGACTGAAGCCTAAGAAGCAAATGGGGTCAAAGATGATTTCGATTTGGAGGCACATTTTTGAGCTCCATGATTGGGAACTAGATTCTCAATTATAGGTAGACATCCTTTGCAGGAAGTCCTTAGCACTAGATTCTTCCATTTTTTCCCTTCGAGATTCACTAGACAAGGTCACAAGCTTCATCAACAAGTCGCCACAAGACCTCCTACTATAGTTGTATGCTCTTCAAGACCCAATGTCATTACAGTTATGGTAGGCCACAACTCAAATAGTAGGAAGAATTTAGTTGAAATACTATATCTAGGGCCTTAATTCCTTTACACAATGTTAAAATCTCTTTTTTTATCAAGATAGTACTCAAAACATTGTAACACATGTGATTTTGATCAAAGTTATTTGCCATATGAGTCAAATCTTACCCTTTATTTAAACGATGCCAAAAAATTAATTTTGATGTGTTGAAAGTTGTATGAAAGAGATTGTACTATTTTCCTAATCAATTAAGTTATAAAAAAACAAATTGTATTAAAAATACTATGTATTTTGTATAACCTTGTCAAACATTGTATTAAAAAAAATGATGTGCCTAGACAACCTTCATATATTGTAAATATTGTGCATATTACAATTATGTGATAATGTAACAAGTTTTGGAATGAGTAATTGGGCATGCATTAAGCTTACAAAGTCAACTGATTAATTTCCCCATCCATTTCACTCTTAATTTTACTAATTTCCCCTAAGCAAAGTCTTAAGTACCCAAAATATTAAGTCAAAGGGGCTTAGAGCATTTCTCTGACTTCTGGAGGGACCGGACCCTCAACCCATTGACTTATAGATCTTAAGTACTCAAAACCCTCATAAACATTCACCCCCTTCACTCTCCCTCATTTTCCCAAACAAATCCCTTTTCCTAAGGTAAAACACCATTTTTCCTAAAGAAAAGCCATTACCCCCAAGTAAACCCCCTTTCCTAAGAAAACCCACAAAAATAACACTAAACCTAAGCTATAATGTGTTTGTACAAAGCCAATGAATTATAAATATACATTGTACTTAGCTCTAAATCCATTTACCGCTTTTGTTCATATTATCTTTTAATATTATTTATATATTTCCCAAAAATAACCTTTCTCGTATGTATTTATTAAATCCCTTTAATTTTAATATCTCGTCCCCAAAGTTTGTAATATAAACTTTATAAATAAAGCCTCGACAAGAGACGTAAATTAATTGATTCGCGATTAATTAAAAAGTCAAACCTTTCACCAATAGAATTACTCCAAATCCCTTAACCCCCACCTTAACCCTGAATTTAATTAAAACCACCACGCTTAAACATCAGTCGGGCCCCTCCATTACCCTCTACACAACACCCAAACCTGATCACCGTGCGTTCGCCTCCCCTTTGATCCGACGATTATTAACCATATCGGGCGGGCCCGACGTCCCAATGTTACCCGCCCGATATGAGTGGTTTTACGTCGAGCCCCCGTGCTACGTGTCGTTCAATCTATGGAATCGGGCAGCTTCCCCCCCCAAAACCACCCAGTGCCTAAAAGCTGTGCGAAATAAAATGCTTACCGCCAGCCCGCTACCTACCAAAACTGTCACTATTCACCCCGCTACACGACAAACTGTCTACTGTTCACTTTGCGCCAAAATTCAAACAAATCAAATATTTACCCGTTTAAACACAAAAACCCTAGTGTTGCTCGTTTTTGCCTGTTTGTGCAGTAAAACCCTGTGTAACCCTTTTGCGCCACCTGAAGCCTTTGCTAACCAATTTAGACATGGTTTACCTCCCGAAATCACTGTGGACTCACTCCGTAGACCTATAAGGCTCGATAAAGCCATTAATAACCCTACCTGTCAACCCAACGTTTTCCTAATAGTTTGTTTTGTTTTACAGGCGATCAAAAGACCACAGCCTTGGATAAATAGTCTTAATACTAGTCATAAGACCTGTTTACTCCAAGATTGTTATCAAATCTATTCAAACAAAGATGCAAAATAAAATATACAGTTAAAAGGCAAGTAGAGGAAACATGGAATTAAATGATTTACTCTTGAAATAGACAGTAAAAACCTAAAATATACAGTGACGGCAAAAGGACACAGTAAAGAATAGTCAAAGTGTATCAGGGTTAAAGAGTATCAGATTGAAGGCCAAGTAAAGTAAAGCAACTAGCATGAAGACAAACAGCAGGAAGACAGTTACAAAGGATATAGATTCATGCCAAAGTGAAGATAGATGAAAAAACAGAGTTGTAAAAGTAAACAGTAAAAGTAAACATGGAGGCAGTAAGGGTTAAATAGAGATGAAAACACTTTCACCAGCAACAATGAAGTTTATCCAAAGTAAAAGTGAAAAACAGTTGAAATAAATTTAACGTTAAAAGATGAAATCAGAGCAGAAATGGTACATTCTTCATAAATTTCCTGTTTAATTCATCATTTTGCAGAAACTATTGTGGTCAATACAAGATGCATTTGGAGAAACTGAAGGAGTTTTTTGTTCCTAACAGGGCAATCTACAAAAACCTATCTCACTTTTTAAGCAAGTATTACCAAAGTGAGATAAGTGCATTTCATCACACCCTATTTTTCAAACTGTGTAAAGTCCTGTTTTTGACATCTTTTTTCAAAGAATATTGTGAACAACTGGAGCTGAATTTTTGGAAACTAGGAGAATTTTATGTCAAAAACATACTTATCTACAAAACCTTTTTCACTTTTTACATATCTATCATGGATTGAGATATAAAAAGGTATCAATGGACCATAATCTTGCAAAATTTCTAGAGCAGAATGTACAAAAAAAGGATGCAGTTAGCGACTGGGATGACTCATCATCAATTAAGAGTTGCTATCAAATTCAACTTTCTCTTCTTTGTCACCATAAATCCATAAAAATAGTTCCAAATAGATTCATTAGTTTTGAATGTCCTTTATTTAAGTTCTATTAGTGTAAAACAGTTTGAAATATTTGTAAAATTAATCTTGATATTTTTTCAAGATATTTCAGTCTAGAAATTGTATAAATACTTCTTCATTTAAAGTATTTTGGTGTGGATTCAAAGACATTTTTGTAGACATTTCATATCAAGTTAAAGAGTTATTGTAATCAAGACTAGAATGGTTGTTGGATCATGGAATAAAGTTAAATACATTTCACAAGATTCTTGTGCACAATGGAAATCAAATAAGTATTATCTCTTCATGTTTATTACTGTTTTCTCGTCATGTTTATAAATATTCACATGTTTCTCTATGAAATATGAATGGTAAAAAAGAAATGATATTTCAGAATTAGCTTTAATGCTCTGTTCTTGACTGTTTACTTTCTCACTTTTTTCTGCTATACTATCTTAGTCTGGGAATTCTTAATTGCTCCCTTACTTTTGTAGTTCCCCCCCCCTCAGATCCATAGTAAAGGATTCTTAGTTTCCCTTTGCTACTGATCTCCTTCTGTTCTTCCTCTTGATCTTGGTTTAAGGGTTCTTCATTGCCCTTTTTCCCTGGTTAGGACTACCTCATCCATTTGAACCTACATATTTGCTTTTTGCTATGTTAGCCTACCTTGTGAACTCCTCCTTTAGTAATTGATCTAATCCAGTTAAGCCACTCTTTGATTGACTCCATAGCCCAATTGCCTGAAGGCTTGCTCTGCCCATCTATTCCCAGAATACCACCACCCAATTAAAATCAAAACCTCATGAGCACTAAGAACTAGCATGAAATCCTACCCAAAATAAAGTCAAATTATAAAGAGAGAGCCCTCTCTAGACTTAGGTTGGCTAGAACCCAAGTCTAAAAGATTGGTTTGTGGTTACCTCGGAAATTTCTTTCTTTAACTTTGAGAAAATTTTGAGTGATAACATAGTGTCGACTTCACTGAGGAGAACTAACATTTTCTTCATAAATGTTTTACAGGTTTAGATCTGATCTATGGTGGTGGATAGTGATTAGACACACAAAGGTTAAAATCATCCACCTGACGACTCTAAATCAATTCCACAATCAAGACTCCATTGGAGGAATGAACCTGAAAGAACTATGTGAAAAGATCGGGCATTTAACTTGGATCGTTATTTAAGACATTATGTTCTTTCTCATAGATAAAAATTTTCAATGTATATTGTATTTTAGAGAAGATTTTAGATTAATTTTTTATTATTTCCCTTTGAAAATTGTAGATATAAAGTCTCCTTACACATTTGAACATTAGTCTTTTAACTCTTATAAAGATCATTTTTCAATTAAGGAGCATCAAACAATCAAGACTAATCATACAATCCCTGTACATATTACAATACCTCATAAAGTTCCTAATAGATATAAGCCACTCATCTTACCTCCTATACTCCATGCTTTCCCTAACAATTATTACAAGTATCTCCCTAGGTTTGATGGAGAGAATGGTATCACTGCTCAAAAACATATTCAAGGTTTTGAGAATTATCTAGACTTATTTGAAATTGATGAAGATGATGTTATTATCAGGATTTTTTCTCTTTCTTTGCAAAGTAGAGTAAAGAGTTGGTTCAAGAATTTACCTATTGCAAGCATCTCAAATTTCCAACAGTTTGTCAAATTTTTCCTTGATAGATGGATAATCAAAGTCAATCTTCTTGTGATCATAGAAGAATATAATTAGTTAAAAAGACAACCAAATGAAACAATACAACAATTTTCAGACAGATTTAATCAAGCCTATTATTCAATGCCATCAAATATAAGACCTCCCCCTGATTCAGCTCTTTTGCATTACCCAAGAGCATTTGATCCAGAGATAGAATTTCAGCTAAGAGAAAGAAACCCCTCAACACTGGAACTGATGCAGAACATTGCAGTAGATCTAGAAGTTAATCTGCAAATTAGAAAAGGAAAGTTGAAAGCAAAAAAAAAAAGAGGAAAAACTCAACATTTTGATGAACAAAACAGAGGAAATGATGCAGAAGATCACCATGAAAGTGAATTTTTTTCTCAAAATCACCATGACACATTTATTTCACAAAAGGAAAAGGTTGATATTCATGAACAAATTCCTGCTAACTCCAACTACCATAGATCAGAAGATAGATTCATAGAGCAATATGTGGAGAAGCAATCTACTGATCTAATGTGTATGTTTGATGACATTACTTCTTTTAATGATTTGCCTAAATATGATCAGTATGATGATAAGTATGTTCTTCAAATCCAAACTAACTTTATAGAGCAATCAAAAGCTAGTTTGGAGAAAAATGAAATTCAATTTCAGCAGCTTGAAAACAATGATCATTTTATCCGTATCAGCTATGAAAGTGAAGAAGAAAGTGCAGAAAATTTGGAAATAAGTAAAGCTTCTTTTCCTGTTTGTTTTGAATCATTTCAATTTTTAAAGGAAATGTGGTATAAAATTCCTAAAGAAAATGAGGAATAGCTTGTAGAAATCTATGAAGTTCCATTTGAACCTATATGCAATAAGTTGCAGCAATCCTTTCAAGTTCTTTATGATCCAATAGCTGATAGGTTGGATAACGAATGCAATCAAAATTTCTCTCCATTAACAGACTATGAGAGTCAAAATCAAGATGATAATAGTTTCACCAGACAGACATTTCAATTAGTAGAAGTATCATCACAAGGCTCATCTAAAAGTCTGCAGGGTGTTAAAGTTAAAAGTGAAATTTCAGTTTCATGGCATGGAAGCCATCCAGAACAAGTGTGTAGTTGCTTAAATCAGTTGAACAATAGTGTATATATTTTGGAAGATCCTTTTGCACATTTTTTAGAGCCTACAAAGGAAAGCAAGTATTTCTTTATCTTTTCATTGGTTGACAAGGTTATATTTGGTTTTAGAACCTCAGTTTTAATCATAAACAAGCCCAAGCAGCAAAATCCATATTTGGCTTTAGAACCTCAGTTTTAATCACAAACAAGCCCACGCAGCAAAATCCATCAATATATATAATGCTTGAGTGGTTGCATTGGTTGTTCATTTTACCTAACCAATAGTCAGAACGTTGATTAGAGTAAGTAGGTAGAATTTAAGTTTGAATAAATTCAGTTTTCAGCATCAAGTTTATGTTAGATCAGATTCCAGTTTGCAAAAAACGGTGTATTTTCAATTCAAAATTTTTAGTCACAAATATTATACAACAGTGCATATAAATGTGTGGTATTGGCCCAATGGATCAGGCTACTAATCGATGGTGTTCTTGACATTTCACAAGGAAATGCCATCCCAAAGTGGAGCCACTGTTAGGTTCCTATACCAATAGGAGTCATAATTTTTGAATGACTAAGATTAAAACCTGTAATATGTACATACCTTTGCTTTTTGCAAATGTTTTCCATATTCAAAAAATTTAAAGAGGGTATGTCCTAAAAGAATAATCAAATGACAAAAAGAATAAAAAGGTTAAAAAAGGATGAAAAATATGAACCTCGATAAAAGAAAAGACCATGAAAGTGTGCAAGCCAAAATGCCACTACTATTTACTTTTTGTGCAAAATAAATGATTGTGTGCAGCTTGTAATCTTTTCCACAATCCATGATAGTCAAAATGTTTAAACTTGGCTATTTCATGTTTTAAATTTCATGTCCATAGATAGAGAATAAAATATGGCCAAACTGTTTAATCTTGGCAGGTGAGTAGATTAGGTAGAGTAAATAAAAGGAGCTCAACTGTTTAATCTGAGCCTTTGGATGCAATAAGGTTAGACTGAATTAAATTACTATTGGAAAAGAAAAGAAAAATGTTTTGATAAGGATTTGTCAGCTTAAGTGCACCCTAATAAAGAGAAGTAAAAATGGTTGGATGAGTAGATGGGTAAGTAATAGAAAGGTTGCATAATTATGATGATTGTTAGACAAAAGCATATTTATCACCCTCATCATGAAAATTCCAAGTATGAATGAGCAATTGGGCATGCATTAAGCCTACAAAGTCAATTGATTAATTTTGCCATTCATTTCACTCTTAATTTTATTAATTTCCCATAAGAAAAGTCTTAAGTACCCAAAATCTTAAGTCAAAGGGGCTCAGAGCATTTCCCTGACTTTTGGAGGGACCAGACCCTCAGCCCAATGACTTATAGATCTTAAGTACTCAAAACCCCTCAGAAACATTCATCCCCTTCACTCTCCCTCATTTTCCCAAACAAATCCCTTTTCCTAAGGTAAAACACCATTTTTCCTAAAGAAGAGCCATTACCCCCATGTAAACCCCTTTTTCTAAGAAAACCCACAAAAATAACACTAAGCCTAAGCTATAATGTGTTTATACAAAGCCAATGAATTATAAATGTACATTGTACTTAGCGCTAAATCCATTTACCGCTTTCGTTCATATTAACTTTTAATTTTCTTTATATATTTCCCAAAAATACCCTCTCTCGTATGTATTTATTAAATCCTTTTAGTTTTAATATCTCGTCCACGAAGTTTATAATATAAACTTTATAAATATATCCCCGATAAACGACGTAAATTAATTGATTTGCGATTAATTAAAAAGTCAAACCTTTCACCAATAGAATTACTCTCGATCCCTTAACCCTCACCTTAACCCTAAATTTAATTAAAACCACCGCGCTTAAACATTAGCCGAGCCCCTTCATTACCCTCTGCACAACTCCCAAGCCCGATCACCATGCAATCACCTTCTTTGATCTGATGGTTATTAACCATATCAGGCGGGCCTGACATCTGAATGTTAACCACCCAATATGAGTGGTTTTAGGTCGAGCCCTCGTGCTATGTGTCGTTCAGTCTATGGAATCGGGCGGCCTCCCCCCAAAACCACCCAACGCCCAAAAGCTGTGCGAAATAAATCGCTTACCACCAGCCCGCTACCCGCCAAAACTGTCACTATTCACCCCGCTACACGACAAACCATCTATTGTTCACTTTGCACCATAATTCAAACAAATCAAAAGTTTACCCGTTTAAACACAAAAACCCCAATGTTGCTCATTTTCGCTTGTTTATGCAGTAAAACCCTGTGTAACCCTTCTGCGCCACCTGAAGCCTCTGCTAACCAATTCAGACATGGTTTACCTACCAAAATCACTTTGGACTCACTCCATAGACCTATAAATCTTGATAAAGTCATTAATGACCTCCCTGTCAATCCAATGTTTTCCTAACTATTTTTTTGTTTTACAGGCGATCAAAAGATTGCAGCCTTGGATAAACAGTGTTAATACTAGTCATAAGACCTGTTTACTCAAAGATTGTTATCAAATCTATTCAAACAGAGATGAAAAATAAAACATACAGTTAAAACGCAAGTAGAGGAAACATGGAATTAAATGATTCAATGTTGAAATAGTCAGTAAAAACCTAAAATATACAGTAAAGATAAAAGGACACAGTAAAGAATAGTCAAAGTGTATCAGAGTTAAAGAGTATCAGATTGAAGGCCAAGTCAAGTGAAGCAGCTAGCATGAAGACAAACAGCGGAGAAGACAATTACAAAGCATACAAATGCATGTCAAAGTGAAGATAGATGAAAAAACAGAGCTGTAAAAGTAAACAGTAAAAGTAAACATGGACGCAGTGATATAAGTGCATCTCTTCACAGCCTATTTTTCGAACTGTGTAAAGTCATGTTTTTGACATCTTTTTTCAGAGAATATTGTGAACAGTTGGAGTTAAATTTTTGGCAACTGAGAGAGGTTTATCTCAAAAACATACTTATCTACAATAACCTCTTTCACTTTTTACATATTTATCACAGATTGAGATATACAAAGGTATCAATGGACCATAATTTTGCAGAATTGCTGGAGAAGAATGCACAAAGAAAGGATGCAGTTAGTGACTGGGATGCCTCATCATCAACTAAGAGTTGCTACCAAATTCGACTTTCTCTTCTTTGTCACCATAAATCCATAAAAATAGTGCCAAATATTTTCATTAATTTTGAATGTCCTTTATTTAAGTTCTATTAGTGTAAAACAGTTTGAGATATTTGTAAACCCAATCTTGATATTTTTTCAAGATATTTCAGTTTAGAAATTGTATAAATACTTCTTCATTTGAAGTATTTTGGTGTGGATTCAAAGACATTTCTCTAGGCATCTCATATCAAGTTAAAGAACTATTGTAATCAAGACTGGATTGGTTGTTGGATCATGGAATAAAGTTAAAGACATTTCACAGGATTCTTGTGCACAGTGGAAATCAAATAAGTATTATCTTTTCATGTTTATCACTGTTTTCTCGTCATGTTTATAAATATTCACATGTTTCTCTATGAAAAATGAATGGTAAACAAGGAATTATATTTCAGAATTAGCTTTAATGCTCTCTGTCTTGATTGTTTACTTTCTCATTGTTTTCTGCTAAACTATCTTAGTCTGGGAATTCTTAATTGCTCCCTTACTTCCGTAGTTTCCCCCCCTCAGATCCATAGTAAAGGATTCTTAGTTGCCCTTTACTACTGATCTTCTTCTGTTCTTCATCTTGATCCTAGTTTAAGGATTCTTCATTGCCCTTTTTCCATAGTTAGGACTACCTCGTCCATTTGAACCGTTAGATTTGTTTTTTGTTGTGCTAGTCTGCCTTGTGAACTCCTCCTTTAGTAATTGATCTGATTCAGTTAAGCCACTCTTTGATTAACTCCATAGCCCAATGCCCTGAAGGCTTGCTCTGCCCATCTATTCCCAGAATTCCACCACCCAATCAAAATCAAAACCTCGTGAACACTAATAGCCTGAAATCCCACCCAAAACAAAGTTAAATTATAAAAAGAGAGCCCTCTCTGGACTTAGGTTGGCTAGTACCTGAGTCTAAAAACTTGGTTTGTGGCTACCTCGGAAATTTCTCTTTAACCTTGAGAAAATTCTGAGTGATAACACCTACAACACCACCTCTTGTTATAGTCTTACCTAGAATAGGTATTGATAAAATAAATTTGGTCCTTCTCATTATCCTTTTATCAAGAGCTCATTTAATTAAGCTTGTTATTATTATTGATTAAAATTGTTGGTTACTTTATGCCATACTTGGTTACTTTATAGCATGTTTACATGTACACAAGGATTAGATTCATAATATACATACCAAGTATTGTACCCATGGATTTAAAATGTGTACATTCATGTACCTTGTAGTATCTTGTAGCAAACTTTGCATAACCCACCATACGAGAGAAATTCCCAATTTCAAGTACACTAGCATCCATTTCAACATGAAAAGAAATGTTTTGTAAATAATTAAAAACCTCAACAACATTGTTTGGAATGCCAATGGGAAACCCTAAACAACTAGTTATTGCCTCTTTGTACCCAAAAAAAGTCCCAGTTTCATATTCAATTTTGAATTTTCAGTTTGATTGTGAAAGTTTGGATGAGACCAATGAAGAATAAGAGAAAAAGTAAGGCATGGTTCATTGTTTTTCTTGCAAGGACTTGGTGTTCAATGTTCAACATTATTTACTTTTCATTCATTTTGGCAAGCTTAATCCCTAAGTCCCTACATTTTAGTTTCGTCACATTTTAACTTGTAAAAAAAATAGTTTTTCATTTCCAAAATTTTTAGTTTTCCATTTCCACAATGTGTTTAGATAGGGAAAAAATTTCAATATTTGATATGGAAATATTGCAAGAAAGGGACTGAAGGCGTTAGGAGTGCAACAGAAATCAAGTGCACATTGCCTTATGGGTTGGAAATGCATAGCTACAAATCTTAGAGCTTGTTTCAAGAAACTTAGACAATGATGATGACATTAACAACATGGATTATTTTTCACTACCAATGCTCAACTATGTTGATTTTTTCATTTGTGGATCCCTCCTTGCCCTCATAATTTCTAAATTTTTGGATGGAAAGTAGCTCAACCACCAACCAAAATAGCCATAGCCATTAAAAACTTGGAGGGACTCAACTAACTTTGAACCTATAACTTTATGACCTCTGCATTGACAACATGCCTTGCATATATGGTTCAACCAAATTAGCTAGCCCTAAGGGTTCCAACACATTAGTTAAAACTTTAGGTGGTTTTAAGGTTATATTGATCCAAGAGGATCTTATCAGTCTAGTTTGTTCAAAGAGTCCAGTTCATGGTCCAAATTATCATCATGGTGTTTGATGATTAAATGTCAAAATGTGACAAGACTAAGGCATTCCACACTTAATGAATCGCATTCATGCCTCGGTTTGGCATCGGGGGAAGTTCGAATGAACCTGCAAGCCTATAAATTCATCACTTGTATTCATGAAGGGGATATTGGATGTATGAGATTGGTTTTGAGGCTTTGTAGTTAGATTTATGTGAGAGAGAGGCAGATTTGTTTTCAATGTTTCTTGGTCGTCCGGAGGCGGAATTGGGAACCGAGGCAGGCATTGGAAAGCTAAGAGAGAGATATTTCTGTTGACAGAGACCAAAGGTGCCTACGAGCACATTTATTCTGGTGTTTTTCAGTGTAAGTACTTCCTGGGATCAATCCTTAATAAAACATACGCCCATCTTGAAAGCGGACTCGGAGACATAGTCCATCAGGGACGAACTCCGTAATCAATGTTTATTGTCGTCTATATTTTTTCTTTGCTACAAATTCATGTTTAAATATGTTTCTTATGTTCTAGATTAAGTCATTAAATCAGTTGTTTTCCTTCAGTCTTCCACATTAAGCGCTTAAGTTAACAATCAATTCACTGTTGGCAAATATTCAATTCTACTTCAATTTTGTTTATGATCAATATCAGATCATATAATTTGGTATCAGAGCAGGTTGTGTTTTGTAGAATTTTTGCCAATGAATGTTAACCAGGTCAAGGTCGCGACGTGGAGAAGGAACACTTGAGGAGTTCGATCCAGAAATTGGAAAGCGAAAAGTCACTCATCGATCGACAATGATAGGATCCGATGCAGGTGAAACTCCTGAAGGGAAGGTCATGGATCAGGAACAGTTTTAGCAAATGTTTTTGAGCATGCAGTAGATGTTGGGAGAACTCTACGAAGATAATAAGGCAAGAGATGTAGCTTCTTTTCAAAGACATCAAAGAAGAACAAGGGAAAAGGCAAGGTTGATAAACCTCCTTCTCCTCCATCATCTCTGTTGGGTCCCTATAATACTAGTGATTACCCCATTACTATTGTAGTTGTACCCCTTATTAATATTGTTGTGCCCCTATTGTCCCCATATTGTTATTACTTTGCCTCATAGAATCCCTCTATTGTTATTTTTGTGGCTTTATATTATTATTGTTAGGTCGGTTGGGTTATATTGTGACTCCTTAGACTCCTATATATAGAAAGGAGGTTTTGTCATTTGAATCATCGAAGAATTGTTCATTTATGTAATGTAAAGGAGGTTGCCCCTCGAAGAGGCTAAATTCTAAGGCATTGATCTATCTTTTCTATCTTTTTCTTGATATGGTTTCATAACATTTGGTATCAGAACTTTGGATTCTAGGGTTTCGCTGCTCCAAACAGGTCATTGTGGCATTTTCGCTATAACTTTTTTGTGCGATGTTTCAGAAGCTAAAAAAAAACCATTTGAGAATGCATCGCGCTGAATCTCGGGTCCGAATTTCAGAGCTTTTCGCGCTATATTTTCGGAGATATGATCTGAGAAATTTGGTATTTTTGTAGACCCCTGAATTACATTCCAAACAGGTGACCTGGGGAAAATCGTCATAACTTTCTCTATGAGCATCGGATTGAAATTTCGTAAGAAGGTACAGAAAGAGGACGGATTGTAGTTTCTTGTATATATTTTTTAGTGCCAAAGGTCGAAACAGTGACTCGTGGCACGTCGTACAAGTTCGCTCTACTGAACTAGTCTATAATCAGGTCACTGTGGGAGATTTCGCATAACTCTTCCTTGGAGAATCCAATTTGAATCACACTTGTGGCATTGGAAAGAGGACACAGAGGGCTATTGCAGGTCACAATTTCATAACTGGATGATTCGAAAGTACAGAGATACATCAGAGGCAATATCGAGCTCCTACCAAATGACAAAAGGTGTGTAGATTTTTTCAAGTTTTTGCTTAAGCTTGGTTTGAAAATTTATTTTGAAGGAATTCAAAGGGCTTAGTAGAGCATTATTATCAGTCACTGATGCCCCGGGGAAAGAAAATGCAAACACCTAGTAAGCAACCTGAAAGCTCTAGCATGACTCATGAAGAAGAGGAAGAAATGCTACATGATATATCAAAATTACAAGACCAGGTGCAACAAATGTCACTCTCACAAAAGCTGATAGAAGCTAAGATAAAGGGCATGGAAACTAAGATGGACGATTTGAAGATAGATTTGAAGACAGATTTGAAAAGAGACATGGCAGATTTGAAGACAGATTTGACAAATTTTCTACAAGAAATACTTACTAATGGTGAAAAGGTAGTAAAGGAAACTCATGATGCGAACAAAAGAAATTTTAATCATGATTTCATAGACTCTAATGTGGGATCGAAGACCCACCATATTCCAAAAATTGATATGAGGAAGTTTGATGGCAAGGATCCCGCAACATGGATATTACAGATGGAGCAATTTTTCGATCTCAATAATGTGCAAAACACACAAATGGTACGTATTGCAACTTTATATTTGGAACCAAATCAGTTTGTATGGTATCAATGGCTTTGCTCTCGTAAACAAATTATCACTTGGGCAATTTTTACGGAAGAATTGACAGCACATTATGAGGATACAAAAAGCAACACTTTTTTTAGCCAATTGATAAGTATCAAACAAAAGGGTTCAATAATGGAGCACATTGAGGAGTTCCAAAAATTGAACATAAGGATAAAAATATCCCAAAGGAGCATAGAATTGATGTGTTCATAGGGACTTTAAAGGATAATATTCAACATGATGTTCGCCTTTGGGAACCTGATTCATTAGAGAAGGCATTCAGGTTAGCAAGAAAAATGGAAAGAAAAATTATGGCAACCAGGAAGCATACCACTCACAACTATAAAGATGGAAGTGTTGTTGCCCCTAGTCTTCCAAAACCTATAAGGTTGACACCACAGCAATTGGAAGAAAAAAGAGCAAAAGGGATTTGTTACAGTTGTGATAGCAAATACACTAAAGGTCATAAGTGTGCTGAGAAGAAATTATTTTACATATATTGTGAAGAGGAAGAAGAAAAGGAGCAAGAAAGGTCAAAAGAAGAGGATATACTCCAGGAACAAAGCCTAGATAAAAAAGAAATGAATCTGGCCATATCTTGTAATGCATTGGCGGGAATTACCACTCCACAAACCATCAAGATAGAAGGAAAAATCAAGAAGAAAAAGGTAATAGTGTTGATTGATTCAGGAAGTACCCACAATTTTATTCATTGTAAAGTAGCAAAAGAATTGAATTGCTTCTTATATCCAGCACCAGAGTGTCAAGTGATGGTTGCAAATGGAGGAACAATAAATTGCTCTGGAAAGTGCCATAATATCAAGCTATCCATGGGAGAATATGTATTGACTAGCCCAATGCTTTACATTACAATGGGAGGTGTTGATGTTGTACTAGGAGTCCAATGGCTACAATCCTTAGGTACAAAAGCTTTTAATTTTCAAGAACTTTTCATGAAATTTTCTGTGGAAGGAAAGGAAGTTGAATTAAGGGGTATTGCAGGGAAACCGGGAAAGATAATCAGCGCTAACGGTATGACAAAGCTTCTAAAAAAGGAATAAAGAGGTGTGATTGCACAATTATGTTCGCTAGATGTTTCCACATTGGAATCATCTATTTCTCTAGATCTCCAAAAAGTCTTGGACAATCATTCCAAGGTATTTGAGACTCCCAAAGGTCTCCCACCTATTCGTGATCATGATCATGCTATTCATCTGATTCCAGGAAGTGTTCCTCCAAACATCAGGCCGTACAGATATCCCTATGCCCAAAAGAGTGAAATTGAATGTATGGTTGCATAAATGCTAGAGGCTAGTATAATTCAACCGAGTCAAAGTTCTTTCTTTGCTCCAGTAGTATTGGTGCACAAGAAGGATGGGTCATGGCGCATGTGTCCGGATTATAGGGAGCTCAACAAGCTCACTATTAAAGATAAGTTTCCCATTCCTGTCATTGATGAATTACTAGATGAATTGCATGGATCAATTTACTTCACCAAGTTGGATCTTCGTTCAGGATATCATCAAATCAAAATGAACATTGAAGACATTCCGAAAACAGCATTTAGAGCTCATGAGGGTCATTATGAAGTTTTGGTCATGCCTTTTGGCCTTACCAATGCACCTTCAACATTTCAAGGTTTGATGAATTCAATTTTAAAACCATTCCTTAGAAAATTTGTGTTAGTATTTTTTTATGATATACTAATCTTCAGCAAATCTTGGAAGGATCATGTTGAACATGTTGACAGGGTGCTACAACTATTGGAGGAGAAACAATTATATGCAAAAAGATCCAAATGTTTCTTTGGAGTACAAGAGGTGGAATATCTGGGTCATATTGTATCTCATGAAGGAGTTAAGGTAGAACCTAACAAAATTAAAGCCATTAAGGAATGGAAAATCCCCACATCCATAAAGCATCTGCGAGGATTTCTCGGGTTGACAGGGTATTATCGCAAGTTTGTTAAGAATTATGGGAGAATAGCAGCACCTCTAACAACATTATTGAAGAAAGATGCATTTTCATGGACTCCAGAAGCAACAAAGGCCTTCGAACATCTTAAAGAGGCAATGTGCCAAGCACCAGCCTTAGCTACACCGGACTTCACAAAAACCTTTATTGTGGAATGTTATGCTTCAGGAAATGGAATTGGTGCTATTTTAATGCAAGATGAAAGACCCATTGCTTTTGAAAGTCATCCAATCAAGGGAAAGTTTTTACACATAGCTATTTATGAGAAGGAAATGTTGGCAATGGCAACCCTACCTAATGGGAAGACACTTCAAGGTAAAAACAGATCATGATAGCCTTAAATACTTTTTAGAACAAAGATTATCCTTTGAAGAGCAACAAAAGTAGGTCACAAAGATGTTGGGTTATGACTTTGAAATCATCTACAAAAAAGGGAAGCAAAATGTGGTGGCAGATGCACTCTCAAGAAAGGATGAAGATGTGGAAGCATCGTTGTGCGCCATTTCTATTATCCAACCAGATTGGATAAACGAAGCAAGGGAGGAATGGAAGAATGACGAAGAAGTGTGGGCACTTATTCAAAAGTTACAACAAGATTCCAGTACGTCTGATACATTTAGCTGGCAAAATGATTCGTTATGGTACAAAGATCGCTTATACCTCTGTAAGAATTCCCAGCTAAAACAAAAGATTCTTATGGAATTGCACACTTCTCCATTAGGAGGGCACTCAGGATTTTTAAAAAATTACCACAGGGTTAAGAAGGAATTTTTTTGGGATGGCCTTAAATCAGATATTCAAAATTTTGTGGCGGAATGTTTGGTTTTCCAACAAAATAAAGTTGAAACAATTAAGACACCGAGTCTACTACAACCTTTATCCATTCCAAGCCAATGTTAGTAGGAGGTTTCAATGGATTTTATCACAGGTTTACCCAAGTCTGAGGGAAAGAGTGTCATCATGGTGGTATTTGACAGACTTACCAAGTATGCAAACTTTTGTAAATTATCACATCCATTTAAAGCCACTATAGTTTCTACTACATTTATGGAAACAACTCAAAAGCTACATGGAAACCCAAAGATTATTGTAAGTGACAAAGATCCCATTTTCACTAGAAATTTTTGGACAGTATTATTTTCTTGTCTTGGTACTCAGTTATCTCATAGCTCATCTTATCATCCTCAATCTGATGGGCAAATTGAGATAGTAAACAAATGTTTGGAAGTATATCTTCATTGCTTTGTATCTGATAAACAAACACAATGGGTCAAATGGTTGCCTCTGGCTGACTGGTGGTATAACACTCCCTTCCATACAGCAACAAAAATAACCCCATTTATGGCACTTTATGGGTATCAGCCACCATCCATCACATCATATTTAAGAGAAAATTCTAAGGTTCAAGCACTGGAACATCACATCGAACATCAACAACAAGTCCTCCAACTCTTAAAGGATAACCTCGTGTTGGCACAGAATAGAATGAAACAACAGGCAGATCAACATCGCAGGGAAAGAAGTTTTGATGTAGGTGATTGGGTATTCCTACGGCTACAACCATATAAGCAAATGTCCCTCAAGCAAGCTAAGAAGGATAATAAATTATCACCAAATATTATGGTCCGTACAAGGTGTTGCAAAAGATTGGTACTATGGCATACGAATTGGAGCTTCCTTCAGCTTCTCGATTGCACCCAGTTTTCCATGTTTCATGTTTAAAGAAGGTTATAGGCGACAAGCTCCCAGTTCAAACAATATTTCCAGAACTTGACGAGGAAGGAAAAATTATATTGGAACCGGAAGCAATCACAGAAACAAGAACTCGACAGCTACGAAATCGATCAATTTCGGAGTATCTTATCAAGTGGAAGAACTTATCCGCTGAAGATTCCACATGGGACGATGAGAATTTTATACAGAAGCATCCAGGACTACTCAAGCGTTGAGGACAGCACTTTTTTGAAGGAGAGGGGCATGTTGGGTTCATATAGTACTAGTGATTACCCCATTAATATTGTAGTTGTACCCCTTATTAATATTGTTGTGCCCCTATTGTCCCCATATTGTTATTATTGTGCCCCATAGAATCCCTCTATTGTTATTTTTGTGGCTTTATATTATTATTGTTAGGTCGGTTGGGTTATATTGTAACTCCTTCGACTCCTATATATAGAAAGGAGGTTTTGTCATTTGAATCATCGAAGAATTGTTCATTTATGTAATGTAAAGGAGGTTGCCCCCTCGAAGAGACTGAATTCTAAGGTGTTGATCTATCTTTTCTATCTTTTTCTTGAGCTAGTTTCATAACAATCTCCATCATCATCATCTTCTTCTTCTTCTTCTTCTAGTTCATATTCTAAAATAGAAAAGAAACCTGAGAAATCATCTCTTTTGAAACTTGATGTTAAATTTGAACTACCTATTTATGATGGTGAAATGAATCCTGAAAAGCTAGATAACTAGATTAAGTAGTTAGAAGTGTATTGTAGAATTCAGAACATTTCTGATGAAAAACAAAAATTCAGTTAGCTACACTTAGAATGGGGGGAACAAATTTAATCTGGTGGGAAAGTAAAACTCAAATAGATGTAAAGTGGAAAGGTAAAGTCATCTCTTCATGGTCTAAGTTTTTAAAATCTCTCAGAAAACAATTCTATCCTTTGGGATACATGCAACAAGTTGTTATTGATTGGCAACATTTGAGGCAAGGTAAAGGGAAAAATGTTCAGGAGTTTATTCAAGAGTTCAGGAAGAAAGCTTTGGCAGTTGGTATTCCATTGGATACACGTGAAAAGTTATTAAAGTACATTGGCAGTTTACATTCCTATTTACAACATACATTATTGATGTTTAATCCTAATGACTTTGATGAAGTGTGTGTTCAAGCCATACATATTGAATCAGGTGGCAGACCATTCAAGTTTTCACCAAAAGCATCCAAACAGTTGGAAATCAAGGATTCCAAAGACAGCAAGAGGAAGAGCAATTCGAAGGGAAAGAGATCAGTGACAACTCAGAAGGAAAGTGAAAGACCTACTTGTACTCACTGCCAGAGGATTAGACATGATGAAACCAAATGTTGGAAACTTCACCCAGAACTCAGAACAAAGAAGTTCTAGAAGAAGAAAGGTGAAAAGAAGGCTAATGCAACAATCCAACAAGATTTGGGCTTCGACTCAGGTGATGAAAGGAAAATAACCGCAATGGTTTCGACAGGTAAAACTTCTGACACTGGTTCAAGTTCTAGTACTTATGCATCTTCTTCAAACATAAATCATCTAAAAGAGGATAAAGAGTCGAATTATTTCACATAAAGATAACTTCTAAGCACACCAAAATAGATACATTGTTTGACAGTGGATCAGAGACAAATTTAATATTTGA
The DNA here is from genome assembly GCA_031772625.1 of Pinus tabuliformis. Lineage (NCBI taxonomy): Eukaryota > Viridiplantae > Streptophyta > Pinopsida > Pinales > Pinaceae > Pinus > Pinus tabuliformis. The sequence continues at coordinate 1,031,291,338 of CM062805.1, forward strand.
AGATTTAGTTAAGAAATTGGGTTTGGAGACACAGAATCATCCAAGACCATACCCATTAGGTTTGCTAAATAAAGAGACTCAGATTGATGTCACAAAGTCGTTTCGTTTAAAATTTGCCACCATAGCTAATTACATTGATGAAGTACATTTAGATGTGATTCCAGCAGACATATGTGGAGTAGTGCTAGGGAGTCCTTATCTCTATGATCGTGATGCAGTGTTTCATAGGAAAGAGCATAAATATCACCTTAAGAAAGATGGGATTGAATACATTGTCAAGGCACATAAACTCAAAACACACTTGGATTTAGTTACTATTAATCAGATGAAGCGATTAATAAGTTCAAGTAAGAGATATGTACTCATGGTTTTAAAAGAACAACAAAAGGATCAACATGATGCTTTTTCAGGTTGTGAATCTCAATGTAAAGATAGATTGGTTAAATTGGTAGATTCTTTTCAAAGTCTACTTAAAGAACCAAAACATCTTTCTCCTAAACGGGAAATAGAACATGAGATACAATTGATGTATGATGCCCCTCTTCCTAATGTCGGAATGTATCGCATGTCAGTCATAGAGAATGAAGAAATAAAGAAACAAATCCAATAGTTGATTGAAAAAAGTTTCATTCAACCCAGTTCATCTCCATGTGGCTCACCCATAATTTTGGTTCCTAGGAAAGACGAGACATGGAGAATGTGTGTCGACTTTAGGGCCTTGAACAAAATCACAATCAAAAACAGGTATCCTCTTCCCAGGATAGATGATTTACTTGATCAACTGAAAAATGTTGTTTATTTCACTAAGTTGGATTTGCGTAGTGGGTATCATCAAATTCGCATTGCAGAAAATGACATCTGGAAAACTGCATTCAAAACTAGGCAGGGACTATTTGAATGGTTAGTAATGCCTTTTGGTTTGTGTAATGCTCCAACAACTTTCATGCGGGTTATGAATGATGTATTCCACCCATACATTGATAAATTTTTCATAATCTACTTAGATGATATCCTGATTTTTTGTTCCAGTATGGAAGAGCATGTTAAGCAGGTTTTCGAAGTGTTGCACAAGGAAAAATTGTACCTTAAACTTTCCAAATGTGAGTTTGGGAAAACTTCATTGAATTATCTTGGTTACATAGTTGGAGGTGGTAATTTGAAAATAGATCCAACTAAAATCGATGTGATTGTTAAATGGCCAAGACCACAGAATGTGACTGAAGTTAGGAATTTTCTAGGTGCAGTTCAATATTGGAGAAAATGTATTGCTTAGTTTTCTTTGATTGCATCACCGTTACATGCTTTAACAGGTTCTAAAGTTTCCTTTTATTGGGGAGGGAAACAACAAAAATATTTTGATAGACTTAAGCAGAAAATTGTCACAGCACCAATCTTGCTTTACCAGTTCTACAACAGCCATTCGAAATTTAAACAGATGGTTATGCAATGGGTGCAGTCTTACTTCAAAAAGGGAAACCAATTTGTTTTCATTCTGAAACTTTTTCTAAGGCAGTTATAAATTATCCGACATATGATAAAGAATTGTTTGCTTTGGTTGAAAGTGTAAAGAAATGGAAACACTATTTAATGGGTAAGGAAACAATGATTCACACAGATCATCAGTTGCTTCAGTACCTTCAGTCTCAGACTAAGTTGCAACAATCTCGTCATTACAGATGGATGGGATTTATTCAACGATTTCACTTAGTAATTAAGTACAAGAAAGGTGTAACAAACAAGGTAGTTGATATGTTTTCTAGACCATCTTTGAATGCTTCAGTAGTGCTACAGAATAGTTCTTTAAAACATGAAAGTTATATAGAACAATATAGTACCGATGTTGATTTCAAAGATATTTATGAATCACTAACTCATGGTACTCAGGTGGAAGAAGTCAATTATCATATTCATGACAGGTTGTTATATCATCTGGGTAAGTTGTGCATACCACAGACAGAAAGGGCACATGTTATTCAAGAAGCACATTCTTCTCGCATTTCAGGACATTTTGGTGTAAGCAAGACTATGGCACAAATTTAAAGGTATTGTTACTGGCCTCGTATGTATGAAACAATTGTTAAGTACATTAAAGGATGTGTGATGTGTTCGACCAGCAAGCCAAGCAATCGAAATATTGGTTTGTACATGCCACTTCTAGTTCCTTTGTGACCATGGGACATCATTTCCATGGATTTTGTTGGAGGACTTCCTATGTCCAGGAGAGGGCATGATTACATCTATGTGGTAGTTGATAGATTCAGCAAGATGTGCATTCTTGTTCCATGCAAAAAGCAAATGACTGCCGAACAGACTGCATAGATGTTTTTTCAACAGGTATGGGTTCGTTTTGGGTTACCTACTTCCATTAATTTTTATCGAGACACTCGTTTTGTAGGAGAGTTTTGGTTCACTTTGGGGGGACTCATAGACACAAAGCTGAAGAAGAGCACAGCTTTTCATCCACAAACCGACAGATAGACAGAAGTGTTGAATAGGACAGTGATACGTATCCTTCGAGGTTATTGCAGTAAACATCCTAAGTTGTTGGATGAATATTTACCTTATGTGCAGCATACTTACAATCGAGCCTTACATTCTTCGATTAATCGATCACCATTTGAAACATGTTTTCGGTATCTACCTAAGTCACCAATGGATTTCATGTTCAATGAAGAAGATAAAGTGGGTGGACATGATGATGCAAATAAAGCAGTTAAGTTTATTCAACAGATATAGCAGATACATGAAGCAGTGCAAGATCAATTAGAGAAGAGTCAGGCCAAGTACAGAATGCGCCATGACAAGCATCGAGTCGATCATCATTTTCAGGTTGGTGATCAGGTATGGTTGTATATCAATAAAGACAGGTTGAAAGGTGAAGGTAAGAAACTAAAAACCATTAGGTATGGTCCTTTCAATATTATTGAAAAGATTGGAAATAGTGCATTCCGGTTAGATTTACCTCCTTACATGCATATTTATTTAGTTTTAAATGTGGAAAATCTGAAGTTGTATGAACCTCCCATGATCATGGATCCAGAGAAAGATACACAAATTCCTACTATTGATGATTTGGCACTTGAATATATGAATGAGTTTCAGGAAGATACCATCTTGGACAGGAAGTTTCGATCTTCAAGGCGTGGAGATGTTGAATATCTTCGAGTAGGACTCAAGGGCATGAATCTAAGCAAGGCGAGGTGGCTGGAGATCGGAAGAGTGAGGGAGTTGTACCCTTATCTGATATTTGCTTAAATCAAACTTTTGTGGTCCAAAAGCTTTCAAGTTGAGAGAATTGATCCAAGAGGATCTTGTCAATCCAGTTTATGTAGAGAGTCCAGTTCATATTCAACTTCGCCAGTTTTCTTCAGTTCTTCATGGTCCAAATTGTCGTTATGGTGTTTAATGATTAAATGTCACAATGTGACAAGACCGAGGCATTCCACACTTAATGAAGCACATTCATGCCTAATTTTGGCATCAGGGGAAGTTTGAATGAACCTGCAAGCCTATAAATTCATCACTTGCATTCATGAAGGGCATATTGGATGTATGATAGTGGTTTTGAATCTTTGTAGTCAGATTTCTTTTAGAGAGAGGCAGATTTGTTTTCAGTGTTTCTTGGCCATCCAGAGGCGGAATTGGGAACCAAGACAGGCGTTGGAAAGCTAAGAGAGAGATATTTCTGTTGACAGAGACTAGAGGTGCCTGTGAGCACATTCAGTCTGGTGTTTTTTCTGTGTAAAGACTTCCTTAGATCAATCCTTAATAAAATGGACACCCATCTTGAAACAGACCCGGAGACATAGTCCATCAAGGACGAACTCCATAATCAATGTTTGTTGTCTTCTATCTTTGTTCTTTGCTGCAAATTCATGTTTAAATATGTTGCTTATGTTCTGGATTAAGTCATTAAATTAGTTGTTTTACTTCAGTCTTCCACATTAAGCGCTTAAGTTAACAATCAATTTGTTGTTGGCAAATATTCAATTCTAATTCAATTTTGTTTATGATCAATATCAGATCAATATGTGTATGTCCTTATTTGTGAATGAAGAAGCACATTCTCATTGAATGGACATAGTAATAGTTTCTTAATATTTTTTTGCTCAAGGAGAAGTTGGATGACAAGAAGTGATTGTGATGGTTGGTTTCACAATGGTGCATCATACAGTTTGATCATAAGAGTATCAATAGGGGCTTCAAAGTGGAGTTCAATAAATCATTTGGTGAGCAGTGGTTCAATGAAGTTGTTAGAGGAAAAGTTCATTAGGCTTGGAGTGAAATTGAATCTCACTGCAACAACAATCCTCAAAGTACTTGATGCTTGCTTGGAGAAGCAAGGAATTTCATCGCTGAGTGGAAGAAAAAAGATGATGGAGGAGTCAACCAAGGAGATGTATTGTGTTCAACCTAGATGGTTCAAAGTTGAAAGCAAATTGAGTTGACAAGGAAAATTATCACCAACCTTCATGTATGGGAACTACAGAAGAGGGAGAGAACTCCTTATGTGGATTTGAGGATGATTACCAAGATGATCCAAAGATCATGAGATTGTTAGTTGAAGGAAACAATAGAATTGGTACAATCTCTATTAAAGTACTTGAGAAGGAGGTATGGAAATCTTTGAGTTAGCTCATAAAACTTAGGGGACTTAGGACACATTATAGGAGAATTTGAAGGCAATCATTGTAGTGGTCGTCTACCACCCTCTTCCCATTGACAAATACCTCAGGGTGGCTCGTTGCCTATGTGCTAGCAATGGAGTCTAAGTGCACCAAAGGAAAGGTGCCAAGTTTAATGAAAAGTTGGATAGAGGAGGAAGTTTGTTTTATCAGGGAGTTAAAACTTGTGATCGCATCAATCCATGCTAGGCGTCCTCTTCCTCTCATTTGTTGAAAACTGGCAGCTAAGGGATGAATTTCCTTGAATAAAATCTTATTTCTAACTATTATAGAGTGGCTTTCTAAAAATACAAAGTCATGTCTATCATTTCAAGCATGACTTTCCAAAAATAGTAAATCACCTTGCTTCAATTGGTAATCAAGTATAGATGATAGAAAATCACTTAACTTATCCTTAATCAATATTAATTGTTCAATTTTTTTATTTAATCAACAATATTATCATTAATATTATTATTATCCTTATGATACTATAACATTATTATCTAAATGGAAATGCATGTCACCTTTCCTACTTGGCAATCAATCATGCCACTTTGTGTTAGAAAATCAAAAAGGCAGAAATATTTTCTTATTCTTGATAATTACTTGTGATATTCTTGATTTGTTATTAGGATTCACTATATCTTCTTTGTTTTAGTTCATCAAGCAATTACCAAAGCAATAAAACATAAAACAATGGACACCATATGTAGGCGTTATGCCAAGGAAAAACTCCCCTTAAGGGGAAAACCCAGTCAAAATTATCTTCCTTTCAATAGTATTCTTTGAGACTCTTCACCCTATATAAAGACCAAACCTTCCCTCCACAACAAGTCAGCCTCCCAGATCTTCGAACTCTCTTCCAGCGACTTCGACTATGTAGCAGCTTCCGGCATCAACAAAACTTGAAAAACTTCAATCTACCAATCTAGGGCACGAAACAAAGAGAGAGAGGCACCAAAATTTTGTTCTTCTTCTTCTCCTTAGACTCCACCCAACTCGCACTTCCTTTATCTTCCCGAATTCACACTTCTCACTCCCCAGCTTCCTTAGAGATATCGAACTTGCTTGAGATGAAGTGCTCCAAATGAATTTGTCTTGCTTCTATTTATAGGCTTCAAGGGAGGTCGAATTGATGTCCTTAGGCCGACTTGATCTCTTCTAGGCTGGCTTGATGTGGAGGATACATAAATTACATTTGACTCAATACTTAACCTTTTTACATGATTCAAAATCCCAAGAATGGTCTCTTTAAAATTACAATGACCCTATTGACTCAAAATAAATCCTAAAAGTCTTCAATGGGGACTTCAACCTAAAACATGGTGACCCAAGTAGGAAACCCATGCTTTAATAAGTCACAATAATAATAATCATTATTACTATTTTTTTTTTGAAAAATACATTACAAGATGATTCAAATACATTAAATGAAGACCAAACCTAGTTAAATTTTCCAACACTCCCTATTAACTAGGGAGGTATTCATCATATACAAATACAAGGAAGACCTCAATTATATGAACCATGAAGAATTTTAGGCACCGCAGTGCCATGGACTAGATTCTTGACCAGGGCAATCTATCCATTTGGTCTCTCAATAATTTAGGCACCGCAATGCCACGGACTAGATTCCTGACTAGGGCAATCTATCCATGTGAGAATAAGGTGGACTCAATCTTTCAACCCCTCTAGGTACCATCAGGGTTATTTGCTAACCACCAACCCAAAGATCCAAGTGTGTATCCAAAAATAGAGCTCTATAGTCAATACCACCTTTCCAACTTCGATACCTAGACATCAACACAAAGTGTCAGCCAGATGTCCTCCCAGGCAATGCTTCGCTCACAAAGCCTCAACACTCCTAGATCCAGCAGATCAAGTATAACCAATCTCTCCCAATCAAATTGATTGGTAATCAGCATGCTATCAACACCTTCTAGAGATTCACTTGTACAAACACAACCCCAATCAATAATATACTTTCATATGTTCATAATCAAATACAAACCTCTGGGGTCTTGATGTTGCTTCTCAAATTTTCATAGTAGGACTATCTACTGAATCTCTGACAAAATATTCATCAATCATACACTTTTCTTTCCTACTTCTCGTGCAGCAACCTATCCTCTAAAATTCATTCTTCAATCAAAACCAAGTTGTGCCCTCCCTCTTAACCAGGGAGCATATCTTTATCCAGACTCCCTCATAATATTAGGGAGATCTCTTCTATTCATGCTTCCTCAGAGAGATCATCTTCTTCTTTTCATCATCGAAGAATCTTTCATGGCATCCAACCATTTCATCAGAGTTATCATCATCCCCATCATGGTTATCGCATCGACGAACATCTTTACCATATTGAACATTGTCTACCTGCACAACTTAGATAGCAAGTACAAGAAAATCTATAGAAGCATGAAGTTATCCATATCAAAATCATGGAAGCATTTCAACTTTATACATATCAGATACCCAAACTTAATTACAAACAAGAGACATATACTCTTCAATATCTTTGCTAGGGACTTTGTCATAAACCCTAGACTACTTCATAACAACTTTCATTCCATCTAGGGTTTCAATATTTATTTCAAAGGTGTAAGATACCCTACTACAACATATAGAAAACCCTAGAAACAATTCAAACAAATATAGATCTACAAGGTATCTAACAACTTTCAAAATTCATATGTTAGATTTTCCACTAGGGTTTCATACAAATCCTAGATTTCATACAAGAGAATTAATCAATCAAAACCAATCACAATGTAGCCATCAACATGACCATCTTCCACTAGGGTCAATTGCAATCCCTAGATTTTCAATCAACCATCAATCACAACTAAAACTCAAATTTGCACAAATCTCAAATCATCATATTGTCATCATACATCAGAGATTTTTAATTCTACTAAGGTTCAACTCCAAAACCATATAATTTCATTTTCACAATCTCAATCATATAAATAGCTCTCAGATTGTTATATCACACATACTAGAGAATTTAACTACTATTAGGGTTTGGCTGCAAAACCCTAGATTTCCAAATATCATCTTAAAATCTCATACAAGGACTTATATTAAATCCTCAGACTTATGACCATCAATAACTAAGTCAATACATGTATCTAGGAATTCATTATCATGCATAAGCATATCATATGTCACACAACATTAATATATTAGACATATATTGACCTAAACCAAGCTAGGGTTTCGACCACACACACACACACATATATATACCTAGAGCTTCATTCCTAGGATCTTACTTTAAACATATAACAAAGGTTTTGCTTATAGGCTCAACCAAACCCTAAAGATCTAAAGCAAACCCTATTATTCCAAAATTTCAAAGGTTCAAGATCTCAAACAATCATCATTCAACCCTAACAAGTTAAGATTTCATGATCATACTAAAATCCCAAACACGACATCATCAACAAGAAATTCAAATAGCCTTTGACAATAACCCTAAGTAGGCTAGGGTTTCACACATTGTCAGCATACCCTTAGCTTAGGGTTTTCCCAAAGAACTTGCCTAGGGTTCTATAAAATCAATTAAGAATATGAGTGGGGTAGATTTATCAATTTAATGAATCACCCAAAACAAGAATCAATATAATTCAATATAGCTAGACACAACAATGTTAGTAATAGATTGCCAAATGAATAAACATTTACTATATAGACATCAATGTTTTGTAATTTAAAACATACCTTTGATTCTTGACAAACCTTATCCTCAGTGGCTTTCTTCCATGCTCCTTGAGGATATAGCAAATGTCTTCCTAATCAAGACAATAGAGGGAGAATGGTGATTAGTATTAATATAATCAAAACTTAAATAAGTACATGAAACCAAAAACTGAAAGGGAATGAGATACTTATCTTTGGGAGTTGTTGGGGGCTCCCTCCAAAGCTTGAGGAATACCTATAAACTTATAAAACAAAAGAAAAGGTCTTTTACAAAAACAAGTTAAAACCTATAAATTATAAAACGTCAAAAATATAAAATAGAATATCTGTAAGGACCACGATTCAGACTAATTACTTAACAGCAAATACAACCAGAGAAGAAACGCATTAAAATTTCAAATTTATTTAGCACACACATTCTTGACACTCATTTTAGGAAAACATATCATAACATTTACATATGTTTAACTAAGATCAATAGTAATGAAATACATGTGTATCGTTCACCAGAAGGCGAGACTCCGCTTGCTCTGTTGTTGCTGGTATTCCCTTGTAAATGGTCACCTCCGCGAGTGAATGATGACGCACTTGATCCGAATGCGAAGACTCATCGGTTAACCTCCCAGCCTACTCCTTGGGTACTCTTCTTCCCTGCGGACCCCCGAGCTGCAATGGGGTTGTACAATGGAGACAAGCACTAGCTAGTAGAGGAGAGCACACCTTGGCTCAAGAGTCCCCTCTCTAAATCCTCTACCTCACCAAACTCACTATAGCTTCGTAATCACTGCTCTCACAACATCTCATCCATCCAACAATAGGGTTCCCAAAAAGTCCCTTCTTCCATGGCTTGCCCCTTCTTTTATAGGAGTCCTCATAGGTGACACTTGTCATGTCATGCATAATTAATTATTTTTTTTATAATTCAATAGCTTGATTATTCACCCACCCATGTGTCATTCTCACATCAAGGGTCTCCCAAAATTATTTACTTAAATTTTTATTAAAACTAATATTTTCCTCACCTCAACAAGATTCCTATTTCTTCTCCTAGTTGTCTCTTTATTCCCTCCTTTTATTCCTTAATTTGTGTTCATTACTTGAAGTCAATTAATGAGTCAAGATTTTATCCCCAATCTACTCCCTAATTTAACTCAGGTTATCTCCTAGATGGATATTCTTATGTTGGTTGTTGACACATGGAGCTTCTCTACATTTCTCTAAATTTAATTTATTATTCTCATTTTAATTCACCTTCCCCTTTTCTTAATTAGGTTTAAATTAGTTTAGGATTAATCTTTATCCTTACCATTATGTTTGTCTTTCCCCTTTTTCCTAATTAAACCACATAATCTTCCTAGTATTTTCCAAAATGGGAAGGGTAGAGTTTTTAAGGTACTCTATTTTAATTCTTCCTATGATCCTCCTTATTCCAAGTTTTATTTTGATTTAATTACATTGGTTTCTAATCATCATTTACCCTTGATGTAAATTTACCTAGTTTTCATTCCTTGCTTATATTTATTTATTATTATTTATTTTTAATGATTCCAAGGATGCCAAGTTTGGTTGTGCCCTTCAAGAACTTCCCTAGAAGTTCCAAGGGTGCCACACCTAATAGTTTATTTGTGATGTCAAGAGTGCCAGTTTGGTTGTGCCCTTCAAGAACTTCCCTAGAAGTTCCAAGGGTGCCACACCTAATAGTTTATTTGTGATGCCAAGGGTGCCAAGTTGGTCGTGCCCTTCAAGAAATTCCCCTGAAGTTCCAAGGGTGCCACACCACTTGCCCTTCAAGCATCCAGTGATTACGAGGGGAAAATATAGTGCAACTTCATAGACCACTATCATCTCTTATGTTGCCTACTATAGTGAGACTAATGCTGTCGGGGATCAAGGAATCCGCCTTGATGCGCGCCCGCCGGTAAAGTCCTCATGAGCGACCCAACTTTGGAACCTGCCCTCATGGCATCGTGATCTTCAAGGCGAAGGTGCTTCAACCCTTCCAGCCCAAGTCACGGCGGGAGTGCTAGTGGGTGGGATCAGGGACTCTGTCCCACCCCTCCCATGTAGTTCCATCCACTTGTACAACCCCATCACCCATATGTGAATCATTCGGTCAAGCAACTAATCTGTGCCTGCAACCATTAATATATCATCAGAATATAGTTAAACATATATGGCAGATTCTAAGATCGACTTAGACTTTCAAAGATAAAATAATATGAATTTTCGTCAAACCAGGTGTCATCAACTCGTCATATGCGAGTGCCTCTGATGGTTCCCTGCCATACTCAATAATCATCAGTAACACGGTTTCTCAATGTTAGTCAATTATCATAATAGCATCATTAACAATTCCTGGTCATTCACATCATTGTCCATTGTAAGTCTGAACTATAGGGGACACATCCCTCATGGCTATCATCAATAATCATCAATGGAGACATACATATTCATTAAGCTATCAACATCGTAACATCGTAGAAATATACCTATCCATAAAATTTGTCCTCATTATGCTTTTAGAGAGCGCATACATATTCTTTACTACCCTCATCATAATTTCAAATAGAGACCAACTTAACTATTAATATTGCAATCATCAGAATACTGATAGATAAGATACATAACCATTCATGCTACCATAATATCAATGGAAAGCATTCATAAACATCACAACCATGAATATCTCAATCGCTAATAATAGTGTCATGGGTCTAGATCCTCAATCTGAGGTCCTCGAAGAATAGAGTGTCTAAGATAATGTCGTATCAGGGTCAGGAAACTAGAGTGGGAACTACATACACCCCCTCTTAACAATGGACTTCGTCCCGAAGTCCTTAGAACATAAAGGAGAAATGGCGACACCTAATCTCAGGAACCCTTCCTGAAACTCCTGCCAACCTTCTGGTGAGCAGGTTAAAATTTTCCCAAGGTATCTATAACACGAATTCCGTTATAACTGAAGGACTATATCTAGGGAACATTGCAACCCACTTTTTGTATAAATGTACAGAACATAAATTATAGATATTATTGAAATTAATAGTTAAAGGAAGCGTCATACATAAACTTTTCCAACAAAATCATCATAATCAAAATCACAACTAATTAAAGCAACAATTAATAACACCCACCTTCCTTCAATTTACAAATTGACTAAATTAGGAGAAATCTCTCTAGTTTTATTCATTCAATCATGCAATTAAGATAGCAATAATTTTGTATTAACTCAAATTCATAGGGGATGCCTATGCCTTTTTCATAGGAGGAACTACCCACCTTAAGCTTGGACTTCAATATTTGTAATGGTCAATAATAATTTTGTTAATTATTGTTTGATATTTCACCTATGACGTAATCCACCTTTGTTTACCATGTTCTAAATCTTCAATTTTGTTAGGAACTACAATCAGTACTTTGAAAATAACATGTCACTGCTTGCTAGGGGGACCTAACAATGCCTACTACACCTTCTTAGAGACTTGATTTACCTTCATGATCCATGTTCTGAAAGTTCAATGTTGTACGACTACCATTAGCACTTAAAATAAATACATACCACTCCTTTCTCGTGGATACCTAATGGTACACACTATCTAGAGATAAAAAAATGTTAACTACATAGAACGTAATCATCACTTGCAATGAATGAGTAGTCCAAACCTTCATCCCTTCAAACCCAACTACCCTACTTCCTAATCATATGCAAACTAGCAATTGCTCCTAAAGGTGCAAAGATACACCGAAGGAATGGAAAATTTGGAAAAAAATTTGAACTATTTTTCCCTATATCAAATGGAGTGGGAAAAATTTTCAAGGCGTAGCATGGAAAAATGAAAAACAGATAGACAAATTGTTTTCCTCTATATACTCATTCATTGAATGGATGGGAGAACCTACAAAAAGGAAAGTGGATGCTGATATTGATCGAGACATCTAAACATTGATGCTGATATTGATTGAAGCATCCAAGAATTTGTGATCCTGCATTTTATAAAATTAAAATCAAGATTTCCAGAAAGTGATGTCGAAACTGATATTGATAATGAGGATTTCGAGACATTGATATTGATATTGGACAAGGTATACAAGAGGATTTCGAGAACCTGATATTGATATTGGATGAGGTATACAACAAATTTGTAAGTATGTATTTTATAATACTATAATCAAGATTTCTAGACGCTGATATATGCAAGTAATTTCTAGAAACTGATGTACTACACAAGTTTGAGAGAAGTATAGAATTTGCACGACTTTGGCTAACACAAGAGTTTCTCAGTAGGGTACTCTTGTCATTCCAACATTTCATCACTGTTAGGACTCAGATTCATGGTAGGCATAATTCCCTTAATGTACAAGTAGTCATATGATTTTGTTTTCTAATTTCAGTATGAATACTTCACATTTTAGTAAAATATGTCTTAACATATCTTGTAATGTTTTTGCTTCATTGGGATGTCTTCATTCGGGGTTTGGAACTCTTGCAATAGGATTTTTTTTTCACAAAAGGTGAGATTACAAAAATAATGTTCACGACAAATACATTTTATAAGAAAATTCCATAATATACAATGGTTTGTCTGCACTTGGAACATATTCCCTCTCACACAAGGAATTTCTTAACAATAATCTTAACCTTTATAACTGACTACTCTACGTCTTGTGGACCAAAATATTTAAATTTAAAGTATGACTTTAATTTCATTGTTCTCATTTCTTTAAAAACCTCTTTCAGGGCATTTATAACACTTGGCTTGCACCATATGTTAATGCCTTTATAAGCCATGCTAATAAGTGGTTCTCATTATAAGCTCACTTGGTAGATACACATAATTAATAAGTAAAAATCTATAACAAAGTATACATTGCAACTAAATAATTCATTACGCTAGATGCTTTAAATAACATATTTCCTTTCATAACTTTTCATAATTTTTATTTTTATGTTGAAGCATTGCTATGTGTCTTACTAGTTTCACCACTATTTATTGATAAATCTCTTGCCAAATAAACATGAATCCTTTTATTTAACAAAAGCCAATTTTAAATCTATCATTTTCATGTAACAGAAGTCAATCTTAAATTAACTATATGCTCTTCAAATAAATTTACATACACATACTAAAATTCTTTAATAAACCGGATAAATTTCAACATTCCTTTTAAATATATTAAACCCACGTCATATTTTTATTTGCTTTTATAAAAGACACCCATTTTCAGTGTCTTTATATGTTTATAATATCTTTGATAATACCAGAGTAACTAATACTTTCTCTAAATCCTTATTTATAGATTATAACAAGTATTTATCAAAACATCAAATCAATCACTTAAAAAAAATTACCATAATAACTAATAAATAAATCACAATAATAAATACCAAATTTTAATATTAAAAAAATACCATAATAACTAATAAATCACAATAATAAATACCAAATCTAATATTATTGGATAACATTCTTTTATATTAAAAATATATATATATATATATATAAAATACCATAATAAGTAATAAATAAATAACAATAATAAATACTAAATCTAATATTATTGCCTTGAGGTTCGATAACGTTCTTTTATATTTCGAAACTATTTAAGATAAACCTGTGAATACACAATTGATTGGACCGAGTGATACGTCAGTTGGACAAGCAAGAGAGGGAGAGTGATACGTCAGTTAAATTTTATTTTTATTTTTTATTAGTGAAGCTGTAACATATTTGAACAGTTATTGTGAGATACTTCATGAACAAAATCATCATATAACCCAGCTCATTTTACTGGTGGTGCGTATGCACAAACTTTTGGTTATTCTGGTTGACATTTGGGAACATTTAGCAATTTCTGAAGTCAGGAAACGACTATAACTGCTAAGGCCAGATTATAAATGCTAACATTTAATGATCTTGCTGTTTCAGCCATGATGGAACAGAAGACACCTTGACATAATGAATCGTCAAAATCCGATTCAAGACTCGAACGTAACTACATGATTATTTGATTACTTAGACCTTGTACTATTGATTTTGAATTTAAGCTAGAAGCACCAACATTCAAACATAACTACATGCTTGTTCGGCAACCACGTTTCCACAATGTAAATATCCAACAGTATTATTAAACTGAATCTTGTCATGTTTATTAAATGCATTGACATTTGTTACATTATTCGCTTTCAATTGACGTCCTCTTCCTAATTCAAACAGATTTTTCATTTAGGTATGTGGCCCAGTAGGCAAGTTTTGTTGTCTTCAAGTCAGAGGAAGTGGAAGTTTCTCAAATCAACATCTGACAATTCTGACTGTTGTGGGACTGCTGCAGCAATTTCAGGTTCTATGGATGTTCCTCTGCCATTGGAAAAACTTTCTCGTCAGCTGAATACAAAATGCACAACAGATCCTTTGGAACAAAAACGAATGCAAGTGGTTCTTCTATTACCAGGCAGTTTCAATCCACCAACTTATATGCACTTGCGCATGGTTGAACTGGCTAGGGATCAATTGCTATCAGATGGATATGTGGTTCTTGGGGGTTACATATCCCCTGTCAATGATGCATATGGCAAAAAGGGCCTGGCATCTGCGGAGCATAGAATTAATTTAAGTCAGCTTGCATCTGAAGATTCATCATTTATAATGGTGGACCCATGGGAGGCAAAGCAAAGCAGCTACCAACGGACTTTGGTAGTTCTTAGGAGAGTGGAGTCTTCCTTGCGTGCTAGAGGGCTTGTGAATACAGAGTCTTTAAGAGTCATGCTACCTTTAATTTTTCTAAATATTAGATTTGTACGTCTTTTCTTAAAGTTGAATTAATAATGGATTTAATTCTCCTTTATTCATTAGGAAATTCAGGACGTATTTTGTGTGCATTGCTGTTGTCTGGAAAATTATCCTATGTATTCAAGTTTAGCCAACACCAATTTGCCTGAATTTTGGTTTCACGAAGACTATATCTCTAGTTTGAAGCTACAAAGTAGAGGAACTGCTGCTCCCAAGAATGGGGGAACCCATTGCTTGGTTCCCCTTTTTTTCAGAGCAGGGAAACTGGTACGAAATGCTCCTATTTTGACCAGGAAGACATCAGGATTCAGGAGTGTGTTGGGGGCATTTACAATCCCTCATTTTGGGTGTCACTCATGTGGTGTTCTTGGCAGTGTTCTTGAAGTGTTGCCCTCCACATGATGGAAACTTCTCAAAGCTCCTGCATACATGGGCCCAATCAGTGTGCTGAAACAGGAATGCAGATGTTCTATTTTTGTGTGCAATCACTAAGCTGACTCCCCAAGTTTCCAATTTGCCTTTAGAAAACCTAAAAGTAGTTAATAATTAAAAATTTAAACAAAAGAAAATCCTGAATCTCTTTGCATGGACGTATTAGCTGACTATAAATATTAGTTAATAATTAAAAAAAAAACCCCCAAATCCTTATCTATGAAATATTAATTGACTATGGAAATGGTGGAAATAGCTACCCAACACTTGTATATGGACATTTTGCATATAAATGTATCTCTAAGTGCATTCTCTTGTAGGGTAGATTTATTCCATGTTTCGTACCTTGGATTACGTGGCCCTATAACCTAATGGTCTAAAAATAAAATGGTTATGGTTTAGTTTTTATAGAGCAGGCTATGAAAAAATACCATTGAGAAATTGATACAAAACAGTTCTGACTTGGAACTTGAATTGAAGTACAAGCAAGAAAATCAAGAAAGAAATAATAGCTCAGAACCAATTGCTTAATTCACTTGGCCAAAGGGCTTGTAGTTTTACAGTGGGTCCACTTTAAACTAACTGCCAAACAGAAAAATAAACAAGAATGAACTGTGTTCAAGGGCTAAAAATATGCAACTAACTAATAATGAATGCAGCTAAGTATTTGGGAAAATGTGTCCTCAGAGGAGGGGTGTTGTGCCCTCATGTTCCATGTTTAGATTGAAAGCATTCTTGCTGTCCTTCCAAACCCTGAAATATGCCATGAACTTGAAAAGCATTGTAAGAAATAGCATACCATTTTGAGTCTTGAACTGCATAGAGAGGAGGATTTGGCCATCTGAAAATGTCAGGGATTGGCAAAATCTCAGTGATGTGGACACCAAGAGTGATGACTTGGACTGCAAAAGGGATAATTGTCATTGCATGAAACACATAAACAATGGAAGAACTGCTTGTCCTTTTAAGGGATGAAAACATGATAGTAGCTGAACCCTAGATGTGTGTATAGGAGATCATGAACTGTCAGCTGGAGCAGACTAATATAGTTGATCAATGTAAAAGAAGTCTCACGTGTTGAAAGGCTAGAGCACTGTTCTCTTGGCTTCCTGATGTGGTGTAGGAACCCTTGTGAGTCTTCATGGCAAACCGGTGGTATCAGGACACATAAAGATCCCTGAGCAGGTGAGGGCTATTTGTCGAGATCATGGTATTGTTTGCATTTCTAGAGGAGGAAAGGACATTGCAAAGCTCATCTTTGAGAGTGATATTTCTCAAATGTGGTTTTCAAGTAATTCTGCAGTGAAGCTTGAACAGAAGAACAGTGTCCATGATCATTTATAGCCTTATAAAGCATTCCTTTATTATGATCCTGATACAGTTAAATCCAGATATTATATTGTGGGAAACTGCTGCTCTGTATCCAACCGAAAAGCTGTTTGTTGAAACTCGAAAAAGCGTGGAGCATGCATGCCAAATAGTGGAAAGCAGTACCTTCAGTTTTCCAGATAGTTTTGCAAAGAACTTAAAGCTTCAAGCTTTGGTCTCGTTAGATTCGAACTCTAACAATGGCTCCCAAGGCAGATAAGAAACCAGCTGAGAAGAAGCCTGTTGCAGAGAAATCTCCAGCAGCAGAAAAGAAACCCGCTCCAAAGGCGGAGAAAAAGCTGCCTAAGGAAAGCGGAGACAAGAAGGGAAAGAAGAGGCATAAGAAGAACATTGAGACCTACAAGATCTATATCTTTAAGGTCTTGAAGCAGGTTCATCCTGATATCGGAATTTCCAGCAAGGCCATGGGAATCATGAACTCCTTCATTAATGATATTTTTGAGAAATTGGCGAGCGAGGCATCGAAGCTCGCCCGCTACAACAAGAAGCCTACTATTACCTCTCGGGAGATTCAGACCGCCGTAAGGCTTGCTCTTCCAGGGGAGCTCGCGAAGCACGCTGTTTCAGAGGGTACAAAGGCTGTTACCAAGTTTACCAGCGCTTAAATTTGGTATTTTTCTGTGAATTGAATTTATTGGTGTCTTTTGACGCCACCTATTGTATCGAATTTCAAACAAGATATTGACTCTCAGAGTTTGATGGAGACATTTGGTTCGCCGTTATATTTTTTTTTTGATCGGGAATGGAACCTATGTTATTAACAAGTTAAGATTCGGCAAGTTGAGATTCTAATAACGTTCACAAGTTGGCATGACCCCGGTTGGCATGATCCCGGACTAAACACGCCCCAGCTTTCAATTCTAAGTGATCAAGAACAGCCTTAGTCCGTGGAAACTTCTTTACCATTCACGATACAATAATCTATATATGAATCTCTGCGATTGTTGCAGAAGAAATCGACACGTAGACTGTGACGGAGATTCATCCGTTTAACTCGCGACAAACTACATTTGACTTATTCATGCCCAGATCAAAAATATGAGAGAATGCCAGACCATTTCAAACAATGTAGAAGCAGAGTCGAGTCGCATATCAATAGGAACAGTTTTGTGTAATTAGCTGGGTAAAATTAACAATTTTTTTTTTTTTAAACTTGAGTAATTTGATTTTAGAGAAATACCCACATAGCAAACAAAACTAGTTATGCATGCATGGGCCCATAGGCCTCAAGGGTTCAACTTGGGCTCTGATACCAAGTGTAAGGACCACGATTCAGACTAAGAAAAGAAACGCATTGAAATTTCAAATTTATTTAGCACACACATTCCTGACACTCATTTCAGGAAAACATATCATAACATTTACATATGTTTAACTAAGATCAATAGTAATGAAATACATGTGTACCGTTCACCAGAAGGCGAGACTCCGCTTGCTCTGTTGTTGCTGGTATTCCCTTGTAGCTGGTCACCTCCGCGAGTGAATGATGACGCACTTGATCCGAATGCGAAGACTCACCGATTAACCTCCCAGCGTACTCCTTGGGTACTCTTCTTCCCCGCAGACCCCCGAGCTGCAATGGGGTTGTACAATGGAGACAAGCACTAGCTAGTAGAGGAGAGCACGCCTTGGCTCAAGAGTCCCCTCTCTAAATCCTCTACCTCACCAAACTCACTATAGCTTCGTAATCACTGCTCTCACAACATCTCATCCATCCAACAATAGGGTTCCCAAAAAGTCCCTTCTTCCATGGCTTGCCCCTTCTTTTATAGGAGTCCTCATAGGTGACACTTGTCATGTCATGCATAATTAATTATTTTTTTTATAATTCAATAGCTTGATTATTCACCCACCCATGTGTCATTCTCACATCAAGGGTCTCCCAAAATTATTTACTTAAATTTTTATTTAAAACTAATATTTTCCTCACCTCAACAAGATTCCTATTTCTTCTCTTAGTTGTCTCTTTATTCCCTCCTTTTATTCCTTAATTTGTGTTCATTACTTGAAGTCAATTAATGAGTCAAGATTTTATCCCCAATCTACTCCCTAATTTAACTCGGGTTATCTCCTAGATGGATATTCTTATGTTGGTTGTTGACACATGGAGCTTCTCTACATTTCTCTAAATTTAATTTATTATTCTCATTTTAATTCACCTTCTCCTTTTCTTAATTAGGTTTAAATTAGTTTAGGATTAATCTTTATCCTTACCATTATGTTTGTCTTTCCCCTTTTTCCTAATTAAACCACATAATCTTCCTAGTATTTTCCAAAATGGGAAGGGTAGAGTTTTTAAGGTACTCTATTTTAATTCTTCCTATGATCCTCCTTATTCCAAGTTTTATTTTGATTTAATTACATTGGTTTCTAATCATCATTTACCCTTGATGTAAATTTACCTAGTTTTCATTCCTTGCTTATATTTATTTATTATTATTTATTTTTAATGATTCCAAGGATGCCAAGTTTGGTTGTGCCCTTCAAGAACTTCCCTAGAAGTTCCAAGGGTGCCACACCTAATAGCTTATTTGTGATGTCAAGGGTGCCAGTTAGTTGTGCCCTTCAAGAACTTCCCTAGAAGTTCCAAGGGTGCTACACCTAATAGTTTATTTGTGATGCCAAGGGTGCCAAGTTGGTCGTGCCCTTCAAGAAATTCCCCTGAAGTTCCAAGGGTGCCACACCACTTGCCCTTCAAGCATCCAGTGATTACGAGGGGAAAATATAGTGCAACGTCATAGACCACTATCATCTCTTATGTTGCCTACTATAGTGAGACTAATGCTGTCGGGGATCAAGGAATCTGCCTTGATGCACGCCCCCCGGTAAAGTCCTCATGAGCGACCCAACTTTGGAACCTGCCCTCATGGCATCGTGATCTTCAAGGCGAAGGTGCTTCAACCCTTCCAGCCCAAGTCACGGCGGGAGTGCTAGTGGGTGGGATCAGGGACTCTGTCCCACCCCTCCCATGTAGTTCCATCCACTTGTACAACCCCATCACCCATATGTGAGTCATTCGGTCAAGCAACTAATCTGTGCCTGCAACCATTAATATATCATCAGAATATAGTTAAACATATATGGCAGATTCTAAGATCAACTTAGACTTTCAAAGATAAAATAATATGAATTTTCGTCAAACCAGGGGTCATCAACTCGTCATATGCGAGTGCCTCTGATGGTTCCCCGCCATACTCAATAATCATCAGTAACACAGTTTCTCAATGTTAGTCAATTATCATAATAGCAACATTAACAATTCCTGGTCATTCACATCATTGTCCATTGTAAGTCTGAACTATAGGGGACACATCCCTAATGGCTATCATCAATAATCATCAATGGAGACATACATATTCATTAAGCTATCAACATCGTAACATCGTAGAAATATACCTATCCATAAAATTTGTCCTCATTATGCTTTTAGAGAGCGCATACATATTCTTTACTACCCTCATCATAATTTCAAATAGAGACCAACTTAACTATTAATATTGCAATCATCAGAATACTGATAGATAAGATACATAACCATTCATGCTACCATAATATCAATGGAAAGCATTCATAAACATCACAACCATGAATATCTCAATCGCTAATAATAGTGTCATGGGTCCAGATCCTCAATCTGAGGTCCTCGAAGAATAGAGTGTCTAAGATAATGTCGTATCAGGGTCAGGAAACTAGAGTGGGCACTACAATATCTAAGACTTAAAGCAAAGGACTTAGTAGTGTAAGTCCCTTATGTCAAATTCTTCGGGTTTGACTTTCTTTGGATCTTCTTCTTCAGCAACATTGGCTTGATCTCTCTCTCTTCTTGTTTCTTGGATTGTTGGGACAGTCACTCCTGTAGTGACACTTCTTATGACATTGATAGCATTCTACCTTAGACATGTCAACTTTCTTCCTTGGTCCTTTCGATTTATTTCCTTTATGTTGAGCAATGTAGCCATTTGATACTCCTTTACGATTGGCAACTAGAGAGATCCTCAATTCTTCTTCACTGTAGGCATTCCATAGTACTTCAAAAGTGGGAGCTTCCTTCCAACTGTTAAGTCCTGCAGCAAATGCACTCCAAGTAGGTGGCAATCCTAATAGAGCAGTGATCACGAGTTCTTTGTCTGGAACAATTTCATCAATGGTCAAAATATCATCCTTGATTCTTGATATCTTCACAAAGAAGGGGGGCACTGTGTCTTATTTATTCATCTTTGTGGTCCTTAGCTCATTCTTCAAACTTGCTACTTGACCAATGTTCTTAATAGTGAATAGATTTGGCAAGGCTTCATACATTTCTTGAGCATGAATGATGTTGGTTATGAATGGGACAAGGTTGTCCTTTATTCCTTCTACCATTAGGCCACCAATTCTAGTTCCCTGAATTTCACTTTATCAGCATCACTGGATTCATCTGTAGGCTTCTTTACTTTTCCTTTGACCAAGTCTAGTACCTTATTCTTTTCAAGGATGAGGTCAATCCTCTTCTTCCAAGATCTGTAGTTTGAGGCTCCTTCGGGTTTGTTCTCTCCCTTGATTGTGTTAGACATCTTCCTTGAATATAGTAGACTCTTTCCTTGAGATAGTCCTTTTGAATGGTTCCTTGATCAAGTTCTTGAGACTGCCTTTTTCCTCTTTCTTCACCACAACTCTAATACCATGTTAGAAAATCAGAAAGGCAAAAAGATTTTCTTATTCTTGATAATTACTTATGTTGTTCTTGATTTTTTATTACGATTTTTTATATCTTCTTTATTTTAGTTCATCAAGCAATTACCAAAGCAATAGCACATAAAACAATGGACACCATATGTAGGCACTATGCCAGGGCGAAACCCCCCTCGAGGGGAAAACCTAGTGAAAAATCTCTTCCTTTCAATAGTATTCTTTGAGACTCTTCACCCTATACAAAGACCAAACCTTCCCTCCACACCAAGTCAACCTCCCAGATCTTCGACCTGTCTTCCAACAATTTTGACTATGTAGTAGCTTCCAACATCAGCAAAACTTGGAAAACTTCGATCTCCCAATCTAGGGCATGAAACAAAGAGAGAGAGGCACCAAAATTTCGTTTTTCTTCTTCTCCTTAGACTCCACCCAACTCGCACTTCCTTTGGCTTCTCGGCTTCATACTTCACACTTCCCAGCTTCCTTAGAGATATCGAACTTGCTTGAGATGAAGTGCTCCAAATGAATTTGACTTGCTTCTATTTATAGGCTTCAAGGGAGGTCGAATTGATGTCCTTAGGCCGACTTGATGTGGAGGATACATAAATTACATTTGACTCAATACTTAACCTTTTTACATGATTCAAAAGCCCGAGAAGGGTCCTTTAAAAGTACAATGACTCAATTGACTCAGAATAAATCCTAGAAGTCATCAATGGGGACTTTGACCTAAAACAGGTTGACCCAAGCATGAAACCCATGCTTTAATAAGTCACAGCAATAATAATAATTATTATTTTCTTTATTCTTTTGACAAATACATTACAAGATTTCTCAAATACATTAAATGATGATCGAACCTAGTTACATTTTCCAACACTTTGTACCTCTCTCTCTCTCCTTGATGGCACCCATACCTCTCGCTCTTACTTAATGATGTGTTACTCTCTCTCTATTAATGGATTCACTGCATTCCTCTTACAGTCTTACCTGCGTTAAAGCTTCGTCATAAAAGATTCCTCTTGCGCACTCTTCTATGCATATGTTACACTCTCTCCTTCAAGGTGTGTACCCCTCTCTCTCCTTTATGGCATGAGTTACAAGGCATGCATACCTCCTCTCCCTAAATTGGCATATGTAACTCTCCCTCAAGGCATGCGAGTTACTTCTCCTTTTGGCTCAAACTCCTTGCTCCTATATATATGTGCCTCATATCCTCTCTACTCGTGCATTGTGAAAGGAAAATTCAAACTTGTGGAAGAGAGAGTTGGAGATACTAGAAAAGGATTGAGAGAGAGAGAGACTTAGAGAGTAAGAGCAGAATTTGGTGAGACAAAGTGATTCGGTGTTTGTATCAATTGTTGCTATCAGAGAACTTCTTGATACTACTATTTCATATTTTGGTGAACTTACGCATTCTCTTGATATCTCATTGTATTCTATTTCGCTGTTGAACAATTGATTTCTAATAGAAGAAGAATCTAGTTGGGTTTTCCCCTTGTTGGTTTTGCCCCGATCATTGAACCTAAATGATTTTTGTCTCATTGTGTTCTTAGTTGTCTTCTTTTGATCTATATGGTTTATGTTATATCTACAATTGCTTAACTAATATTGCAGCAGAAAGAAGTTTCATAATAAGTAATTGTTTCAGCATAGAACATCAAATTTTCAAGATGGTATCAGAGTTTTGGTGAAGACAAGTCCAAGAAGTCAAGAGTTTCTCCCTTCTCGTTTTCTGCAGAAATATCACTCACTGTCTCAGCTCATTTTCTACTGAAATGTCATTTGTTGTCCCTTCTATTTGCAGTTCATTTTCTGCTGAAATTCTTCTTCTTGTCCCTTCTATTTGTAGCTCATTTTGTGCTGAAATTTCTCTTGTTGTCCATTCTATTCACTACTGAAATTTGTTTGAGCATATCAAGATGTCTTCCTCTTACTAAGGATGAAGAGAAGTTGGTTGATGCGTCGAATTTCTTCCCTTGGAAGGCCAAATTGGATATTACTCTTGAGAAACATTGTATTTGAGTATGTGGAATGAGAGATAGCATAATCAACAAAAACTCCAATGTTGTTACCAAGCCCAGATACAAGAAAGGAGAAGTCAAGGCTAAAAAAATTATACTTGATTCTCTTGAAGACCATCTCATCACCTGTGTCTCCAACTTGAAGAAATCCAAATAAATGTATGATAAGTTGATTGGAATGTATCAAGTGAATAACTTGAGCCAAATTCTTGCTTTGAAAAATTAACTCAAGGATATCAAGATGAACAGAGGAGAGACCATTCAAGCATACTTCATGAGGATCTCTAGAATTAAAAAACAGTTGTCTATAGTTGGTGAAGGAGCTTGTGTTGATTACACTTGGAGGACTTTCTCCAACTTGGAAAACTTTTATTACCACCATCAACAACAATGAAAAGTTTCCTACATTTGATGAGCTCCTGGGAAAGTATAGTCAAGAAGAGACCTGAATGATTTCCAGAGGAGGAATTCCCAAGCATGAAGAAGGAGATGTTGGAAATACTGAGAGAGGGGATGAATCAGTGTTTCTTTTCAATTGTTATTTTTACCAGTTAGGTCACTTATATTTAGAACACAAAATAAACAATAAGAATAAATGGTTTTAATAATTTCTTCTTTACAATGAATCAAGTAAAATATATGTAGGGCTTCAACCGTAGATGAAGACACTAATATTCAATCTTCCACGCTCCAACCTGTATCTTCCAAGCACCAAATTGGACTTCCAAGGCTCCAACCTTGTCAATTTTGAGGCACCAACCCAACCCCAAGGGCTCCAACCCTATATCTAGTTCAAGCTCTGGCCTGGTTTCTTGAGGACTCCGACCCTCACTTTACTTCGTCAAGATGTATTTGGTTATACTTCACGGCTCCCAATGTCTTCTTCAACAAGCCCTGTCAATCTTCAGCTATGCCTTTACTTAGTCTCCACGTCACATCATCAATGACAGCCTTGTTCTTCACATGAAGGTGTCACCACTGCTCTTCATGTTACCCAAACAAAACTTCTTGAAGGTCACCTCATGATTGCTTCAATGCATCATGGTCTTCAATGATCTCCACAAATCTTCAATATGTTGCTTCACAAAGTTCTCCAACTCTGCCCTCTTATGTTCTCAAGAGAAGACTTCAACAAGCTCTATTTGTCCAATTCCAAAAAATCAACACTTAGACCACGACAACTATGACAACTTCGACCACAGCAACTTCAACCAAGGCAACTACGACAGCTTCGACCACGGCGACTACGACAACTTCAACCACGGCAATTTCAACCACAGTAGCTTCAACTACGGCAGCTTCAACTATGGCAATTGTGAGAACTTCGACCACAACAACTATAGCAACTTCAACCACGGAAACTACGACAGCTTCAACTATGGCAGCTGCGACCACCGCAATTATGGCAGCTTGAACCACGGAAATTGACAACTTATCTGCTCCTAGCTCGAACCTGTGGGAGACAATTTAACCCGAGAACAATTCCACAAACTTGTCTTCCTTGCTTTTCTAGGTTTTGGATTCTTCTCTACCTCTTCTCTTGTCTTCACCAAAAAATCTGAGCTTGAATGGACGAATTTAGGTTTACATTTATAGTGATTTCGTTTATAGCTGAAGGGACATGTCTATTTGAAGTGAGGCCGACTTGTATGATCGGGTGTAAATCATCTCACTGCTAGGAATAATTTCCTTAACTTAAAAATTCAATATCTCGCAAACTATTGGGAGTTTCGGGGAAAATAAAGGCTCGTTAGAAAGAGGAAAAAATCATCTTTAAGATGGTTTAGGATCCATTTTGAAAGGATGCCTCCAAGGTGTCCAAAATAATTTATCTTTGTGACTGTCCTTAAATTTTATGCATAAAAAGTTTGGGACAGCATGAGGAATGTTTGGGACAGCGTGACTTCTTCACTCTTTGGCTTCTTCATTGTTATCAATGTCATCATAGGATCATAGAGTCATTATGAAGGAGTGTAGCATCCATGTAGCATGATGCATCAACAATGTCATCATATACTAGTGCAATCATAGTGCAACATCATTAGGAGTACTCCAAAATAGCCTTCCAACTATGTTATCAAGACCTCATCAATTGTGGTCATTCGTCAAGAGTATGACATCATCAAATGTAGTCCTCCATATGTCATCAAGGGCTTCTAAGTACTTGGCACTTGGGACTTCTTAAGACTTCTCATGAGTGACTTGACATATTAATTGATGACATTCTTATCAAACAAGAGTTATGACATCATCATCTTGAACCAGGCATCTATTGTCTTCAACCTTATAATCGCATTCTAGGGTTTCATGATATTCATTAGGCATCTCAAGAATATTTTCCATCTCGACCAATGCCATATTGACATCAATGACAACATTGATTAACAGGAGAACATATTGCCATTGTTGTCCAAAGCAAGAAGCAGAAAGTAAGAAGAGGTCGTCATTGCTCAAGAAATCTTGCTCCCAAATCCAACAGTTCTTTCAAATGGAACAAAGACTTATCAAAGTTCCAATGCTACAATTCCCATAAGCATGGTCATTATGCTTATGAATTATTAGAAAGCAAAAGAGCATCGAGATCCAACTACAACAATCATACCAACAAATCTAATTATGTAAGAAGAAGAGAAACTCCTTCGACTCGTAAAGAAAACTATCATTCTTCAAGGAACCCAAGGTATGATAACAATGCAGTTGAAACACAATCAAAATACTTTCTTGTTTCGGTGCTTTCTAGTTCCTCTCCTACATATTCTTGTGATAGTGGGTTGATTGATAGTGGTGCCTCAAGAGAACTGGGTATAAGGAATTTCTCTTGTATCTAGTTGAAAGGGAGACATATTTGAAAATCATCCTTGGAGATAACTCTACATATCTTATAAAGGGATCTGGTTTTGTTTCTTTCCATCTAGATCAAGGTAAAACTATGGCACTTCAGGAAGTTTTATATGTACCTAGTTTAAAGAAGAATTTTGTATCCATATCTGCTTTAGAAGATAAAAGAATAAAAATTGTTTTCATAAATGGTAAAGTTCTCACTTGGTCGATGAGATCGAGCCTGAGAGATGCCTTAACTCTGGGATCAACATGTGAGGTTTGTATAAAGTCAATGGTAGACCAATCTATACATTGATCCATGATAGTAATCATTAAAGTGAACTTTGGCACCAAAGGTTCGCTCATCTACACTATAAAGCATTACCTCATGTGAAAAGATGGTTTCTAGAATGTCGGAGATTAGAGCAGATCCTGATAGAGTTTGAAAAGGGTGCACAAGTGGAAAGCAAATAAAGGGACCATTTCCTTAAAGCAAAAGCAAAACCAATCAGGTACTTCATTTTGTACATTTTGATTTATGTGGACCTGTGCCTGTAACTTCTCTTGGTGGTTATTTGTATTATATAATCTTTGTAGATGATTTTTCTCATAAGGCGTGGATTTATTATTTGAAGAATAAAAGTCAAACACTTAACATGTTTAAAGACTATAAAGCTCTAGTAGAAAAACAAACTAGAAAGCAAATCAAAAATTTTCAGATCTGACAATGGAGGAGAGTTCACTTCCAATGATTTCCTTGACTTCTACAAAGAAGTTGGAAGAAGGAAAAAGACCATCTTACCATACAACCTAAAAAAAATGATGTGGCCGAAAGAAAGAATAGAACTATCATGGAAGCAGTCAAAGCTATGTTGCATGATCATAAATTACCAAAGTTCCTATGGGGAGAAGTTGCTAACATAGTTGTTTGTGTTCAAAATAGATCCCCTCACTGTGCCCTAAACAACAAGACTCTTGAAGTCTTCACTGGTGAAAAGCCCATGGTGGGACACTTGAGAATATTTGGTTGTCCTATCTACTTTCATGTGCCAAAAGAAAAGAAGAACAAGTTGGAAGCTTCAGGTAAGAAAAGTATGTTGGTTGGTTATTGTGAGAATTCTAAACTTATAGAATATACATACCTGGACAAAGAAATATAGAGTATAGCAAGGATGTAACATTTGATGAAGATGCAGATCTTTGTAAGGAAAGAGACACTCTTCCTCCTGCTAATGTTGATAGACAAGATAATGTATTTGAAATACAAGAAGATCTTGAGACTAAAATTGATCTTAATGATGAACCCATGGAGCCCTTGGATCCTCCTCAATGTGATCCTCTTGCTAGAAAGACACCATTATGGCTTCGTGACACTTTACAAGATGTTGATAAACATGCTACCCCCAAAGAAACCTTCAGAGAAAGCAAGAAACCATGTCGGTTCCAAGGATATGTTGTAGCCATGAGCAACATTATTCAAGCAAAACCATGCACTTTTGAAGAAGTTGTGAAAGATCAAGTATGGAAAGATGCAATGGTTGAAAAATATGAGTCCATCATTCATAATGATGTATGGGAAGTAGTTCCTGGACCCCATGGTAAGTTTGTTGTGTCTTGTAAATGGTTGTATAAAATTTGCATGTTTTTTATGGCAGTATTGAAAAGTATAAAACTAGATTTGTGTCTAGAGGTTTCTCTCAAAAAGAGGGAATAGCCTATGATGAGATTTTTGCAACTGTTGCCCGATACACCACCATTCGATCTATTATGGCTCTAGCTATTGGCCAGGGATGGACTCTTCACCAAATGGATGTCAAGACTGCGCTTCTACATGGTTTTCTCAAGGAAGAAGTATTTGTGGAGCAACCACAAGGCTTTGAAGTACATGACCGGAAAACTCGTGTGTAGACTAAAGAAAGCCCTCAATGGTTTGAAGCAAATTCCAAGAGCTTGGTATGCTCACATGATAGCTTCTTGATGAAGCTTGGTATGCTCGCATTGATAGCTTCTTGATGAAGCTTGGTTTTACAAGAAGCAATGTTGATCCAAATATTTACTTCAAAACAATCCAAGGTATGCTTTTGATTTTAGTATTATATGTTGATAATTTATTTTTGACTGGTGGTGAACCTCTTATCCTCCAATGTAAGAGGGAGTTAGCTTCTGAATTTTAAACGAAAGGTCTTCACTTGATGCACTACTTTTTGGGTTTAGAAGTATGGCAAAGACCTATTGAAATTTTCCTTTCTCAAGGAAAATATGTTGTCAAGCTACTAGAAATATTTGGCATGACAAAATGTAAGTCCATGAATACTCCAAAAGAGATGAATTTCAAGAAGCTATGTGGTGAAGTTGTGGGACCTGATTTGGATAATGCTTCTAGTATCAACAACTGATTGGGTCACTGAAGTTCTTAGTAAACACTAGACCGAACATATGTTTTGTTGTCGATACTCTAAGTCAATATAAGATTAAGCCATCACATGCACACTGGATTGTTGCAAAACATGTGTTGAGATACCTGCATGGGACCATCAATCTTGGAGTGAAATATATTGTCAGAGAAGTAAGACTACTTGGGTACTCTTATGTTGATTGGGTCAATAACTTTATTGACAAAAAGAGCACATTGGGTGTTGCTTCAGCTTGAGAACTGCCATGATATCTTGGATGAGCAGAAAACAAAAGTTTGTAGCCCTTAGCACAGCTGAAACCGAGTACCTTGCGGGTAGCATGGCTAGTTATGAGGTAGTATGGCTAAGGAAACTCTTTGGAGAGTTGTTTAAGCATGTATTGGATGCAACGATAATTTACTATGACAATAAGAGTAGGATTTGACTCACTGAAAATTGTGTGTTCCATGACAAGTCCAAGCACAATGAGATCAAATATCACTATATCCAAGATATGGTGCAGAGAGGAGCAGTGAGACTCCATCATATTGTGACTGGTGATCAAATAGCTAACATACTTACCAAGCCTTTTGCCAAAAGGAAAGTTCTTAGTTTTTAGAGAGCAGCTCGGATTGATGGATGTGACCCTTCCTAGAGGGGGGGAGGGGGAGGCTCATGGATGACAGAGATGAGACTTGGTTGCGTGTGATCCTTGTCAAGTGGTAATCCCCCCAAGCATAGGCAAGACTTGGTTGTGAGTGATCCTTGTCAAGTGGTAATCCCCCCAAGTAGAGATGAGACTTAGTTGTGTGTGATCCTTGACAAGTGGTAATCCTCCCAAGCAAAGATCAGATTTGGTTGTGCCAGATCCTTGTCATGTGTTGGCAAGTGGTAATTCCCCCAAGTGAATATAGGGTGATGGATGAATCTCCTCTATGATGATTCTTCTTCATTAGATTGTAACATCATTGTTCCAAAGCAGAAACCTTTGTTTCAGAAAGAAATTCCTCCCTCACTGAGACGGAATGTTGAAAATTGGTAGCTAAGGGATGAATTTCCTTGAATAAAATTTCATTTCTGACTATTCTAGAGTGACTTTCTAAAAATAGAATCATGCCTATCATTTCAACATGACTTTCCAAAAATAGTAAATCCCCTTGTTTCAATTGGTAATCAAGTATAGATGATGGAAAATCACTTAACTTATCAATAATCAATCTTAATTGTTCAATTGTTTTTATCTAATCATTAATATTATTATCATCCTTATGATACTATAATATTATTATCTAAATCGAAATACATGTCACCTTTCCTACTTGGCACTCAATCATGCCACTTCGTACCTCTCTCTCTCCTTAATGGCATTTGTACCTCTCTCACTTAATGATGTGTTACTCCCTCTCTCTATTAATGGATTCATTCCATTCCTCTTACACTCTCTTACACGCTTTAAAGATCCGTCATAAAAGATTCCTCTTTTGCACTCTTCAATGCATATGTTACACTCTCTCCAAGGCATGTGCACCCTTCTCTGTCCTTTATGGCTTGAGTTACAAGGCAGGCCTGACTCTCTCTTGTATGGCATGAGTTACAAGGCATGTGTACCTCTCCTTAAATCAGCATATACAAACTCTCCCTCAAGGCATGCAAGTTACTCCTCCTTTATGACTCGAACTCCTTGCTCCTCCTATATATGTGTGTCTCATATCCTCTCTACTCACTTGCGCATTGTGAAAAGAGAATTCAAACTTGTGGAAGAGAAATTTGGAGAGACTAGAGAAGGATTGAGAGAGAGAGAGAGAGAGACTTGGAGAGTAAGAGCAGAACTTGGTAAGATAAAGTGATTCAGTGTTTGCATCAACAGCTGCTATCAGAGATCTTGCTATAAATATTTCAGATTCGGATGAACTTACTCATTCTCTTGATATCTCACTGTATTATGTTTCTCTGTTGAGCAATTGATTTCAATAGAAGAAGAATCTAGTTGGGTTTTCCCTTTGTGGGTTTTGTCGTGGTCATTGGACCAAAATTCTGTGTCATTGTGTTCTTGGCTGTCTTCTTTTGATCCATATGGTTTATGTTCTATCTACAATTGTTTCACTGATATTGCAGCAGAAAGAAGTTTCATAATAAGTAATTGTTTCAGCATAGAACATCAAATTTTCAACAGCATTGAGGCTGTTTTAGGCAACCTATTGCCTAAGGAGTGGAACAATAGGCATGGAGGCACCAATGCATTGGAAGATTTCATTGAATTGTGGGAGGTGACTTTGACAGCTTTCAGGAATGGGTGGAGATCTTTCCCTTTATTCAACAGAGTTGTATCGCAGATTGAAGTGTGAATGGAACTCACTGTTTGGGCATGAAAATTTGCATCATCATGGATTGGACAGTTGCACTGATCACCCAAGTCAATGAAGACATGAGTGAATCCAAT
Source organism: Pinus tabuliformis (assembly GCA_031772625.1). NCBI lineage: Eukaryota > Viridiplantae > Streptophyta > Pinopsida > Pinales > Pinaceae > Pinus > Pinus tabuliformis. Next base: position 1,031,322,664 of record CM062805.1, read on the forward strand.
GTACAGAAGGATTGCAAATTGGTCGAAGTACCAAGGCAACAGTGACTTTGAAAAGTGCAACTTTGGACAATTGTGCATCCCCTGTGAAAGATGAATTGCAATGTCAACTGTAGGTAACTGCCGCAACAGTATAATTACAACAGCGATAGTAACAATTGGACGGATCACCCAACTAGTTCAAGACTTGAGAGGATCCAGTGTATAGAAGCATGCCAAATTGGTCGAAGTACTAAGGTAGAAGTAAGTACTAAAGTAGCTGTAATGCAACATTAGATAGTGGTGACGTTCTTAGTGAAATATAAGTTGCAGAAGCAGCAACAATAGGCAGCCACAACAACATTGGACAATTAAGTCACTGATGCAACAACATTATTCAGTTGAGTTGCTGCAACAGTAGGCAGCAACAGCAACATTTGACAGTTGAGTTGCCACGGTAGTAGAAGGCAGCAGCAGCAACATTGGTTAATCAAGTGACCTCCTTAGTGAAGGTTTGGTCACTGCAGCAGCAGCATGGACATCAAGGGAGCAGTATTTAGAGGATTTCATGAGAGGCACTAATGTTCAAAGGCAATTCGAGTAGTGGACAATCACACAATGACACGTAGTGACATCGCAAAGTGGTTTAAAGTAGTCAACTATAGAGGGATGTATGAACCCCTGTTCCCAAAGGGCAAACATTATATCCTGGCATATACACGGTTATATATGCGATGCCTCCACATATAAGGTCTATATACCAAGGTATATGGTCATAAATGCTTCGATTCCAGGGTGAGTAATGCTTGCCTTGAAAAATAATCTTGCTTACACATCCACCCGACAAAAGTCGGCTATCATTTTAAGCCAGGTGATATATCGTCGTAACTCTTTCTTAATATAGAATATGAAATATTCAAAAGAAAATTTGGACCATAATGTATCGTGAATATTTTCATCGTGACAAACTTAACAAAGAAAAATCCCAGTTTAACTTCCAACTCAATTCTATTCCTATGATCAGCTTGAACAAAGTAACAGAATATGATTGCCCCTGTCCTGGCTAGCATTCCATCAATTCAGGAACGGCATTTGGTACTTTGCACTCATCACTATGAAAAAGAAATTCAATCTTCAAAGACAGCTTAGCATAGTGTCATTCCTATTTTTGCAAGAAATTGTTCAAGGCATATAATAAATTATGATGAAGACCAACATCAACAGCTGTTCAGTCTTTCAGGCTAGATACCCTGCGTTCAGTAAACAAAACTTCCTGATATGGGAAGAAAATATACTTGGTTCCATACTCAGGCACCAGTCCTGAGTCCCTCACAATATAACTTTCCTTAAAGATCACATTCAAAAATAGCAGCATGAAGATCGTTGGAAAATTGACCACTCATCTAGTCATTAGTATATTCATAGCCAGATCAGAAATTACAGAAAGACCGGTGGGTAGATATATTGGCTGTTCATATAAAACATGCTTGTTTATATATATATATATATATATAGATAGATATATAACGTACTAGAATCATCGATACCCATGTGAGAGATTGCCCCATGGCTTGATTGCTTACAGAACCATCTCCCTATAAGATTTGAATAATGCATATAAGCAACTGCATTAAGCTTAACTAGTTTAACGGCTCTCAGAAGACAGATCTTCTGCCTAAATGAACTTTTTATAGTCTATTTATTGCCACAATTTGTCCCATCCTCTAAACATATTCCTTAAATGTTATTGATGTTTTTCTCAACAGGCCATTTTCAGATATTTTCTGCTGTCTGCATCGAAATTCAGTGCCTTTCTTATTGACAACACCCCAAGAAAATTAATGGATACAAGAACAACCTCACTTCAATCAGACATAATTCAAGAAAGTTTCTCTCATCATCTAAATCGGTGTCTTTCATGCCCAGAACAACCCAATGAAAATAATGGATACAAGAACACTGAACAGTCTCACTTCAATCATACATGTAATACAAGAAATGAAGACCTATTCTGATGATTTTATTTCAAACTAACAGGAATCTATGTTAAAGAGTGTTCTCTTTGTGAGTAGAAGTAAAATTCTTGTTTAGAACATAAGTTGAAATTCAGGCATGATTATATGAAGTGAAGATGACACGATATATCTAGCATGTGACTGAGGGTACAAAAATCATGTGCAATGTAGTGTTAAACACCTCTCCTTCAGAACTAGCCATTAGGCTTCTGGTTAAAGACCTTTTCACTGAAAGCTGACTAACACCATTAGGTTTGTTATCCCAAACCGGTGCCACTTGTACTGTGAGAAAATTCGCCAGGTTTCCTTTGGGACTAGCCATTGGGTTTATAGTTCAAAACCATTTTCACGGCAAGCTCACTAGCCATTAGGTTTGTTATCCCAAACTCATGCCACTCTAACCATGAGAAAACCTTCCAGCTTATGAAATTACACTCACCACTCTAAAATGCTCACTCACACTAACGTTAATATAGAAGTGGCCTTTTCTAAGACAATCTATAAAAGCAATGTCTCGATAAAAAGCATTGCCAAGTTTAATAACCTCATCCAGTGAATCCACATATTGATAAATAAAGTGATGTAAGAGTTCATAAATTGTAACATAATTTGTAAAGTGATCTTGCAAATCGCCAGACGGTTAAGCTTAAGAAGCTCGTGTCACTTAACCATGAGAAAAACTACCCTCCAGCTTTGAAATTACATTCACCACTCTAAAATGCTCACACTAATATTAATATAGAATTGGCCTTTCTAAAACAATCTATAAAATCAATGTCACAATAAAAAGCATTTCCAATTTTAATAAGCCCATCCAGTGAATTAAATAAAGTGATGTAAGAGTTTGTAAATTGTAACATAATTGTAAAGTGACCTTGCAAATCTCCAGACAGTTAACAAGCTCATGCCCCTTTAACCATGAGAAAAACTACCCTCCAGGTCATGAAATTACACTCACCGCTCTAAAATGTTCACTCACAGTAACATTAATATTGAATTTGACCTTTCTAAAACAATCTAGAAAAGCCATGTCTAGATAAAAAGCATTGCCAAGTTTAATAAGCCCGTCCAGTGAATTAAATAAAGTGATGGAAGAGTTTGTAAATTGTAACATAATTTGTGAAGTGATCTTGCAAATCCCCAGACAGTTAAACTTAACAAGCTCATCCACAGAATGAAGTTATGGCAACTTTATGGTTCCATGCATATGTGTGCCATGTTTCTCCCAGCATATCAACTCACTGAGTTACATCAATAATTTGTAATAAGAGAAGCATATTAATTGCTCCTGGAATGCATTGCATTCATTTTTTCACCCGGAAATTGATAACCTTTCTTATTAGGAGTCAAGGTTAATGAATACATAGACATCATTATAGTGCAGCAAGCTGATTGCTAACCTCTATTTCCTCATTTGTAACACAGTTGATTCACCCCAGTAAATGGACAGTGGAGTATAGAGTCATAGACATGTAAGTTATAAACAACACAAGCTTCAGATTGATGCCCAATGCCTTCATACCTACCTCTTCTCAGAAGGTGACATATTGCTGCTTGGGGAATGCGTTCATCCTGTACCTGGGAATTTTATTTTGACAGTTTAAAACTTGTTGCCATTTTAGGTTCGTTTGTAACTATCAGGGTACTGGATTTTGGAGTTGGTCCAAAGTTCCAAGGCTGATCTTATTCCAGATGTCCCACTCATCAAGGCATATCGAAAATGATAAATATTCCATATTGGCAATCATGACCTAAGTTAAAACTACGGAAAATTACGTTCTCAACACCCATACAAGAAATTACAGAGGGAGATCCCATGGCAAGAAACATTGGTTGTTAATAGAACGAATTTCCCTATAAATTTTGAATAAATTTCATTTGTGCTACTGCAGTCAGCTAAACTCATTTAAAAGCGCCCTCAGGAGTCAGAATAACAAATTTTCTGCGTAAACCTAGGCCTGAAAAAAAAAAATTATGTTTTTGGCAAACTACATTTACCCCTCCAAATACATTTTCTTTATATATTCTTGTAATTTTTTTAATATGCCATTTTTAGAAAATGTCAGCTCTGAGCCTCAAAATTTGGCTCCTTCCAGTCTAACAACAAGTGACAAAAATTAGGATTAAAAAATAATGGATACAAGAACCATTCCAATTCAATAGTATATATAACAAAAGAAATGAATCACCCATTGTCATACTTTTATTTCACACTAACAGGGATCCCTACACATTGGTCATCTCTTTGTGAATAGAAAATACAAGTAGAGTTAAGAACCTATATGGAAAATAAAGGCATGATGACATGATATATTAATATAAATATATCTAACACGTCATACAGAGGCAACAGTTATATATACAATACAAATGTTATCAGATGCTTTCCATGCAGGAACGCTTGTCGTCTAAACCTTTTCACAGGAACATCATCAGCATTAGATTTGTGATCTCGAACTCTTGCCACTCACTTTAGAAGAAAATTCCCTTCCTGCTTATGATACTAAGTTTTCCACTCTACAAATGCTAACACATTAATCATCAATGTAAAAACGGTCTGGCTGTAACAATATGAAGATGGAAGAATCAATGGCTCCAGAAAACTATTGCCAAGCTTCATAAGCTCATCCAATAAACCCAGGTGTTAAAGCATGATAGTTTATTTAACCGTTGTTATTGTGCTTTGTGGGTGATTTTGCTATCTTCTTACAGACGAACTTGACAACATCCAACATATCCAGTAATGCTTACTTTATAGTTACATACCTATTTGTTCCATGTTTTGCCCAGTGTTCTTTCAAATCGATTGACTTGGTCACATCAATTCCCTGTAACGAAAGCCTTACCAATAGCTTCTTGAATGCACCTGCACTCATTTTTCGACCTGGAAATCGATAGCCTTTCTTATTAGGATTCATAGGTAATGGATACATCGACATCATTGTAGTACAGCAAGCTGACTGCCAACCTCCATTTCCCCATCTGTAACACGGTTGGTTTGCCCCAGTACACGAACAGTAGGGTATTGGCAAAGAAGGGTTATAAATAGCACAAGCATTACCAGAGTTGTTTTCATGATCTTTTCCCTCTGAACCAACTTCCACCCCATTTGGAGCTTCAGATTGCTGCCCTCGTACCCGCCTCTTCTTGGAAGGTGACTTTGGTACTTGGGGAATACTTCCATCCACATCATGGGAGTTTTTCTTTGACCTTCTTCCCTTTTTAGGTTCCCTTGTAACTATCTCGTTACTGGACTTCGGAGCTGCCTCACATTCCAAGACAGGTCCTAATTCAGAAGTTCCAGTTGTCAAGGCAGGAAATTCAGTAGCTCCTATTGCATATGTACAATCATGTTGAATATTGATCGTTTGAAATATTCTTGGATCCCTACTACATGCACCTATTTGAGTTAAATGGGGAGAAGCAGCCATTTGTGCTAATTGAACTTTGTAAGCCTGCCATCCACGATTTCTTTCATCCCTCGCATTCTCTAGAGCTGCAAATGCAGCATCTCGTTCCATTATCGCTTCATCTCTCTGAGCAAAAGCAGCATCTCTTTGTGCGTAAGCTGCTTCCTTCTCTGCAAGAGCAATCTTCTTTTCTGCAATTGCTTTATCTCTCTCACGAATAACTGCATCTCTTTCAGTTTTAGCGGATATCAGTCTTAGCATTGCATAATCTTTAAAACACTTTTCATCCAAAGGTTCATCATTCAGGGCAGGGTGCACCCCTTTTCTGTCCTCATCATCCATCTACACTGCAGCACCAACAATTTGCAAACACCACCATTAGAACTAGCTTTTGGTATTCATTTCTTGAGGAGTTGTGCTTTGCAACTCACCAGATTACGGAGAAAAAGAGAAACCCTGATTGACAAAAAACCATGCTTGGAAGTGTTCAACATTACTTTCTTAATAACATATCATCTCTCAACCAAAAAACTAAGATTATCATGTGCATGCGTACTCAAAGATGGTATAAAGCATTCTCTGACTAGCAAATTCTCATAATTTTAGGATAATAGGATTGGCCAAAATCAGGATTTCCAAACATATATAAAAAGTATATATATTATAAATACATGAATGGAATAATTTGAAGAAGATAAAGATAAAAATATACAGTTGCAAATGTAGATCGATAAATTGAACACATAACAGCGATCTTAAAGCATCTGTTAAGATTTTTTTTCTTTAGGTTGAAATAAGTTTGAATGTTTACAAAATTATGAATATTGAGAGATCTTTTGGTAAAAATCACATAAGAAACATTTAGTCGACGCTTTTGGAACCATCTAGTGTGGTTTATCGTCAGGACAAGATGAAGAACCAGATCTTGGCATCAAATTATATAGATGTAAAGAAATATTATCTAGCCATTAAAATATAACACAGCTAGTTTTGACTAAAGAATTATTATTTATTAATAAAGAATTTTTTAATATAAGAAAGTAGCTGTCAGAAAATAGTTGTTAATATTGAATTCAGGGGCAAAAAAATATATATATATATCAAAAGGAAAGTCCTAATGAAATAGAAATAACTAAAATTAAATAATAATAGTTCAAACTTAAATAATCCAAACAATAAAACTTATTTTTATTTTTTATTTCTAAATTTGTTTGGATTATTTAAGTTTGAACTATTATTATTTAATTTTAGTTATTTATATTTCATTAGGACTTTCCTTTTGATAATTTTTCTTTTCTGTTTTTTTTTGTTCTTAATTCAATATTAACAACTATTTTCTAACAGCTACTTTCTTTATATTAAAATATTATTTATTAATCAATAATAATTTTTTAGTCAAAACTAGCTATTATATTCTAACAGCTAGATAATATTTCACTACATCTATTTAATTTGATGCCGGGATCTGGTTCTTCATCTTGTCAAAGCTTGATCTATCTGGTGCAAGCCAAGCACAGCATACAGGACCCATTCTAGATCTATCTCCTTCATTGGATCTAGGAGACACTAGATTGGGACAGATCCTAGTAGGAGTCTGGATGGATTGTAGTAAAAGGTTCAGACACAGATCAAGCAATGGACAGACAGTCACATAGTCAGGTCCGTTGATTTTCAATAAAATCGTAACGGCACAGATTTATGCTGTGACGGGAAAATTTTAATTTCATAAAGCATAAAACTATTTTTCCAAGACAGATCAAAATATATTTATTAAATATGTGCAGAACCTTTCTGCAATTGTAAAGGATTTCTAATGGCCAGTAATTACTATTTGAATGGGCTAAAATACTCATGAAAAAAGCATTGCATGTAAGGATTAAAAGAACTAGGCTTCATTCTGTTGGGTATACGAACAAAGTCCCACATTGATTAGAAGTGGTAGAAGTGGGAAGGATCATGGGTATATAAGGATGAACAAATATCTCCATTGGTATGAGGCCTTTTTGGGGTAAAGCCCAAAAACAAACCCATGAGGGCTTAGGCCCAAAGTGGACAATATCATACCATTGTGGAGATATGTGGTGTCCATAGTCCCAACAAGTGGTATCAGAGCCAAGTTCGAGGTTACCCAAGTGGATGAATCCTCGGAATGCCGAACAAAGATGGTGAGACCCCGTAAGCCTATGGATGAACTCGGTTAAACAGGCGGTGTGCTCCGGATTATTCATGGACGTGTCTTGTTCTCCAACACGGTGAAGAGGAGTTGACCTGGGATGGAGCAAGCTCTCGAGACAGGTGGTGCTACCATGTAAGGCGTGTGCTTCCAACGCATTGGAGCGGAGAATCCCGGTTGGTAGAGAGGGGAGAATCCTGCGGATGGTTTGAGGGGAGGCTCGATGGTCCTTTGTTCGAGGGGAGGATTGTTGGGTATACGAACAAAGTCCCACATTGATTAGAAGTGGTAGAAGTGGGAAGGATCATGGGTATATAAGGATGAACAAATATCTCCATTGGTATGAGGCCTTTTTGGGGTAAAGCCCAAAAACAAACCCATGAGGGCTTAGGCTCAAAGTGGACAATATCATACCATTGTGGAGATATGTGGTGTCCATAGTCCCAACAAGTGGTATCAGAGCCAAGTTCGAGGTTACCCAAGTGGATGAATCCTCGGAATGCCGAACAAAGATGGTGAGCCCCCATAAGCCTGTGGATGAGCTCGGTTAAACAGGCGGTGTGCTCCGGATTCTTCATGGACGTGTCTTGTTCTCCAACACGGTGAAGAGGAGTTGGCCTGGGATGGAGCAAGCTCTCGAGACAGGTGGTGCTACCATGTAAGGCGTGTGCTTCCAACGCATTGGAGCGGAGAATCCTGGTTGGTAGAGAGGGGAGAATCTTGCGGATGGTTTGAGGGGAGGCTCGATGGTCCTTTGTTCGAGGGGAGGATTGTTGGGTATACGAACAAAGTCCCACATTGATTAGAAGTGGTAGAAGTGGGAAGGATCATGGGTATATAAGGATGAACAAATATCTCCATTGGTATGAGGCCTTTTTGGGGTAAAGCCCAAAAACAAACCCATGAGGGCTTAGGCCCAAAGTGGACAATATCATACCATTGTGGAGATATGTGGTGTCCATAGTCCCAACACATTCAAGGTTTTCAGTCATGCAGTGAACATTGTGCACTGAAAAGAGAGGTATTTCTAAAAGACGAATTGATCTTATATCAGAGTTCAAAAACAAATGATAACATTATGTCAACAGTGGCTTTCCAGATTGGTGAAAGCCTGGTGTTTCACTCGCTCCCACCAAACTACAAGTCTCTCCAAAATGTTTGTGCTTGTTGTGCATCTACACTTCCGATAGCAGGTGGGGCCAGGTGCACACTAAGTCACGTGGTTCGAGTTTGGGTTCGGCAATGATTTGGTTCAGTTCGAGTTCGAATTTTTTTATGAGGTTTGCCATTAGGTTCATCTATATACATTTTCTATATATATAAATATATATATTATAAATTTTAAAATGAAATATAGGATAAAAACAAAAATAAAAAATACTATCATAAACATGGAAATTGCAAGGATAGATTACTAGCTTGACTTGCGACATGAGTCATGAATTTGACCAATGTTCATGAGGTCCGATGAGGTTTGCCGAACATCAAAAAAAAATTGGTTCGCCGAATTTCGAACCTCAAGGTTGAAGTTCACCAAACCTTGTGACATACGGTGCAAAACCTGAGGGACTTGTAGAATAGTGGCTCCTTAGCTAAAGGACTCCAATTTGAATGTTGTAACTTGTAAGCTAAGAAACCAGATTCGTCCAAACCCTCTCTGTGTCCCTAATCCCACGAATCGGACACGATTCGCTAGGACATGTGTCCTGTGAGCATGTCCGATGTGTCCTAGATCGTGGGATTCGACGGACACGCGAATCCCAAGAACGTGCCCAGTGTATCCCAATTTTGGGACATGTGTCCCCTAAAAAAGCATGTCACGCGGCCAATAAAGCCCGATTTGGGTTCATTTGACACTCATTCTTGAGTGTGTCTTCTGTTGTGAGTGTGTGGGAGCTTCTAGCAAAGGGTTTGGGAGCATTTTGGAGGTGATTCAAGCAACAAGTGCATTTTGATTCTATTTTTTTTTGTATTTTTACTACACCAGTTTGCATGTGCATTTTTTTTACAAGTTTGTGCATTTTTCCTTTATCTTTTTACAGCATTCATGGGTCAATCAATGGCAGCAAGGAAGGGGCAAAGGAAGGGGAAGAATGTCCCCATTGGTAATGCCCCTCCTGTTCCAATTTCATTAGGGTCTGCAAGTGTTCCCTCTATTGGAAGTGGGGCTGCAACAACAACTTCAAATGTTGAGGGTAGAATGAATTTAGAAAGACAACAGGCTCAAGAAAACAAATATCCCTTGTGGAAGTATGTCACAAGAGAGCAAGGGCCAAGCAACAAGTTGAAGGGAGGAGACAATGTTGCTTGGAAATGCAACTATTGCAACAATCATTTCAAGAGCACTTATTACCATGTGAAAGCTCATTTGTTGGCCTTACCAAGTTGTGGAATTGCAGCATGTACACAAGGGTCTTTAGCTAGGAGGAAAGAAATAGAAAAAGAGACCAATGTCGATGTGGTAAGGGTGGTTGCATCATCTAAAAGAAACAAGAATGATGATCCCCTTCCATTCTTGAGGAAAAGAAGCAACAAATTTCCATTTGAGAGTTTTGGTGGGGGTGTGGGTCAAGCAACAAAAAGAAAGGCAGTGGCACTTGGTCTAATGGACAAGATTTTTCAAGAAGAGAGACGAGAAGAGCTTGATCTCACCATTGCATTCTTTTTCTATCAAAACTTCATATACTTTAATGTTGCACGTTCACCTTTATTTCTTGAGATGTGCCAAGCTCTAACTCAAGGGGCTCCATCAAGGTATGTGCCTCCTGGGTCAGAGAAGCTTAGAACCACATTGTTGACTAAGGCAAAGAAAAAGGTGGACAAAATGCTTGAGCCTATTAAATCAGCATGGGCAACATCTGGGGTTAGTATTGTTTATGATGGACGGACAGATCCAGCACGCCACCCACTCATCAACTTCATGGTGTCTTCCTTGACTGGACCATGTTCCTTGAAATCAGTGGATGCACTTGGACAATACAAGGATGCACAATATATTGGTGAGTCTTTCATTAAAGTTATTGAATATGTAGGTGTTGATCCGTGTGTGAAAATCATTACAGATAATGCACTTGTTTGCAAGGTTGTTGGCATGATTATGGAAGCTAAATATCCACAAGTATTTTGGACACCTTGCATTGTCCATTCCTTGAATTTAGCACTTAAATCTATTGCTTCTGATGTGCCTTGGATTGGAAGTATTATTGAGGATGCACGACATATCCGCAACTTTGTACAAAATCATACAAATGCCCTCACAATCTACAAGGAGTACACCCATCTATCATTGTTGAAGAATGTTGATACACAGTTTGCCTCTTTATTCATCATGTTGAAGAGATTGAGGGAGGTCAAGATCGCTCTTGGGACCATGCTTATTTCAGAGTTTTGGTCTTTTTGGAGAAAGACAGATTTTTTGGACACCTAATCCTCTATGGGTTGGTGTAGAATGTGAACAGCCATGAGAGTCCAAGAGACCTTGGGATGTGGAACCCAACAGTCACACGAATGTACTATAAATGTATATCATTGTCAAATAATAGATGAACTCTCTTGCTTATCCTTAATATTCTATTGCTACCATGTGGGTGTTTAACATGGTATCAAAGCTACTACGTTCCTAACTTGCTCAATCTTAAGTGAGCCACTTGTTTTTGTGGCCTTTATGTCTATTCTACTATCAGACCTACGCTGCTCAGAAACGCCATTTTGGTGAGCCTGCCAGCACTGACATATAAATTATGTGGCCATGAGTGCTTCTCAGTCCTTAACGCTCAACACTGACACACGCTAATTCCTTCCATTTTTCAAGTTTGCCATGATTGCATAACGCTCCTCTGGAAATGCAAATGGTTTCAATGTTTCTCTGCTAAACCATTGTCTGTGTAGACGAATTCCATAAGCCTCTCTCCTGTGTTTCGTGACCTCTGGCACTATATATGCTACACCTGACTCTTTGACGATTTTAATGCCCCTGCTGCATATAGTTCTGAAAAGCAATTCAAAAACGGCTCATATCATTTACGAGCTCTGTTACTCTATGTTATTTTCTACGAATGTTTTCTGTATCAACATTTTTCCTATGCATAATAACGCCCTTTGTTTTCTCTTAGAATTGGTAACGCTTTTTGTCTAGTGTGAGAGCATTAATCCATTATCATCATTGGGAGCCTGGATTGATTTCCAATTCATTCCCAGTGCTCTGGTTGTCAATATCGGCCATCAACTCGAGATATTGAGCAATGGGAAATACCGGAGCATTGACAACAGTAGCGTGGTGCACAAAGACCGCTCAAGGATGTCATGGGCCGTGTTTTGCACTCTGCCATTGGATGCGGTGATTTCAACCATGAGATATTAAATCATTGCCACTATTTGAAACTGAGTACCCGCTTTGAGTACTCACTGGATTTTCAAGACCAACAACGTTGAAACCAGATCCTAGTTTTTGTTTCAGAATTTGGCATCGCAGAGTTTATTAGCTCGTCGCCCTAAAAACAAGATTTTTCTGAAACAGTTTGACTTCCTCTTTTGGAATTAAACTGCTCGTCACCTTCAAAATATTTTACAGAAGCACTCTGACGTGGTTTCTCGCAGTTAATCTCCTCGTCGCTCTGAGAGATTAAATCATTGCCAAGTGCTACATAACTCCAAGAAGTAAATGGTCGTGAAAAGGAGTGGGATGTACTGGCCCCTTCTATAATAACCAAAGTCGAGGGAGAGCAGGGCGAAGTCGACGTTGTGAGAGCTCGAACCAATACTGAGGATCAAACTACTGCTAAGACTGAACGCCTCGAGCCTCTGATACCATTCTTCTGGCACGCCCGGTGGGACATTCCAGCCAGACATAATGCCTTCTTAGAGATCCAAGATACTATTCCTTCGAAACCAGGGAAGCCATCAAATATCCCTATGTGGCGAAGAGTTATCTTTGCATATACTATATTTTCTCTCTGATCCAACATCGTTGCTGCGATTTCAACATCGTTTGGACTATGCTGCGATTCCAAAAAGCAATCGAATGTGTTGTGATTCCAAAATCACTCCTTGTGTTGCAACTTTGAAAATAATTCCGAGAAGTGAGAAGCACCGAGCGTTGGTTTGTGGTTGCAAGATTTGCTAGATTTTATGTGATGCATTAGAGTTGTATTGACGTTGGAAATGGAAACATTGTGATTGTGGATTAGGCTTGGAACCACTCGACAGAGAAACCATTCCTTCTCTTGTAGTTGGTCCTCACACATTTGGGTCAATTCATCATGTGAAGACTATGGATATTTCCACTCTAGATACTTTCACTCTGTTATAGTGTGAAGACTGGTATGATTTAAAGCTATGCGCACTCATTAAGCATTACACCGGAAGCATTGTCCAATAGGCAACAACACTGCAAATTAGACAAGTGAGAGGGAACCGATGATGCCTTATGAACTGCTGCAATGCAAGCTAGTGATGTATTAAAATTCCCGGATGCTAATTAGAAGAAGACGAGCCAAGGCTATGTGGATCCTATATCAAATCCTTTGTCTGGACTCCTTAGGTGAGGAATTTAGATAACAGTGCAATTTTGAGGGATTACATTCCAAAAGGCCTATGATAACACTGAGTTCAAATGAACGTCAGTCAATAGATTCGGTAATTTAGTTCAAGGCTGCAATTCTGTCAAAGACTATTTTAAATTGTTTAGAACAGCTGAATTCAAACGAGTGTTTGTATATGACCCAATTACATTGATTTAAGAGATGCATGTAAGATGACTATGATAATGTAGGATAAGTCTTTAGAATGTAAGGTATGGTATCTTCCTCATTGGTTAAATAGTTGTGATTGGTTTCTTTAAAGTGTAAGTTTGATAGTGAAGAAAATGACCAAACTTGATAATGCATTAGAGTTGTTAAATTCTCTAATACATTCCACTATTGATGAGATGGTTAAGATCAACAAAACCTCTCTTTCCAATATTAAAATGTGTCTGCAAAATGCACAGGAGAATATTGAGTTTTTGCAACTTGAGACAAAGCTACAACAAGAGGAGTTGCAGTAGTATAAGCATCATGACACCCATCAACAACAAATCAATAATATTGATCTAGTACCAAATGAAGCAGCAATTGTACATGCAGATGCAGAAATTCAGCCTGCACTTCCCAAGTCGGTCATTAGACCTTGGGAAGATCTTGTCCACAACAAGCACAGAACTGGTCTTGGATATGACAAGGATGTGTCCTTTCATATTCCAGATTACTTAACGCCCATCCAGTTTCAAAGTGTTGGATTCCTTCATGATGGTTCACCTTTAGCTGTTCCAGATTTTGTTCCTCTTCCACAGCAACAACAACAGATTGTGAAATGCCAACACTGTGACCGAGTCGGCCATCTGAAAGATCACTGTTTTGATCTTCATCCATGTAAGCATTGTCATAAAACCAGTCATTCTTCAAACAAATGCTTCAGAAACAAACCTCCTGCAAGAACAAAGATTCATCTTGGATGGATTGCATCTTGGCAATGGGCATCAACAGCCAAGAAGATATTTCAGTCATATGTCCGAACTTGTTCTAATGTATTGACAGGGGGGGAAATGATGGTCATCTACAAGCCTCAAAGCCACATCAAGCGAGCCTGAGCCACAACCTGCCATACCAGATTCAGAGTCGTAGCCAAAGACAAAGATGCCCCTGAGCATGCCTTCAGTTGGTGATGCCTCTTCAAAGAATTGGGAACACTGCCTCTAGCAGAAGACTTCATCTTCTTGCCAGTTTTGGAAGAGTTCCAGGAATTGCATTAAGCATTCATGAGTTGGTGGTAATCCTTAAACCATCACAGGTTGAGACCTCCCTTTTCAGGTTGAGATTCTCCCTTTTATGCGAGGTGAGACCTCCCTTTATTGGTTGAAGGTTTCCCTCTTCAAAGCATCAGGAGAACTTCCTCTAGCAGAAGACCTGAGCTTCATGCCAAACTTGGAAGAGATTCGGGAACTGCACTAAGCGTTCCATTGTTGGTGGTCATCCTTAAACCATCGCCCTTTATACCAACATTTCAGAGAGCACATTCAGCCTAGTGCTGCCATGCATTTTTTGCACGTTTTGTATTACAGCTCTCTTCTTAAACTCATACATAACCCTTCGGATTAAGGGGGGGAATGTTGGACACCTAATCCTCTATGGGTTGGTGTAGAATGTGAACAGCCATGAGAGTCCAAAAGACCTTCGGATGTGGAACCCAACGGTCACACGAATGTACTATAAATGTATATCATTGTCAAATAATAGATGAACTCTCCTGCTTATCTTTAATATTCTGTTGCTGCCATGTCTGTGTAACAAGATCAATCAGCCCCAAAAAGAGTCAAGGACACAGTGTTAGATTATGCTTGGTGGGAGAGGGTAGATCTCACTAATAAGATCGTGGACCCTATCATTGCTTTGCTACGATTTTCAAATATAGACCAACTCATCTTAAGAGAGGTTTATGAGGGATGGGATTCCATGATTGAGTCTGTGAGGGCCATTATTTTACAGAGCGAGTGCCCTGAGTATGAGATATTATCAAAGGCCTTCTTCACCACCATAAATGATATTCTTATCAGTTGCACATCTATGCATTGTTTGGCTCACTCATTGAACCCAAAGTACTACAACCATGAGTGGCTGAATGGTGGACCTTCCCGCAAATTCCCTCCTCACATGGATGGTGACCTTTCACAGGGGAGGAAGGATGCATTGAGGAGGATATTTCATGATAGAGCATCCCTTGATAAGGTGGCGGATGCCTTTGCAGAGTTTTTCACTGGCACTTGGCGATTTTCAGGCTATGATGTGGTTAGAGATAGGGGGCTAAGAAGCCCTACTCTTGGTGGGCAACTCATGGGGCAACAAGCCCTCCTTTATAGCAGTTAGCCATGAGGCTTCTCTTTCACGTGACTTGTTTCATAGGGGAGGAAGGATGCATTGAGGAGGATATTTCATGATAGAGAATCCCTTGATGAGGTGGAGGATGCCTTTCCAAGGTTGTCCACTGGCACTTAGTGATTTGCAGGCTATGATGTGATTAGACTCTAGAGATAGGGGGGCTAAGAAGCCCTATTCTTGGTGGGAAACTCATGGGGCAACAAGCCCTCCTTTACATCAATTAGCCATGAGACTCCTCTCTCACGTGACTTGATCGTCATGTTGCGAGAGGAATTGGAGTACATATGGGAATTTGTATAGTGTCAAGAAGAGCAGGCTTAAGCAGTCTAAGGCAGAGACAATGGTGTATGTGCACACCAACCTTCATCTTATTTACAAGCAGAGGGATGGTTGTTGAAGGGAAAGACAAAGATGTGGGATATGTCTTTCCTGATGATATGGTTTTAGACAGCAGTGTTGAGTTGGCATTGGCCAACTTGGATATTAATGACCCAAGTGCTAGACCCTGTCACTTTTGATGATGGAGATATTGTTGATACAGAGGAGGACGATGCAGCAGAGGAGAGCAGTGGTGACCATGACAGTGATGTTGATTTTGATGATGATGATTGATGGCTCATGAGTCATGGGCTACCTACTACCTTGAGCCTTGTAGTTGTTTTGTATTTGCTATTTCTATTTGCCATTGGCATTTCTACTCCCTATGTAACACATTTTTATTTTGATGATTGAATGAGAAAACTGCAGTTTCTTGTCTTTCTCCTACTGGAAATTTGGATCATTGATGAATCTGTCACAATTGTATTTGTATGCATAACGTTACTTTGTAAAACTTACAAATTTTAAAGTTACACTATAGAATCTAGATCTATATCTGAATTAGCATCATGAATGAGTATTTGTGTAAGAAATATATATTTAGTATTAATTTTTAATATATATATATATATATATATATATAATAAAAAATATATAATGTGTCCTATTCTGGGAGGTCAACATGTCCGTGTCAGACACTCAAATTTTCATGTCCTGCGTGTCATGTGTCCCCGTGTCAGGTGATTTAGGTTGTAAGTGTTGATTTTTTGTGTAGCATCGAGAGGTATTCCCGCCTTGCTAAAGGAAATCTCCAAGTCGACGTAAGAGAAATTAAATATATAACAAGAATAGATAAAACACAACTAATTAAAACAAAGAAGAACAAAAAAAAAATAAAAAATTTGGAGCATCACGTAGGCTCAAAAGGACTACTCAGCCCCACGATAAAAGGGTGTGTCACTTGAGTTGAGCAAATTCACACACATTCAATCATTATATATACATGATGTGACACTTCCTTTTGCTCAATTCATTCATCACATCTTCTCTCTCATGGAGCCGCCACACATGTGACAGAAAGAGGCCAAGTTGATTGGAGTTTGACCAAGTTGTAGGAGGGAAGTTTGACCACATTTGCCCAAGTTGCAGCAAGTTTGTTTTGGGCTGAGTTTGACAATAGTTGACCAAGCTACAGGAGGTCAAGTTTGACAACAGTGGACTGAGCTGCAGGAGGCCAAATTTGACCACAGTCAACCACAGTTGGCCACAAGAGGCACAACACTGAATTTCACTGCAAAGCTGACTGCAGGTCCGAGTTTGACCAGGCTGGTTTGACCACAGATTTTGGGTAGTTTGACCAGCATTGACTTCTGACTATTTTGGACAGTTTGAATAGCCTTGACTTGGCTAGAGTTTGACCAAATTTGTCTGGTATTTTGACTTGGGTATTGGCACAGATTTCTAGACAAATTATTGATTTGTAAACCTTACTGAAGAATAATTTCTCCTAAGAAAAGTTATTGGCTTTTCTCCCAAGTTTGGGTTTCCCAGGGGAAAAATATTGTCTCTATTGTGCGTGGTTGTAACTTGTCTCTTTATGATCTTCACTGTTTCTGCTACATTTACTGTTGAGATTTTCTGTGTATAATTGTTCAATGGTATCAATGGCATGAGATTAATTTTTGAAGATCATTAGGTAGTAATTATCATATCAGAATATCGGTTTCTACTGTGCATCTTGTAGAAAATTCAACATTAAGTTGGCTATAGTAAACGTAAGCTCTCCAGGAAGGGAAAAATTGCCATGCCAGGATTATTAGAAACAAGTAAAAGATAAATATGATAACATTATTAAGTCCATCAATTGGCTAGATGATACTGCAATTAACTCTGAGATTGGATGAAAAACGGCATTCGTTGATGTCTACGGTGGATAGTGGGTGCGACCAGGGTTTAGAGGCAAAGCAGAGGTAGAGGCAACCAGGGTTTATGACTTCTACAGCGAGTTTCTCGCCATGGATCGGCGCAGAGGAGGGAGCTCCACTCCCTCCTACAAGGAAGCAGTGGCCAACAAGGGTAAGAGGCCTCTGGAGAAAGGAAACAGTGAGGCGGAGGAAGGTAGAACTAACAGGGAAAAGGAATCAGAAAACACCAAAGCGAAGGAGAAGGATGGCACAAAAGACAAGGAAGAAAATGACAAAATACAGGAAACAAAAGACAAAAATCAGAAGAGTCAGTGCAAACCCAGAGCTGAAATTACTCCTAGAGTAGTTTTAAATAATCCAGCGCTGCAGGAGCACAGAGAGCACATGCAGACTTACGCAATCATATGCAAATTTATGGGACTATGGCCCACTGAAAAAGCTTTACAAACATGGATAAGATACCACTGGAAGCCCAAAGGTAGCATTGATCTACATCTGGGGTCCAAAGGTTTTTTCACTGTGGTGTTCACTAACATTGAAGATAAGGACAGCGTGTTTGAAGGCGGGCCCTACTTCTATGCAGCAGCAGGGCTCTATATGAGACCTTGGACGATGAACTTTGTACCAGAGCGGGAAACTTTTACTTCGGTTCCGGTTTAGGTTAGACTCTATTCTCTACCTCTTGACTACTGGCAAGCTGAGTCCCTTGCGGCCATAGGCAATAAATTAGGAAGATTTATTAAAGCCTCTGAAGCCACAAGAAGGGGAAAATACACTTCTTTTGCTAGGATTTGTGTTGAAATGGACCTATCCGGAGCTCTCCCGGATGAAGTCATCTTGGAGGTGTTTGATGAGGAATGGGTGCAAACAGTGGACTATGAACATATTCCTTTTAGATGTCGTAGATGCCATGAACATGGGCACCTTCTAAGAGACTGCCCCCTCAGTCTAGCAGAGAACAAAAGCAAGATGAACGCAAAGAAAGACACAGAAAGCTTTCACAAAGTAGTTCATAAAGGAAAAAGCGGAAAAAAAGGGACAAAGCAACATCATGCTGAAGGTAAAACGGGTAGCCAGAACCAGTTCCAAGTTCTTGAAGAGGAGGAAGAAATAACAGTAGAAGATCAAGCTATGAATGAAGAGAATGAGAAGAAGGAAAAGAATAAAGAAAGAGATCAGACACAGGAAAACGAAAAACAGAAGGGGATTATGTTGAATGAATCAGAGCTGGAAATGGATCAGGATATGACCCAGAGTGATATGGATATGGAGGACAATGAGCTTCAGGAGATTCTGGACAAAGAAAACCTGGATCTAGAAGGATTCTTGGCTCAGGGGACTACTGGAGGGGTAGAATCACTACCACAAGAAGAGCTCAATCGGATACAGCAGCTATTCTTATGGAAAACCCAGGCAAAGGGTTTAGAGGGAGTTAATAACATTGAAAGACAGAGCAGTGACGAGATGAAAGCAGCGAAAATGACTCTGGGGCTAGCACCGAGAAATCCAGGGAAAAAAAGAGGTCGGAAAAAACAAAACGAGCTACTAATGGAATGTGGAAAGCTTATGGTGAACTCAGGTAAGATGAAAGACCTAACCAGTTACTCCTTTACCAATCTTTAATTATGAAGTTCACAACTTGGAACATTAGAGGTCTGGGTAGCAAGAGAAAACAGAGAATGATGAATAATAGAATGAAACAGGCAGCTCTGGACATAATTTTTGTCCAAGAGACAAAATGTTCCATTCAGAAACTAAGGCAAATCCATAGTAAATGGCTCAGTAGATTTGAGTTTCTAGAAGTAAAAGCAGAAAATACAGCAGGGGGCATCCTCACTCTTTGGAATCCCCAAAAAATGGGTATAATTGATGCGGAGGCATCAAGGAATTATTTATCAGTTGTTATACAGCCAGTAGGAGATAGGGACACTTACCTAGTCACGAATGTTTATGGCCCTCAAAGGTTAGATGACAAAATCAAGTTCATAGACTCCCTGGTGGATCTAAGAGCCAGACATGCAGGACTACCTTGGGTCCTAGGAGGAGACTTCAATATGATCAGATCTCTATCGAAGAAAAAAGGAGGCACAAGAACTCTAAATAAAGATTCCTTAGCCTTCCAAATCTTTTCAGAAAACATGGACCTTGTTGATATTGAGACAAACAATGGACACTGCACTTGGAACAATAAACGAGGAGGTGACTCTCAGGTAGCCTCCAAGTTAGATAGATTCATGATCTCTGAGGATCTCATGCTTATAGATAAGGAAATAATAGCTGGAATTCTTCCCTTCGGAGGCTCAGATCACTGGCCGGTTCAAATGGAAATCAAGGGAATAGGCACCCCAAGAAATAGACCTTTCAGATTTGAAAATATGTGGCTTTCTCACCCAGAATTCCTCAGTAACATCGAAGAATGGTGGGTCGAGGATCTGCAAACCCAAGGATCAACAATGTTCCTGCTTCACAAAAGATTAAAGTACATCAAACTGAAGCTTAAAGCCTGGAATAAGAATGAATTTGGTAATATTTTTGCAGGAAAGAAAGAGGTGGAAAATAAAATAATGGAGCTCAATCAAGCTTTGATCAAGGAAGGTTTTGACAAGGACAAAAATGACCAAGTTGAGAAACATCACCAGGAGTGGGAAAAGTTGTGCCATCAAGAGGAAATTTTTTGGAAACAGAAATCAAGAGTTCAATGGCTAAAAGAAGGAGAGAGAAATACTAAATTTTTCCATAAATCCACTATAGCAAACAGGACTTACAACAGAATCTCTTCGATCAAGGATGAGGAAGGGCAGATACATCAATCTCATGAGAAGATAGAAGCAGTGTTAGTTAAGCACTTCTGAGGTATTGCTCAAGAAAACACTTTAGACAGGGATCCTTTCATCAAGGACCTCATAAAGCATATCCCCAAGTTGGTGTCCAGAGAGGATAACAGTAATCTCAACAGACCGGTTACAGAAAAGGAGGTCTGTGAGGTCCTCAAGGAAATGAAAAATGGTAAGGCTCCAGGTCCGGATGGTTTCAATGTAGATTTCTTCAAAGCTTGTTGGAGTATTGTCAAAGAGGATATTATAAGGGTTGTGGAAGACTCCAGGCTGAACAGAACCATTTTGAGAGCTCTCAATACCTCCTTTATCTCCCTTATTCCGAAGCAGGATAATGCACAAACTCCAGAGAAGTACAGACCTATAGCTTTATGCAATGTTGTTTATAAGATAATTTCCAAAGTTGTGGCCAACAGACTCAAACCTTTATTGCCTTTGCTGGTTTCGGGGGAACAATCAGGTTATGTGGAGGGCAGACAAATTCTAGACAACATCATACAAGCACACGAGGTGGTACACTCGTTAACCAGTGAAAGGAAATCAGGCATGATAATGCAATTGGACATTGCCAAAGCTTATGATAAAGTAAGTTGGACATATATCAGGAAAGTACTTGGTGCGTTTGGTTTTGACCATAATTGGATCAGATGGGTCATGGCCCTGGTGACTTCCTCCAGCTTTTCAATTTTAATTAATGGCTCTCCCTCTGAACTTTTTCTGCCTTCTCGTGGTCTCAGACAGGGAGATCCGCTCTCGCCTTTTCTCTTCATCCTCATGATGGAAGGGCTGGGGCGGTCCATCAAATATGCTAGAGCTACCGGAAAAATTCAAGGACTACAACTTTCGGAGAAGGGACAAGCACTGACGCATCAACAGTTTGTAGATGATACCATGTTACAAGGGATTCCCACGGTCAAAGAAGCGCTAGCTTACAAACAAATTTTGAAAGACTTTGCTTCGGCTTCAGGTATGGAAGTTAATCTTTCCAAATCAAAAAAAAAATTCTTTAATACGCATATAGCCATCCAAAGGAATGTCTCTAGAATCCTTGGATTTCAAAGAGACTCTCTCCCCTCTAAGTATTTGGGAGTTCCTCTAACAGCTAAACCTATGCTCAAAAGCATATGGGAACCGTTAATCATCAAGATGCAAGACAAGGTCAGGAAATGGGCAAACAGGTCTCTAAATCTAGCGGGTAGATTGGTTCTCACAAAGGCAATGCTACAAGCTATCCCTGTCTTCATGTTATCAGCTCTCCCAACGCCAAAAGGAGTTTTACAGCAATTTAGAAACATCCAAAGAGATTTTCTCTGGGGCAAAGAGGAAACTAGGAAAAAATGGGCTTTAGTCTCATGGGATAAGATTTGTAAACCCAAGAAACAAGGGGGCCTCGGATTGGATGATATAGAGATTCTAAGTAAGGTTCTTAGGGCCAAACTTTGGTGGAGATGGGTTAAGGATCCTAACGCACAATGGGCAAGCATCTGGAAGGAAAAATATGCTAGTGCCTGGCTTCCTCATGATATCATAAGAATGTCTGGATATATAAAGGGCTCGCCCATATGGAATAAGGCCTGGGAGAACAGAGAGGTTGTCCAAGAAAACTGTTTCTGGGAAATCAGAGATGGAGATCTGGCACTATTCTGGGAGGACAAATGGCAACAAGAACCAACTCTTTTGACAGAAGATTTTACGGGCCTCAAACAGGAGACAGACAACCAAAGATTAAGGAAAGTTAAGGACTTTTGGGAGCATTCTCACAACACAGAAAAATGGAGAACATGGAAGGAAATAGAAGTTAGAGATAATAGAACCCTGAACAGTAAAGCAGAGACCCTTAAGAGGTTGTTGGATCAGAGGATGATACTAGTTACTAAAGGGCAGGATCAACTAAGATGGGGCATTAACAATGAAGGCAACTTTAACATTAAGGAAGCAAAAGGGATTCTCCTTGGGATGGAATCCCAAGCTACAGATAGAACTTGGCAGAAGCTATGGAGGCACAAGGGCTGGATGAAGATCAAACTCTTTATGTGGCTGGTTCACCATAGAAAAATCTTAACCTAGGATAATATCAGGAAGAAAGGTATTCTGGGACCCTCCAGATGCCAGCTCTGCGAAGTCCAAGAGGAGACCTTCGAACATCTTCTCAATAGCTGCATTTTCACTTCCACGTTATGGGATTTCTTTGCCACCATCTTCAAACAGTCGGATAGAGACAAAGACAGCATCACAAATACCTTGACCAACTGGAGGAATAATTTCTCGGAATATGAAGTTCTTAACTCTGCCTGGGCTCTGTTACCAAGTTTCATCATATGGAATGTGTGGAAAGAGCAAAACAAAAGAATATTCAAAGAAGAGAAGAGGTCCGCTCTTCGAGTGTTGGAGAAAATCTCAAAACAACTTAAGGAGACAGTCAGCACTACAGTTAGGGATCTCCCTAAAAATCCTCCCTCAGATGCAGAGTTTGCAATTCTCAGGCAGTTAGGCATGCAGGGGCTGAGTCGACAAGGTATAGACAGGAAAATAAACATGAGGGAACCGGGTAAGGAGTTCTGGAATCCTCCCCCGGAAGGCTTTTTAAAGTATAATATTGATGGGGCTTCAAAGGGCAACCCGGGCATAGCAGGCTTTGGAGGGGCGCTTAGGGATGAAAACGAAAGCATTATCTCCCTCTTCTATGGGCATCTAGGAAAAGCCACCAACAACATGGCTGAATTAATGGCATTGGAACAAGGCCTGGAATTTCTGAAACAGAACAATTGCCAAAATGTAATAATAGAAGTCGATTCAGTGTTAGTCATCAACGCAGCCAAAAGAATCAGTCATGGAACAGGGCCGAAGAAAGTTTCAAAACATTGGAGGCTAATACAGGTTCTCCAGAAAATTCAAGGACATCTTCAGGGACTGCGCACTCTTGAATTCATCCATGTGCGTCGAAATGCCAACAAGTTGGCTGATATTCTGGCCAACCAAGGTGTCAGGTGTAAGGATAGCAGAGTTTGGATGGATTGGCTTGCAATGCCACCGAGCAACCTAAAAAGGCTCTGCTATAATCAGGAGGAAGAGGACAAAGAGGTGTATAGGAACAAAACACAGGGAGCTAATTAGCAATGATCAGTTTTAGGCACGCTTCTCTTTCCAGGTCTGCAAACCTATGGAGGAAGATCGATCGGAGGAAGATCGATCAGAGTCGATCTCTGCTTCTGGGGGAATCTCATCCCTGCACAGTCCCGGGGTCAGGAGCAGGGTTATCTCTTTCAGCAGGGAGGAAGAATGGAACAATAGTTGGCGGGAAACTTTTCACAAGTTTCAGTGGCGGGTCACTAAACCGCTTCCAAAGCGGTTTAGGTGCGATCGCACCACTTACATACGGAAGGCAGTTTTGAACTTCGGGCAACGATTCCATACAACTCTTGACGCGTGGATGTGGACAGGGTCTGAAAACCACCCTCATCGCACGCTAAAGAGCGATCACTTCGGCCGTGCGATGTCACAGTTCAGTCGTCCGATGGGATCAAGCAGATCAATGGTCGGAATTAATCGAAAGGTTTTGTGAGGGTCGGGGGGTTTTCCTTCGGGTTTCTTCCTGATCTCTTGAGAAGTTTAGATGGTGGAGATTTCAAGGTAGGATTAGGTTGTTCATGAAGTGGATTTTGAGGGTAGGGTCCGCGGAACCTGTGGGTCCCATGGTTTATTTTTGTGAGTTCCCATTGGAGGGGAAGGTATTTTTTGGGGGTATGACGTCTTAGGTTCTGTCGAGTCCGATCCTTCCAAGCCCTTTACCACTCTGTTTGGTGGCTTGGCGTAAATTTTGTAAATTATACTTGTTATAATGAAATAGAAGGCACTACTCTTGCTTAAGCAAAAAAAAAGATACTGCAATTAACTCTCTCATCCAAAATAGGCAACCAAAGTCAATGAAGGGGAATTATTTTGTCAAACATGATTTCCCATATCATTGAATTTTATGTCCTGACTTGTTAGTCCTACATTTAAAATTTGTTGGTAAGAAAAATCAAATGATATTATCGTCTAGGGTTACGTTGCCCCTCCTTAACTTATAGCATTGATCAAGTTAGTGAAGGGTAGTTGGAAGAAAGTATTAAAATAATCAGCATCATCATGCTCAGGTTCAGGCTAATGGGTCTTTAACAATGAAGAAGTTCCAGGTTTCTTCTATTTGTATCTAAATTTTCTTGATGTCTTGAAGATATGCTACTGATTTTGAAGTCGTGCTGGCATGCCTATCCAACACATTCTGTACATTATAGCTTCTTGTACTTTTGTGTAGTTTTGGCTCCTCTTCTTTTATTTTATAGCTCCTTGTAATCTTGTTGATGTGGTTTTCCAAAATTCTTTACTTTTGGTGTTTTGTTGCTACCGAATATCACATCAGCCAAAGCATCTTCCATGGCACCTAACTTCAGAGAATCTACATCTTTACCAAACATGTTCATTATGCCTGCCATTTGTACCTCTAGATCAGTTTTATATGTCAAGTTTCCAAGATAAAGATTAGCATAGTCATCATCAAAAATTGCTTAAAATCTTCTCTTCCAGAAAAAGCTATCGCTCTTGATCATATAGTGTACACCAAATTTCATTACCATATTTGACCATGCATAATTGTCCAAAGAATCCCTTTCCATATTGTTAAAAGATCCCTTCCCACATAACTTCAGTAACTATACAACTCCAAAAAACATGTTTGATAGACCTCCTGTCAAATTATGCACATTCTATTGGTTATGCCCAACTTATGAAGTTTGGAATTGACAAATATACTTTGATTGATTATCAACCATGCACCAACTCAGGATATGAAAGCAACTCTTTCTATCCATATCACATATTTAAATCCACATATCTTTTGCAACATGAGGATTCGTCCCTTTTTGTGCCTTTCCTCTATTGGGGGATTAGCTTTAACCATTTTATATAAATTTTTAGACTCATAATAGAAGATGGACTCATTAGAACTCCATCTCCATTCTTTCCAAATAGCTACTCTAACATCTGATTGTATTTCAAAAATATCATGTTCTGGAATAACATTGCATTCACCCATAGGTGCAAGGCATTAAGAGTGATTTACATCTTCCCAAGATATCCAAGAACTCCTCTCCTTCTTCCACAATTTCATTGTATCTTGAATCCTTTTCTAGAGAATCCCAATTCCCTAGCTTTTCCCTGCTATCAATGTCCCTTGGATTCCCTTCTCAAAAATTTCAATGGCCTTGGTACCCATTTCCATTTTTTATGCTTATACCTTGCCCTCTTTCAAGAACTTACCTGAGCTCCCATTTTTGTCCACCAGTGGTAAAGTCCGCATATCAGTGTCCATCGGGTTCACCCTATTAGAACTATTAATGGCCTTGCATCATTTCCCATTCTTAACACATGTCCTTTGTCTTCACTAGACCATATTCAAAATCTACCATTATCATTTCTACTTATCTACTTCAACTTGCATCAAATCACTCAAAATCCCTCTATTGAAAATCTTGAGATCCTTTTGTCCTTCAGAACTCTCAATATCTCTATAGCTCTATCCTTACCCAATCCAACATCCTAGTCAATAGAAAAAAGTATGCACTGCTATCCTCGACCAAATTTTCTCAATGTCACCATTGGAGCCCCTTTCATCGATTTCAAGTCTCATATATTTATTTTCTCAAATGTCACTTGCTCAGCTTGCCCAAATGACAACCCTATAGACCATCTCCAAACTCCCACATACTCATCCTTCCACAAAACTGATTTCAATTATCAAAAAAATTTCCATCTAAAAAACTCTAACTAACCCCTTCATCTATGTTTTGCAATCATTATCTATGTTGTTGAATGACCAAGACTCCTCAACCAATTATTTCCCTTTTGTCTAAAACTTCTCTTCTTCTTCCACTAAAACCTCATCATTATGAATCCAAACAAGCTAATGCTTGCTACAATTCCTAATGAGCTAATCCCATGGAAAGTTGGAAACCAATCGATACTTGGGCTCTTTCGCTATGGCACTTTTTCATCCACCCTCATCTCTTCCCCATCGATTTCCATTCTATTGTTCTTGTCCCTATCCACTACCAATGGTTCCCCTAGATGGTGAACTAAGTCAAAATCTCAATTCTTAGTTTGACCTTGCAACCCTTACACGTCAGTTGACTCCTCGGTTGCTACCTAGCCCCTACTGTGTTGCAAGGATTAATGCTTCTTGTCCCTCGATGATCCTAGATCCTCCCCCCAACCCATATTGGGATTTCACTCTCTCAGTTTTTCCTTCTTATTCTTCTAGTGGGGCTTCTCATGCCAGCCCCACGTCTTCCTTCTACTGAAATGTCCTCTACTAAGAGACATTTAAAAAGCTACTAAAGTATGGCAAACCGTACAATGTCTCTAACTCGGTTCACTCATTCTCAAACAACCATTTCAACTTGTATGGTCTAGGTAACTTGTGCTTGAGATTCTTTATCTTATCCTTTCTATGATTATCATATAGCAAAACTAATTATCCTTCCTCAAAAGAGAGCATGCTCTCACAATATTGCTTCATTTTGGCTTTTGCCATAATGGAACTTGGACCATAACCTATCCTCTTCCAATCTCTCAAGCTCTTCCGACTTGTTCTTCAACGACTTTAATATCTACCACCTCTATTCCACATCAACCTTAAAAGAGGAGACCTAAATGCTATCAATGTAATAGCTTCCTTTATGAACATCAATTTGAACTGTGTTCAACATGTAGCTTGTTTCCTTGTTGTCCAATAGGCCCACAACACATCATGAAGCCTATTAACCAAGTCCTTTCTCCTCAAATACACCAACTAAAACCTTCTAGTCTTCAGCAGCACTCTTCGAAATGTCCAAGACTAAGATATCAGTTCCGTTTACGCTCAGACAATCTTTTGACCCTTATGGAACTACTGTTTATTTAAATTTTGTATGTCTTTTATCAACTTCTAAATTAGTCAAACAGCCACTGAAAATATACTACTTTATTTTAACAACAAAAGAAGTAGACTTGCTTCATTTGAAAAAAAAGTATATAAACTTGGTCAATTATAGAATGTTTTGGGACCATACAACAGGTGCATTT
This sequence comes from Pinus tabuliformis, assembly GCA_031772625.1. Taxonomy (NCBI): domain Eukaryota; kingdom Viridiplantae; phylum Streptophyta; class Pinopsida; order Pinales; family Pinaceae; genus Pinus; species Pinus tabuliformis. Next base: position 1,031,350,326 of record CM062805.1, read on the forward strand.
CTATCTGAGAACAATACCAAAGAGTAGAACCTGCAGCGTCCTCTGAATGCTTTAGGTAGGACAAACTAGGGCTTCTTCAAGAGAAGGCGCGTTTAAGAAAACACCTTGTAAACTTGCAAGAATATTTGGCTAAAAATAGAGCATTCAGCTCTCAAGACATTATTATCCGAGGTTCTCACTGTATATTGCTAAAAATGTCCAAATCAGTGAAAATTATACGATTGCAAATTTTGAAAACCGGGCACTGCATGTCATCTCCCAAAGATAGGGAACTCCCACTGAAACAGTCATTCATAAGTGATGCGTTCATTCCATGTTTTCAAAACATTTTGATTGATGAACAAGCAAACGTGGGGGCCATCTGTTGCACCTTGGCATGGAAACACCATCCCGGGTAATTTACACAAGGCAATACAAAGTACCAACCTCCTTGCTATACCATGGCAGAGCATGGTCTATTGCTTTATCATAAAGTTGCTTCACATTGTACTAGCCAACAGGTTAACAGACTGATCGGTTCTGAGATCAGTCCAACCCTCTGGCTTAAGTTCCAAAAGGGATTGCATCAAAAATTGATCATATCCATTTGAAAAGAGATGTACAAATCCCAGTATGAATTCAATCGATTGTCAAAGGGCACCCAGCCTTAGTGATCACAGATGGATGAAATACCCAGATCTCCCCGTCAAGGACATCCATCAGTAAAAATTCAATGTGATCTAAGATGAAATACCCCAGTAAAGACTCGAAATCACCATAAATTACTTTGGGAGCAAAGCTAAGCTTATAATTGGAAGTGAAATTATTTATTTCATTGAGCTTAAGGGAGCAAAGCTAAGCTTATAATTGGAAGTGAAATTATTTATTTCAATGAGCTTAAGGGCCGATATATAGAAAAATGAGGCAAAACCCACGTCAAGTAGGGTAGTAAAAAATTATGGGCATTAGAATTTGCAGCTCAAAATAACTGACAGACAACAACCAAGATAAGGAAATGCGAACACAATCTGGCATAGCCTGACGCAATTAATTTGATCTGATGCCCACCCCAATTTTGGTAATATTATCTGATTTTAATATAGATCTAACCTATACTAATACAAAAGCAGCCCTTTACCAGCAGAAAATTAAAAACCCAAAACGCTGCAGGAACATGTGCATGTTCTTAAATTAAGGTTGGTTAAGCCACTTACTGAGACGATGAAGAAGAAGACGCTCATTCGATAAGGAAAAAAACGATCTGAGCCTCGTATTAACCAGCTCAAGCTGTCTATAAATAAACCATGGGTGAGATAAAATTTACCAGACTTAAGCATAGTTAAAGGGTATTCATATTGAATGAATGAGCTTCCAGTGTTTGAATTTACCTGCTAAGGGGAGTCAATGTAGTGCAAACGCATGTGACAGAGAGAAAGAAAAGGAGAAAGGGGCTGTAAGGATGAAGTCAGTCTATATAGTCTCTGAAGTTGGGGACAAGTCAACGGGCTCAGCCGGTCCTGCCAACGACAGATGATAGCCGTTGAGGGAGGGTTGGGAGAGACGAAACCGGAAACTGTCCGTTTTCCCCAGTGGAGCGGAATCCCACGACTCTGGACGTGTTATTATTCCATTGGACATTACTTTTTCCCTTGGGGATTCCACATTAAGGTCGTCGAGTACGTGGCGGCATGTTATGGGTGGGAAAGGCTGGAAGGAATGTAGTTCGATTTTACGCAAGTTTCGTCATGTTCACGCCGTATTTAATGATTTTTCCAATAAATAAAATATTTGATGATTTTTAACATAAATATTTAATCATTTTTATTTATTATTTATCATGTGGTGTCAACAAAGGAATAATTAAATAATTGAAATCTCCTTCTTGTGAGATAAGGCACCTTTCCACGTCTGGATTTTATACATTGTTTACAGTGGTTATCTTTTTCTAAATTTCAATATGTGATCTCTCAAAGGGGAACAATTCACTTTATACATCAGTTCACTTTACACATAATATGTGATTTCTAAAAGGGAACAATTCACTTTACACATCATATTGCATCTTTTAGGTGAAGTGTGTTTTCAAATTTTTAAGTTATTTATTTCCTCTGAAGTAATGAAATTGAAATAAAAATTATAAGTTTAGAATATATTTTAAAATGGTTTATGTTTGGTTAAGAGGTGTTTTTTTTAGGTTAAGGAAAAAAAAAGTTAATAGCCAAGATTAAAAGGTATCTGGTAAGAGTGAAAGTTTACCCTTTACAAAACAGCGGTGGGATAATTCTAGGTGGTGTGGTTTTCCTTGAATAGTATTGATGAGACAGTTTGCATTAGCAAATAGCATCCGATGAAATTGTTCCCACTGATGGTTTGACAACTGAGTGATAATAAGTTTTACCACTGTACAAAAAAAAGATGAAAAAAATTTACACTTTACATTATCATTATTTTTATGTGTTTTTTAAATGTTTTATATTTTAATTGTATTTTCATAGTTTTATTTAAAATTTAGTTAAAATTTTAGAAAAATAATTAGAATCATATATTTTAATTAATAAGATCAAATTTTATGAATTTTTTAAAGAAAAAATTAAAATTTTTAACAAATTAAATATTCAAAAATACAATTTAAATAATAAAAAAATATGATTTCTTCAATAATCCAATAACTAAATTTTAACAATAATTTTTTTTAAACATCAAAAACATAAAATATTAAAACATGTTCATATTTTAATTCATGGAGAAAAAAATAATCACTAAACTAAAATTAATAAAGATATCGACAAATCTAGTAAATAGTAAATAGATTCTCAACCATATATATTTGTATTTAATGACACTAATACACTTTAATAAAAATAGAAACAAAGTTCCCTGGATCGGGGTGACGAAGAAGAGGGCACAGGCATTATGAGAGGACGACAAGGATGGCCGACCACAGTCCTCATGCTTGAACAGCAGGGCGTGGTGGCGTCCTGCATGAACGTGGGAGCACCGATGGAGCGAAGTGGCACGATCATGAGGAGAGAGGCTGGCAAGAACGATGGTGGTAGACGGATGGGATGTGGGGTAGGTGGGACGGGATACATGAGGATGGCAAGAGCAGGGAGAGAGAACAGAACGCGGAGAAGGGAAGACGGGAGCAGGGCTGCGCAAACGCTGGGGTATTTCCAGGAGTCTGAAAACGAAGAGATGGCTCGCCTAGGCAGAGGCAGGGGACGAGGGGGCCGAGGGGAGAATGCAGGGCCCAGAAAGGGGAGGAAACCCATAGAGGTGGCAGTCAATGAAGCAGCAAGAGCATACAATGATGGAACGGATGCTGACATTCATAAACTGATCTAGGAAATGGAGGATAGCATCATGGAGGAAGACTCAGAGCCGGAAATGGAGGAATGGGGGGACCTTGTTCCTGACCCAGGGCATACCAGGGGCAGGATGACTCTATTCAAACAAACCCTGCACATTTACTGGGTCATGAAACGCTTGTTGGCCAGAGCTCTAGAACAGGTGGCGGGGGAGATGGCGGAAATCGCCCAAGGCATGCCCAACCTCAAAAAGGAAATGAAGAATCTGCAAATGATAATGTTTATGCAAGATAGCAAGCTGGATAGGATCCAACAACGAATGATGGAGCTGGCACCGGTGTCGGGAGACTCTACTGCAGCATCGGCTATCATGGACTCCAAACAAGATGATAGCAAGGAATAGCTTTTTACCTTCCAGGTTTTACTAGTCTTTTTAGCGGATAGCCTTTACTTTTCTTGTCTTTGTATGTTAGTTCAGACCTTAAAATGTGTATCTAGTTGTGAAGTGTATCTAGCCTGGGTTGAAAGACTTGTAAAATTTTGCTACTGGATGGCTTATAACAGACTAAGGTGGCCAATAGACTTGGTTTCCCAAGTGGGCAAGTTGAGGCCACCAAGATTCTGTATCTAGAACAACTTGCTTTTATAAATAGAAAAAAGAAGGAACTACCATAGGTTACAAAAAAAAATAGAAACAAAGTTTTATGAACTTAATAATAACAATAACATAATCTTGTAATGAATTAATTTTAGAAATTTTTTAATGTTAAAAAAATTAAATAGCAATAATATAATCCTAAATTATTGTAGGAGTTGTTTTTAATAAGAATTTTTGGAAAAAAATTTAGTGGGGTTTTCCGGTCTAATTTCTCTAAAATCCAGGAGGAATTTATTGGAATCACAAGTTTGATGGGTAACCCTGCACAATCGAAGTGCCTAGGGGTTTTTCCAAGATGTTGAATCTATATATACATTGTGCCTAGGGGTTTTTCTAGGATGTTGAATCCATATATACATTTCTCTAAAATCTAGGAAGACTTTATTGAAATCACAAGTTTGATAAGATGTTGAATCTATATATACATTGTGCCTAGGGGTTTTTCTAGGATGTTGAATCCATATATACATTTCTCTAAAATCTAGGAAGACTTTATTGAAATCACAAGTTTGATGGGTTAACACTGCACAATCAAAGTGCTTAGAGGTTTGTCCAGGATGTTGAATCCATGTATACAGTCAAAAAAACTAGTTTAAATAACACAAATCAAGATTAAGCAAAGTCTTTTTGTAGAAATCACATAAGAGAAATTATTGGCTAAGGTGTATAAGAGAAATTATTGGCAGAGGTGTTTCGAACTAACAAGTGTGGTTCATCCACATTGTTGGATGATGAACCACTTCCACCGAAAGACTTTGCTTAATTCATTATGGATCACAAAAAGAAAAAAAACAAATCAATATTTCACCTCAAATTTTTCCAGCACAAAAAGTCCAAAAAATCACACTAAAAACAACTCTATTATTATAATAAACTAATTTTACAAATTTCTCAATTAAAAAAAAATAATAATAATAATAATCACTCTCAAATTAGATACTTCTATAATTCATAATATAATGTTAATAGAATATAGCGAACAATCATTATTTGATAATATATTTAACCAACCATTATTATTGGATAACAAACTAGGATTTCATAAAAGTTAAATTATATTAAGCACCTAGTTCCAAGTGGAGCTAAAGCATGCTCATTGGATAACAGCCAAGCATATTCTGAGATATCTGCAAGAAACAATCCACTACTACCTAAAATAATGATAGGAAGAATGATGTCCACTTGATTGGATATACAGATTTTGTCTAAAAAACAATGAGCAAGATAGAAGAAGCACTAAAAAGATGTTTCAGTCTGGGATTCTCCACAACAATTTCCAAAGTCTCACAAAAAGATACATGGAAAGTTGTCTATGAGAGATATCTTGTAGTTCTCTATGCCCCTCACACTATTATCATGCTATGCCACCATAAAATCTAAAGCCCTGTTTATAATTTTAGACAAGTACATTCGCGTGGATGGTAACTTACCCAAATCATTCGGATGAGATTTTTGCCTTAGGGATAAGAGAGGTTCTCTAAAAGTTTTAGAAGCTTCCTTGAAAGGCCTATTTCAACCATGAGTGAAAATTGTGTGACATGTGTTATCGACATGTCACAAGTCAAGTGCGTTTTGATGCAACATGTTTTTTGTGGTAATGCTCTAATGCATCATTGCCATTAACATTACTTTGGCTTGGTACATTGTTATGTCTGGGTGCATTGCGTTATACATTGTTAACACAGGGGAAACTTGACATTACCATAATGAAGTCATTTTTACTATCGTTTTCCTTGATATATGAGTGTTACATTATTCAAGAATAGTAATTCACAAGTTTTGTAATTGGTAAATGTAATAATTTTTACAGTTTAGTATAGGTTAATGTAAGAAAATTTCCAAAAAAGTTTATATGTCAGTTTAATATATTGAATTTATATTAATATGTCTAATTTATAATATTTAAATTGGTAAATATTTATATATCTGTTAAAATTAATATAGAGTTCAAAGGAGATGTTATAGTGTCCTTAAAATATTAAAAATAATCAAAATAATAAAATTCAAATTTGTTATATTGTAATTTTGTTTTTATTAATAAAATTATGAATAACTTTTTAGATTTTAAAAATTCATTATATATATATATATATATATATATATATATATATATAAATAGCAACAATAAGTTAAGATCCATTTTACCTTATAAAATAAAATAAGATCTATTTTACCTTATAAAATAGAATACTAATTATGTAACTATATTTAAAGTTAATTAATAAGCACATAAACTTACAATATAACAATATTTTTAACCTAGATATTCACGTCCACTTTGCATAGATATTATTAACTTGTAAATGGAGTTGTCTTTAGTGCGATTTTTTGGCGTTTAAAATCCCTAGGGCACTTCTATTGTGCAGGGGTTACCCATCAAGTTTGTGATTTTAATGAATTTCTCCCAGATTTTACAAAAATTAGACCAGAAAAATCCACCAGAAAAGCTTCCAAAAAGTCGCACTAAAGACAACCCCCTTATAAATAGGCATTGTTACAATACCATGGGCCAATACCATGACTCATAAATACAACATGCCTAAAAACCATCTCTCATTTCACACTCAAAATATTTTATAAATAATTTATTTAAATTTAATTTTATATGTTTTTATTAAATTTAAAAGGAAAAAAATTATAATTACTTTTAAGATATATCTATACCTCTATCACATGAAAATATATAAGATATAAATAGTGCTATAAATTAAGGTTCATTCCACCATATAAATTAAAATAATAATTTTGTAACCATATTTAAATTTCATTCCTAAGCACAAAAAAAACTTATACTTACAATATTACAATATTTTTAACCATGGATATTCACCACCACTTTACCATGAATACCATACCATGGGCCCCTTATTTTATAATCAAAATAATACTTACAATTAACAAGACTTTTAACCATAGATACTCACCCCACTTTACCATGGATATTATTAACCAAATCTTACCATGGGCCATCAATACCACATGGTCAAAATCCATTCTCATTTAGCAATCATATATATATATATATATATATATATATATATATATAATTTTATTACATTTTTGGGCCAAGAGACACTCTCCATCCTAGTATGGAAGAGTTGTTGTAATGTCCAATTATATTATGTTATCTAAACATTTTGACCGGGTCAAATTACATAAAAATAAAAATATTAATTAAAACATTTTGACTTAATGAAATTATATAAAAATAAAAATTAAACTAAAAAAATAAAATTAATAATTAAAACTATCTAGATCCATCTTAACTTCTAGAGGGATCAAATTTCTGCAGGTGCAAACCTTTCTTAAAGAGGTTTTCACCTTGAGAGATTTGATCCCTCTCTACGGAGTTAAGATGGATCTAAACTGGTTTTAATACATTACTAGGATGTATATATTGCATAAAATATCCTTTGTAATTGAACACTTGCATATTGTAAATATTTGTATATACTCCTTATAACTACATAATGATGGGTGATTAAAGTGAAGGTCCATAGGGAATGAAATCACATGCATGATTTTATTTCACAATTCAAGGAATTAAGACCTTTAAGTTGTAAAAAATGAAAGTGATAAAAAATAATCTTGATATAAATAAAATATAGAAATGTGAGAGTAATGCCATTAGGATTGAAAAGGGGATTTTAGAATATTACAATGGGAGATTATATAAATTACAAAAATATTTTTTATGATAATGATATATGTTTATTTTTTAATTTTTTATTGGTTTGCTATGATGTGTAAATCTTTTATTTGTTTAGTTTTTATAATAATAATAATTTAATTTTAAAGTCACGGTTAAGTTAGATATTAAATTGGTGTATAACACTTTTTAATTTGTGGGGTAAGAGACCCAGAGTTAAGATGGATCTAAATTGGTTTTAGTACATTATTAGGATGTATATATTACATAAAATATCCTTAGGAATTGAACACTTGCATACTGTAAATATTTGTATATACTCCTTATAACTACATGGTGATGGGTGATTAAAGTGAAGGTCCATAGAGAATGAAATCACATGCATGATTTTATTTCACAATTCAAGGAATTAAGACCTTTAAGTGGTAAAAAATAAAAGTGATAAAAATTAATCATGATATAAATAAAATATAGAAATGTGAGAGTAATGCAATTAGGATTGAAAAAGGGATTTTAGAATATGAAAGTGGAGATTACATAAATTACCAAAACATTTTTTATGATAATGATATATGTTTTTTACATAAATTTTTTATTGGTTTGGGATGATGTGTAATTTTTTTAAATTTTTTATTTGTTTAGTTTTAATAATAATTATAGTTCAATTTTAAAGTCACGATTAAGCTAGATACCAAATTGGTTTATAACACTTCTTTATTTGTGGGATAAGGGACCCATCTTCACGCAACGATGTGACTACTAAATTTTATGAAGGCATACATATTGTATCCCCTTTGGATTTGAACTTGTGACCTTTTAGGAGGCAATGCATCCTCTTAACCATTAAGCCCTATAACATACTCCATTTTTTTCTTTTTCCTTTTTGTTTTCTGTTTGAACGTGTTTATAAAATAGAGATGTGCAAAGGATTTGTTTGACAATGGTAGTATTGGCAACAATGAAATAACTCATAAAATAACATTTAGGAACTCACAAACTGATATAACTCAGATTTATTTTTAGATTTTGGATTACAACGTATGACCAAAACGAACAATACCCAGATAACCAAAATGCTTCAAAGACACAATTCAAGCATACCCAATAAATATAGAAATGCATAAGTCTGATTTTGAATTGAAATCAACAAAATAATTGTAGCAATGTTACTATAGTAGCAGTAATGTAGCATGGTATTGTAGCATGGCACTGTAGCGAGCTCTAAAATCTTTTTTGCCTACCACAAATTTATTGGAAATGCATAATTCTGATTTTTAATTGAAATCAACAAAATCATTGTAGCACTGTTACTATAGTAGTAGTATTGTAGCATGGTATTGTAGCAGTAGTGAGCTCTAAAATCTTTTTTGTCTACCACAAAGCTCTAAAATCTTTTTTGTCTACCACAAATATCTACTCTAGACTATAGATATCAAGCCAACTATGATCTTTACATGAAAATCTCTCAATAACATGAAGAATGAAGAATGTCGCCTACAAGGGGTTTCATCCTTACAAACCAAGAAGAAGTAATCTCCTCCAAATAATGGCCATATCAAATATCAAAACCAACATATGTAATGAACTCCACAAATTTGTTGTTATACTCTCCCAAGAAGTTTGACCCTCTTCATCAAGCCATGTGGGACTAAACAAAATTAATTTTAGTCTCTTAATTAAAGGCTTCATTCTTCTTTTTCTTTTCTTTTTTTAAATAAAATATCTCACTTTATAATTGGTCCTCATAGTCCCTTCATTAAAAATATGAAAATAATGTTAAACTTAAATCTTTGATTTAAATTTAGCAGTTAATAACTTATTGTTATTTATTTAAAACCATCGGACTATATAAAATGTTGAGATAGTAATCAAAACTGAACCCACCAACAATACTAAAAATAGTAACCCTACCAACTAGCCTAGTCAGCGCTCAAAACTGACTTAATAAAAATAGTAAGTATTGGAAAATTATCCCAAAATCATTCTAAAAAAAAGCATCATGCTCATAATCTTGATGAGACCTTAACTAACCATCAAACATTGTCAAATTGTTGGATTAATCACCTCTAAGGTTCTCTAACCCTAACCCAATAGTCTACATGAACCAACTAATAAGCTAGAGGTCCACCAACTATTGGAAATGTATTTACACTAAGAGGGGGGTGAATCGGTATAACATTGATTGGATCGTCATTAAACACTTTTTAATTCATTTAAACAATTAATTTATCCATTAATAAACCAATAGAACATATGAACAGCATATCAAAAACACAATACATAAAAAGGAAAACTCAAACCACATAAGCAGTATAATCATAACATATGAACACCAGAGATTTTAGGTGGAAACTCTTCAGGGATAAAAACCACTGAACATTTTGTCTTCTTATTATTCTTATCAATCTTCTTTTACAATATATTGGCACCAACCAGTATGCAAGCACCGACTTGTGAGATATGCGAGCACCCACTCGTTTTTTACATCAACTTTTGTAGGCGCCCACCTACAAGAAAATTTAACCTAATTTTTTTTTTTGCAAGCTACAACTAGCTGGAAGCACCCACTCCCATTTCTTATATGCTCCAACCTATCTTTTTCAGGCTACTGCCTAAAAGGAGACACCAATCCCCTAACAAATTAAAAATTTACCTTGTTGGTTTACTTGGTCTTTAAATTTTGAGTTCTTCCTTCTGTTTACCTCAGCTGTGTACTTTGTCTTTGCCCCCTTTATAGTTGTTTATCTCCTCTACTCCTCTTTGTCAATTATGTTCCACTTCTTCTCCTCTTCCTCTTTCTCTCTTTGCTAGGAAATTCACAAACTAGATCTCACAAAATTCAATTCACTAGTTATTTTGCATTCCAAAAGCCCATCTTATATAATTTGTTTCCTATTTGTATTCTTATGCAGGGATTTGAAATGAAAAGGTGGTATACTCATTTGTTTCACATTCTTCTAAAAATTGGAATTGACATTTGCATAACCAAAATTCTTAGCAAGGGAATGAATGGTCTTCCAATTGAATAATATTCCAAAAGTTTGTTTGTATTCCAAATGCCTAGCATGAAAATGAATAGTCTTTAGCCTTTGGAGTTAGCGATAAGCCTTTTTCGTTAAGGATTTTCATGTTATGCAATTCATCACCTCTTACTCAAGAATATACACACAAAATTAAGTCTGAAATTTCAAAACTCCTCTCACAAAAGATACAATCACCATACAATTTGCATGCTTTGAATGAATATATTACTAACATCTTGATGAACTATGATGATACTTTAGCCATCTCAAGTTTTTCAAGTTTCTTCCAGTCCCATTCACATTTCAACACTTTCTTTCAAAGTTTGGTTCCACAAAACAATTCTAAGATCACTTTCAATTGGGCATGGTATACTACACTAATAAATTATAGGACACTTTTGCAACAAAATCTTGAGCCACTTTTGCACTTGACACAAGTTGCATATATGTTCCTTTGCCACCATTAATGCAGATTTACAGAGTTGCTTCTCCTATAAGGAAACCATTGCATAAAAATTTTGTTATTTCTATTAGAATAAGAGTTATAATAGGTTGCAAATGATTCTCTTTGAGCTTAGTCCTGAGGTCGTTCTCATCAATCCCCTGAGCACAAACTCTCCTTGTACAATTGTAAGGTATCGAGGCATCACATACTTAGTATGCCACTTCCAATTTGCAACAATGAACCACTTTGTTGTTTAGGTTGAGGCTTTACAAGACCATTTTGTACAAGTTTTGTTTCCAACCAAACATACATCATGTCTCTCCTCTGCAACCTCAGTTCATCCTTTGGTTATGGATGATCATTATTCATTTCTGAATTATGGGCATCATCAAAGAAAACAAATAATTGTTCTGTCCTTGAATTAGATAAAATGAGCTCATTCAAATTGCATCACTGCCCATAGAGAAACCCTTTACATGATACCATAAATGTATCTATAGAGGAAAAAAGGCAAAGAAGATACATTTCTAGCAACAAGTCATAACAGCAGTCAAGTGGGTGTAGCTCAGGTGGTAGGGATGACTCGTTATTATCCTCCCCACCTAGGTTCTAGTCCCACCGAGATTGACATGCTTGCTCCTTGGGAGTCATATCTACATGAAAGATAATCATCTCATCTAGAGACAGGTGGGTTTTCCATGGTTGTAGCTAGTATTAATCTCCAGTATAGTGAACCACCAAAAAAAATGTCATAACAAAAAAGTTGCAAAGCCTCAAGGTTGAAATAGTGTTAAACATTGGATGAAGGAAATATTTGCACCCTATTCATCAATATTTTGACTCACTGTTGCAATTAGAAAGACTCCGGGACTAAATTTCTTGCGTCACTAGAACTATAATATAGAAGAATCTTTTTCTACTTTCTTTGCATTATTTATGCATGTTATCTTAGATGACCTTATTTGGAACTCACCAAATATGTGTTTTCATGTCTATTTTCAATAAGTCAATGATCATATTTTGTCACCTCTTAGTATCCATATCTTTTTTTTCTAACATCTATCAATAGAGCCAGTGTTCGCCGCAACAACCAAGGCATCTTGCAACCCAACATTGCCAATCTCTTCCCAACAAAAAATTGTGTATTCAAGCATCTTACTCCACAACTATGCATTTCAAGTGGTTTTTATATGCATGCCTCCTATGCAACCATAGATAAACCCTTTGTGAGAAACATCAAAGATCTATGTATCTCTTTTTAATCTTATTGAAAATTGGCCTTCAACAAAGACTACATGCCCTCCATGTGTAAATTATTTAGGATGAACATGATCACTCGCTTTTTGTTTACACACTAATGATGAAGGCAATCTCATAGTTAAACCAACTACTAATGAATTTATAAAGATTGGTAAGTTATTGGGCTCGAAACAATATATTCCAAGAGAAGTTTTATCAGTGAAAGTTTCTTCATGACCCTGAGTTGGTTCACCTTACTGACATTGTGACATCTAGCTAAAACCTTTGACATCAATGCAAAAAACTTTAACATTATCCCCCTTTTTGGCATTAATGGCAACACTAATTTGATCTATTACACCTCACCCTTTAACATTAATGCCCTCAGGTCTGAGATTCTCTTATCTAGCATCCACATAGTTGTAGTTATTGGCATTTTGTAACTACTCTGGCATCCATGTAACACAAGTGACTTAACATCCATCCTTATAACGACTGGATTCCTTGACTAAGTAATGATGTGTCATGAGGTGCACATCGGGTTCAATGAATTGTAACGCATACTACCTTAGGTTCACAATTGGCATCAATTGCTAAGACTTGGCAAAAGATTCGTAGAATCCTCTAATTAAATTTATACTACAATGACACTCCCATTATCATAAGGTATGCATCAAGTTTGCATACCCTCAAGTCCTCTTCAGGCTATGTAACAGACATATGTATGTTCCTATTTAGTCATGTCCACATTCACCGCACCATCTGCACTTGATTCATTGATTACAAAAAGTTATTTATTGATAATAGAGACACCACATTCGCAGACTATATAATGGATCACAACAAATGGATTAATGTTAGAAACACATTACTCTTGCTCCTAGAATATTCAGTTTGCATATTTGCAATTCTTCAAACTAACATTATTTTTATGATTGGATGTATTCCTCTGAGTAGGGTGGTATGCATTCCTTTACATCTTGACTGCTCCCTCCTTGCATGGGTTGTTGTATTTTTTATTTCTGTTTCCATGGAAGTTATGTTCTCTCCTACCAGAGAATTGTATAGATGTGGGCACTCTGGTTAATGTGTAGTTTTTATGCATGAACTTTCAAATCTACCTTCATATTATAAATTTTTCATTTAAACTATTTTTGCAATTTGGTTAGCTCCATTTATGCTTTTTATCTATTAGTAAGATAAATATGTTCCAAGAATGCTCCATGTCCTTTCTACTGTACTATTTGTTGAGGATGCCCCATTGCCCGAGTCATATTTACACTTCCCCTATTTGCTGTTAGTTGACCACTAATTATTGTACCATTGATCATGTGAGCCAATTATCTTGGACACTTTGTCATTTTTGCGTCAAGGCAACATCTTTTCCTTTGGCTATTCATTAATTTGACTCTTTCATTCTTTGCATGGGGAAAACTTTTTCATTGTTTTTCATTCATTATTGTTTATTCATGCAACTCCCCCTACATGGAGGCACCATGTTCATTTGCTTATTTATCGCTATGTATATTTGTATTTGATTGTTAGTCACCCTCTATAGTTAAGCTTGACAACACTAGTATTGGTTGAGTTTGTCATCACTGGTCTAAAACCCTTCTTTCTTTTCTTGTCTTCCTAGATTTGCAATTCTCAAAGCATCATTGAGATTTGAACAATCTCCATGAGTTCACCGTCTTTGTAATTTATCCTTACTACTATACTCTTATGGCCCAACTGTGTGGTGATTTTATCTATCTACCTCTTACATGAATTTTCATTCTTATTGGTGTTGACTATTACTTTTTGAGGTTATTATGCTTCAATTTGTTGCTCATTGTTTGAAATTTCCATTTGCCACTTAAGCTCCATAAAAATGAGTCATGCTCCAAAGCCATTTCTTTGTGACATGTGGATTGTCAATCTTATGATTTTCTTTATTGCACTGGATGAGAACATGATGTATGTCACCAAAATTTGTTCATTATGGGGGATGTATAAGGTTTTATTTGAGGCCCTTCAACAAGTTAATGCATTACATATTGTGGGTACTGAACATGTGAAAAAATTCTCTCCAAAAGGGTGGTTTGCTTGGATTCATCTACCGAGCCTCTTTACCGTAAGGCTTCATCCTCAGTTTATAAGAGTGGATGCACAGTTTCTGGGGAAAAAAATCAAATGATGACTCCTCCAAAGAAACCCCTTTTCTTCAACCCTGTGCTAGGGTTATTCTACTTCCATAGAACTGCTCACAATCCATGCCCTAATAATGTGCCCTAATGTTTTTGCATTGTTTTGTAATCTAGGCCCAAAATTATGTTAAGAAAAACATGTATTTAAACATGTATTTATGTTGGAACAAACAGTGGTACATGCTTCTACATACTTCTTATTCATTGATTCAAACTTGCCTAGGTACAAATGTTGGAAATGGTTGCAAGCTGCCACAATATTCCTTTAGCACTTCCCTTGGGTTCAACACCTAATATTGTTGAGTTTACTTATTTTTTTGCATGAACCTAAGGAAGGGACAATGCTAGGGTTTTTACTTATTGAAAACTCTTCAAAATATGTCCATAATTGTTCCATAAAAGACACTTCAATAGCCTTTTCTTATTATCATGGTTTGCTCAATGTTTGTAGGTCATGATGGAGGCTATATTTGCTAGTATATCATCCACATGATGCCAAAAAAATGCCCATAGAATTTCACAAGCAACCCTCTAATATGTGCCCAAAGGAAGATAAAAAATCCCTCTCAGAAAGAAATTGTTCAATTGAATGAGATCTATTCTCTTAGTGTGAAAGCAATTGATTATCAAGAGGAGAAACCAGATAAATAGCAAGCTAAGGTTGACTTATCCTTGATTGAAATAGAAACACTCTCAATGGAAAAAAGAGACTGGAAGAAACTTCTTCAAATACTTGAAGAAAGAGAGCATGATTTTAAAGAATAAATTATTAAATTGAAAACGTAGTTAGAGGAGGCAAGGATAGTTGAAGAGATAATGGGCAGATAGTTGAAGGGAAGAAAGGAACAATGTGAAACATTATAAGTCGAGGTAGTTTCAACAAGAAATAATAAAATAGAAAATCTTGCTGAAAAGAAACTATGGGAGATAATGGAGCGGTATCTAAAAGGCATGCATTCGAAGATGATAGCAACATGATTAGGAAGGAAGGAAGCAAGAACAAGCAACAAAACCAACATATGAGGAATGAATCAAAGAATTTTTTTTTTGCAAGAATGCCATCTGCTTCTAGAGATGAATTTAGAAAGCCTGAAATATTACAAAGGAGGAATAACAACTTGTTTTCTTCTCTATTAGAAGATGTTAAGTGCTTCAATTGCCATACACTTGAGCATTTTGCAACTAATTGTAGGAACAGTCAAATTAGGGTTTATCAACAATATACGCAGCAAAATATGTAGCTGAAAAGGAATTTCTCTCAAGCAAGCAATGAAGGAAGATCACTCCTCTCACGAAAATCATATACCAGCAGGTACACAAGTTCTTTTTATGCCTATTGTTATTCAAACAATATATTTGGCCATAAGGCTATTGATTGCAAATCTTAGGCAAAGAAAAGTAGGAATGCATTGCATGTAAAGGGAAATTCATATGTGGATAATAATACAAGAAGACACAAGTCATTTTCCCCTTTCTCGATCACATAAGATACTATATATGTGACAATCTTGGCCATATGGCCAAAGGCTGCAAGTTATCCAATTCTTTAAAGCAAACCAGAAAAATGGAGGAGGTCATTCAAAGCAGACTAAACAAGAAGCCAAAAGGATGTGCACATATTAGAAAGCATCCCACTAAAGTATGCAAGAGAAAATAAGATGCTCTTATCAGGAAACAACTTACCTAGGCTTGGAAAAGGAAGGAAGAGCAGCAAGTGACTTCAATGAAAAATTGAAGTCAAAACGGTCTTAGGGGGAGCATGTAGCAACTTCTTAAGTAGCATGAGGAATCATTTGAGATGACTTTTTTAGTAGAGGCATGGTGTGTCTTAGTGTTTAAAAGCCAAAGGCAGGTTTGCAGGATAAGGCAAAATGCATAAGCCCAGGGGGAACTACTCAAGGAAATGAAGATAACCATGAGAAAAGATGAATCTAGTCAGTGTTTTTATTGGAGTAGCAGTCATATAGTGTGAAGCACATCAGGGGGAGAGCAACTCTAATAGTGTTCCTTGAAGACATGGCATCTCCCTAGTGACATAATTGGCGTTAATACCATAGCAGAGACTACATCCTCTAGAATGTTGAACAAGATAAAATTGAAATGCAAACATTACAGAGGTTTAGGGAATTATTAACTAGGATGGAAGAAACATTTGTTGTTTGTTATAAGGCTAGTGAACAGTATGATCAAGAACCCAAAAAAAGGGAAATCTCATAGGTATGTAACCATTTTTGGGCATAAGCATGTCTTATCAGTCTGTTTGTGACAATCACACTAATGTTAATAGTGTTCGCATTAATGTCAAATGGTTATGAAGGTCAACATAAATGAATACACTTCAAGGTGAAGTCCCAATGAAGAATCACGACTTGGAAGAAAATTAAACTCAAACCAATAGTTTGTGATATTGTTTGTTTCATAAGTAATGTTTGTTATGGTGTTTGTTTCATAAGCAACTTTTGTGATGTTTTTTTTATCATAAGCAAAGTAAATACATGGCATAAAAGGTCCTGAGAATTTTTTATTTCCATTGAACATGAATATTATCATCAGCTTACAATATGCTATATGTTGAATTAACATTTCCAATAAGTGCACTCTCCTCGCTTATATTCGAGTCATGAATTATCTGATTAGTACCCAACTTGCAATCAAATTCACATAATCATTTTGTTGGTGCTGAAGGTGTTGTAATAGTGCTTGAAGTTGTTGTGATGCAGATGGTTGAAGATCTAGGAAAATAACTTTTATTTTTCCCTAATTCAGGGAATATACACAGATTAAAGCTTAACTAATTGCATTTGCAGAGCATACTGCCAGTGGAAAATTAGCATCCACAACCCAAATTACCAATGGGGAATCAATGTCTGTGTCTTGTAGCATGGATAAAGAAAATTTTGGGCCTTGTCTTATGAAATCATTGTTGTTAGCTTATATTACTATAATTCTTTTAATATTTCAAGGTCCATTTGTCTTGACTTATATTTAAAATTTTGGAAGAAAGTGAAACAAATTGGACCACCCAAACACTTCAAATCCCTGCATAAGAATACAAACAACCAATTAGTGATGTATATAAAAAGATGTATTTTTGGATGGAAGGGTTGCTAGTTTTTTAATTTCATGAGGCTTAGTTTGTGAATGGCCTTGTAAAGAGAAATGTACAGAAATACTTGAGGAAGAGGAGAAAAAGTGAAGCAAAATTGAGGAAGAGGAGCAGAGGAGATAAGCAACTATAAAGAGGGTAGAGATAGAGTATAAAACAGAAACAAAGAGAGAGAAATTCAGAATTTAAAGACTAGGTAAACCAACAAAGTAAATTTGTAATCTTGTTAAGGGATTGGTGTCTCCTTTTTTGTTGTAGCTTGAAAAAGAACAGATAGGATCCTATAAGAAGAGGGAATGGGTTCTCATAGAAAGTTCTAGCTTGCAAAAGAAAATAGAGGTTGAAGCCTACAAAAATTGATGTAAAAGATGGAGTTGGTGCTTGTCTTTACATCACAACAAAAACATGGTTTTCTCCCTTTATGGGTTTCCACTTATATTTGGTGTCATGTGTTGAATGTGTTGAACGTGTTGCTTGTGTGTTTTCTTTTGAATTCATGATTAATTGTTGAACACCTGTATAACTTTGCTAATTGTAAAATAATAGGTTAAAAGGTTGTTAAAATAATTTGAAATTAGTTATTTAAAAGACACAATTATTTATTCACACCCCCTCCCCACCTTCTTAGTAATTGCCTAGTTTTCGAAACCAACTCCACTAGTTAGGAAGTATAAATTATATTTTTCCCTTCCCAAAATTGCTTATCCTCAAGCAATCCCAAATCTAGATGCTACAATATCTGTTTCTTTTCCCTTGTGGCATCCTCTACTGGAAAGTTCTTCCATTTGACCATAAGCTCTTTGATGACCATCTTACAAAGAGTCATCTCTTTAATACCATTGGTGGCCACTTGAATCAATATTAACTTCCCATCCTCATCCAATGGTGGTAACTCGGATGTCGGAACCAAGTTATGACCAAGTTCCCTCTTGAGCCAAGATACATGAAATACATTATGAACCCTACTACTAGTTGGTAGCTCAAGTTCATAAGCAATCTCTCCAACCCTCTAAGATACTTTGAATGGTCCATAAAACTTGGGCTTTAATTTCTACACTCCACTTTTATTGAGAGTAGATTATCTATATGGCTACAATCTCAAATAAGCCATGTCCCCAACCACAAAATTACTCTATATCCAACGTTGATTAGCATACAATTTCTATTGATTTTGTGCCTATTGCAAATTTTCCTTTAGTGAATTCATAATGTATTGACTCTCTCACTGTAAGTCCTTTTTCTTGGGCACTCTACTATCCCCAAACAATAGATCCATGAAGTTGGGAGCGTGTGATAAGTAGTAATATAGAAATACCCACCAAAATTTACCCATTTGATCCAAGCTCTTTATTATCCAGAAACATATTTCCTTAAATAGCCCTCCACCCATCTTTCCATTATCTCCATTTGACCATCTGTCTATGGGTGGTAGCTAGTGCTAGGAGTGAGTTTGGTCTTAGTCAATCTGAAGAGCTCCTGCCAAAACATACTCAAGAACTTGTTTTCCCTATCATTAACAATATTCTTGGGCATCTTGTGCAACTTGAAAATCACTTTGAAAAACAAATTAGCTACCTATTATGTTGTATAAGTGGTTGAAATGACAAATAAGTGTGCAAACTTAATCAACCTATCAACCACCACGTAGATGCAATATTTACCTGATACCTTTGGTAGCCCTAGGATGAAAACCATAGAGAGAGATTCCCATTTATGATTCGGAATGGGTAGGGGTTGAAGCAGACCCATTAGATAAGTATGCTCATTCTTGTTTTGTTGGAAAGTAGGACACTCTCTAACATTTTTGGGCATTGGGTACCGCCCGAGGAAGAAATTTAGCCTCCCTCTTAGCCTGAAGGAAAGAGAGAGGTTGCTGGTACTAGGCTAGCCCTCAATATAGACTCACTTAAGAGTGCAACAAGTTACTCTATTCCAGAGAATAAACATGTCAACATACGAGAGGATAACAACTAGTCAAAACTCAATTGACGAGGACACTCTCTAACATACTTAAGGATTTCATTTTTAAGTCATTTATGTGTGAATCTCTCTATAATATTCCTATATGTTTTAAAGAAACCTGGGTGATCAGCCATAGGTGCATCATGAAACGTCCTCGATATATTTACCTTAAGCTATAAAGAAGGCAACAAATAATTCTTATACTATAAATAATCATTTACCACTATATATCTTCCATCATTAATTGTGCCTTCCATAACCCCTGTTACCACGAATATTTAGCATACTCTATTGTAATTAACTCCCTCCAATCACCAACGAACATATGTGAGGCCTCCTAGAAAGTATATCAACAACTACATTCTTCTTCCCTTTGACATATACAATGTCAAAATCATATGCTTGCAATATATTGACCTACTTTTGTTGCTTATAATTTAAATCCTTTTGGTTCATGAAATATTTCATGTTACCATACCCTCTTCTATTGCTTGAAATATTATGATATGTTTTAGTCATAAACTTACATCCAACTAGGTATGATATGAATTTAGCCAAGGCATGCATAATGACCAATATATCTCTATCATAAACTTAATAACTCCTCTCCACGCCTCTAAATTGTATGTTGTCAAAAGCAATTGCGTGCTTATCTCACATCAAAATGGCTCCCATCCCCTCTCTCGAAGCATCAAACTCCAACTCAAAGGGTTTGGACAAATATGGTATTTCCAACACAAGGCATATGGACATCAACTACTTGAAGTGATAGAAAAACTTATATGTTGAATCATACTACTCAAAGGCACCCTTCTTAATCAAATCTATAAGTGATGTCGCATTTTGTGAAAATCCCTTAATAAATCTCCTATAGAAACCATAAAGACCAACGAATCCGTTAAGCTAGGTGAAATTTGTAGGTGTAGCCCATTCTAGAATAGCCTTGATCTTCTCAAGATCTACTCCTACTCCCTCTTCAATGATGATATGACTGAGATAAAGAAGCTATATTATCTTGAATTCACATTTAAACTCCTTAGAATACAAAGACTCGCTCTCTAAGATGCTCAATACCTCCTCAATATGTTCGATATGATCCTCCCAAGTTTTAATAAAAATCATAATGTCACCAAAGAATATCAAAAAAAATATCCTCAACTGTCCCCTAAACACCTAATTCATACAATTTTCAAAAGTGGCTAAAGCATTTATTAATCCAAAGGGCATTACCAAAAACTCAAAATTCCCAAAATGGAATCTAAAAGAAATCTTCTCAATATCGCCTTCTCTCGTCTGAATCTAATGATCCCTTGACCTCAAATATGTATTAGAAAAGTATTGTTCCCCATGCAGCTCATTGATAAATTCATCTATCCTGGGAATTGGATACTTGTCCTTGATTTTCTTCTGGTTCAAGTCCCTGTAATCAATGCCCATCTATGTTGTTCCTTCCTTCTTCTTTTATCAACACTACTACTAATGTGAAAGGACTTTTGATGGGTCTTATGTGACCCATCTCCAACAACTCCTTAATTTCCCTTTTTATTTCATCCTTGTACCTATTAGGAATTCCTTAAGGAGTAGTGATCATCGACTTAGTTCCTTCCTATAGCTCAATGACATGTTTGATTCCCCTCTCATGAGGAACTCCTTGAGGGATACTCTTGAATACCTTGCTATGTTTGGACAACAATCCCTGAATATTAGGATGGTAATTGTTCTTTTATTGGTTTGACATTATAGGAACTATTGACATGATGAGACACCCTATCGCCCACTCTATTTGGTCATGTATGATTATTCACTCCATCCTCTTGAGTGGTACCACTCTAGGCCCTCCATATGAAAGTCCTCAAAGTACTACTGTCCTACTTTGATGTTCAAACTTCATTTGAACTTTTGTATATTGAAAGAGAACTCTACAACGAACATCGTCTATGCCATACCAAGAATAACATCATTGTCCGCCGTGTGTACCACATAAAATTAATCTTGCAGTTAATAATCACCCAAATGTATACTTATATTTGAAATCTTACAGGTACAAGGAGTCTTACACTCATTACCTACCATTAACTTAAAACCACTATGTTCTTCTATTTGCAAACCCCTCTTTGTCTCAAGCTTGTCATCAATGAAATTTTGAGTTTCCCCTGTATAAATTAAGCAATAACTACACTTCTTACCTTGAATATGATTTCCTTTTGTGCACTAGAGAGTCATGTTATGGCCCTATCGTCTTGGGACTCTTCATCTAAAGTGTCGTCCTCATCACTATTCTCTAAATCATATTATTGATCTATATTTTTTCCAAATGTTGATTCTTCAACAAAAAGTACTCTAACTACGTATCTTTTGGTTTCAAATTGAATTTATGTGAGGGGTGCCATGGCTCTCTACAATAGAATCACAAGTTCTTCCTTTTGAGGTCATTTAGCTGCTCACTATCTAACCTATTAGAATCATTTCATGGCTATTGTGATTCTCTTTGAAATTACTTTTTGTCTTTATACCCATTCCATGCAAACCATTTCCATGGAAACTTGCTTATAAAAGTAGAAGCCTCCATGTCCTTTGATTTTTTATGGCTTCCTGTAAGGTAGGTGGATTGAGGACCTTAATCCAACCTCTCAAAGGTTTTCTCAAACCATCCATAAATAACACCATGAATCTTCTTTTTGAAATATCAGTGACTAACACTGCAAGCCTCTAAAAATCTACAATATAAGTGTCAAGTAAACCGCATTTCTTAAGTTGTGTCAACTCTTTGAAATGAAGCCTTGGATCCTTCTTATCAAATCTCTCACTCAACCTCTATGTAAAATCTATGTATGAAGTGATCCTATCATGTCCCATCGTGATAATCCTATGATGCCACCACTCATGTGCTATGCCATCAAGGTGTATAGCCGCATATTTCATGGCCTCTTCCTCCGGCATTGGTTTGAGTTAGAAATAGGCGTCAACCTTATGAACCCATGTGTGCGTTGAAGGCTTCCCTCAACCATCATAATATGGGAGAGTCAATTTTCCCACTTTCTTCTTAAAACCATAATTTTGTGCTCTATCACTTGTGCGGGGTCTATGTTTCGGGATCTATGTTTCATCCTAACATCAATATAATCTCTAATTGATATAAAAACCTGAAACTCTGTGCCACTATTTGTGCAATCATTCATAAAGTGATTCTATAAATTGGTGATTTGTGTCTCATTTTCAACTAGTGTTGGTACTTGTTGTACTATGTAACAACCCCCCCATTTATAGGGATGAATAGTTAGTATTTGACATATAAATGGGGACCCTTTTAAATTTTTAGCCTTTGAAAATAAGCACTAACTCTAAAATTTTGCCTTAAACCTTTAGAATGGAACCCATACTTAAACTTTTATCATTGCATCTCGCATTTTTCATGTAACAATTATAAACATCCTAAAGAAAATCCCAAAATGTGATATGCAATAAAGCCTCTACTGTGATTTTCTGATCGTGACACTCTAAGAAAATGCGATCGCACTTTGCGAGTCACAATTTAATAAAGCATACCATTATGTTATCCCTTAAAAATTGCAAAATGGATATTGCGATGTTTCGCAATCACATTTCGAATTATATACAAATAGAGCTATGTTGCAACGTTTGAAAGTTGCGATGCGGAAAATTAGGCATAAAGTGTGAGAAGTTACTGAGTTTTAATGAAATATCAAGTGGGTTGATAGAGCAATTATTGTTTAGCAACTCGAGGAGAGAATTTAATGTTTTAAAGTCATGGCTAGTTAACATAGAGATTGCTTTCAAATATTCCCATGATTCAAGTCATTTCAAAGAGCTCTTTAGCCTTAATTGCCCTCTACTGTTTACGCTGATATATCTCTCTTTCATTTCAGGGAAGCTTCAAAAGAGACGTCCTTATGGAAAGTAACGCAAAAACAGAAGCAATAGAGTGTTTCAGAATCTAAGGTTATAGAGATGTCGCCCATATTTTTTGATACAGTTTGCAGTGCTAATGGAGGAGCAACAACGTGGGAAGCTATCTATAATAGATTTGAAGATGAGCGACCTGAAGTTATTGTTACCAACGCAACAACAGATTCAATACAACCCTCAACAATTCAATTCAAAGACGTTGCTTGCTCTTTTCTTCACAAAATAGGAGCAAGAGCCAAGTTACTACCATACACGGATATGATTAGATGGGTGGTGGAAAATGCCAATATTGAAGACAGACAATTCAAGAATTCAAAGATGGAGCTGATGGGATCATTTAAATCCGAAGATATGAAACAAATGTATCATCTTCCTGACCCTCAATATATATATCATAGATCATTCCTGACCAAATTCTCGAACACAATCACAGGTGAATGCAGCCCAGAACACAAGGAAGACATGGGAAACAGAGGCTATGACAGAATCTAGCAAAAGGTCAGCTGAGAAAAAGGTCAAAACTGACCTAACTTAAGATACCAGTCCCATAGGCAAAAGCAACAATATGGAGCAGGAATGGGACCAATTTAATAAAAAACTCTAAGATACTACCAAAGTAACAGATATCCAAGAAACTACATGATATCGTACTCCACACCAAACTCAGAAAGTTTCAGATCTAATGAATGAGCAAGGGACAAATTCACAGAATGCAGAAATTATACCTACATTTCCGACATCTGAGATTATCCCGAAGGTTACAAAAATACCTCCTTTAGATGTATTCTACAGCCCACTTTATAAGGCTATAGTAAGAAGATAGAGGAAGAGAAGGAGAGTGGAAACACCTGAAATCCCACTAGAGAATGAACCAATGGATATAGTCTGGAAGGATATTCCTTCAAATCCAACTAAAAATTTAACCAGGTTGTCACAATTTGTAGGGGCATATGCTAGTACCACCATTGATAAAGCCACTGAAGTATTTTTTTGAAGAAAGGATAACACAACTTGAGCAAAATCTGGAAATCGAGAAAACAAATGTGAACAAGCAAGCCACAGAACAAATAGTCCAATTGCAGCAAAATATGAAAGTACTTAGGATAAGCCACCAAGCTGATATCTCAGCAAAGAATATGCAAATCCAAGAGTTGCAAGAGACTATGGAAAAATATAAAGATGTCCCCACTGTTGATGATTTCATGAAAGAGGCATTGGAGCTAAACTCCATTTTGTCAAAACAACAAGATCTATTTTGCCAGAAAATATCCCATATCACCCCTTATTTGAATACCAGTGATCAATTAACATATAAGGCAATTGATAAGAGAACATAGTTAATGACTTAAATACTAAGATCTCTGACTATATTGAATGACAAGAATCCGAAGAAGGAAGAAGCGCTAATATGCCAGAGATTGAACAAACACATAAAGACATATTATTCACAGATTCGAATGCGCGGATCAAGCAGGCAGATTTAGCAGTAGCAAGAGTAGTAGGAGTGGCAAAGAATATAATAAAGGTAGTCAATCATACTTTGCACACCAGCAACTTGATAAAAGAAGTTGATCCAAAGTCACTGCCAGATTTGAAAGACTTAGATAAAAACTAGAAAGCAAAGATGAAAATCCAAAGAGAGGCAATCATGAAATTATCAAAGACTGACTGGGAGGCATGTTGGAAATTTCTTGTCAAACCTCACAGCCAAATTATGACTCTGAATTGTTCACTCAATTCAACACAAAGAATGCTTCCACCTCTTACAGATGTCTTCTTTGCAGGACAAGTCAGAATGCAATTCAGAGCACCTCCTCAAGTAAAACCAATGTCTGACATATGCGACCTCAAGGAAAAGCTGGCAGACAGCAAGAAATTTTCATAGCCTCGAGTCATCAAATCGATTTTATTTTTAGATTTAGTTACTAGTTAAGAGGAAGGTTGTTTGAAACCCCCTCAAACATTTTGTATAATCTATTTTTAAACTTTAGTTAGATAGTATTTATATCTTTCTCATGCATTTAGAGAAGGGTCCACGATTTTATCAACATTTTTTTACAAAGAATGCACTTTTGTAAGTTTGTAGATGCCATGATGAAATTATGAAACATGGTCATTACTTTTGAATATCAAATTACTTTCTTTTGTTGATGCACTTATGTATGCTTGGAGAATAATTTGATTGAAGAAAGGAGCTGATCTATGTCACTAGTCAAATGAGTAGAACCTCACACATATGGTACTTTTATCTTGTATGATCAATTCTGTTTTATTAAATTAGTGATAACATTTCATTTCATGAATTATATATGGAGTATGTTCTTTCTATTATGTGTTAATTGCACTATTGTATAATACTTATCTGAAAGTGTTTATTTTCATATATGATCATTAAATATATGCGATATAATTTAGCATTTCTTTGACTAACTATTTAGTCAAAGAAATTATCTTTACATGTTATCATATCTGTTTAACACGTGAATGATCCTTATTACCATGTACCAAACATATATTTTTTTAGATCACATATCGCACAGAATACCTCGAGTTTATATTAGATTAAGTTAATTAGAGATTTGCATGTCAGAATAAGTCATTTAGTTATCATTATTCTTATTGAAAACACTTGAAAAACCACCCATCATCATTTTCAAACCCACATTGGGAAACTGGTCCCATCATCCCCAATCAGAGCCACCACACCAAACGGAAAAGGAAAAGGTGCTGCTGGACCAGGTGGTTAGCCCCCATGTTGGAGTAGCAGAATTATGAGGCTTCAACATTTTGGCGCTAGAAGGAGGGCCATCCGACTATGAATGGCATATAAATCTAAAGATCAATTGAAAAACATTCATAAGAGTCAAAACCCCTCCACAACTTCTACATCTTCTAGATCTCGTTCAAAATCTCTGGATTAGAAATCTGAAGTTGTAGAAACCTCTCCCTCGTCTCCTGAAGTATTAAGACAACCACCTTCTTCAGATTACACTCCTGAGTCTCTCGAAGTTCACTCCTTAATACAGAAATTGGAACAGATATCCATTTCTGCTAAGAAACCTGAAAAGCCTGAAGCTTCTGAAGAAAGTGTCACTTCCCTATTACGAGATATTGGTGTATTAACTCGATTACAAAGTGAAAAGCTTGGAGTAACCCCTTTTGAGTTTCCCATTCATTCACGACGTAAGAAATTTGCCACATCAAAATCTGAATCAGATACCAGCGAGATCACATCACCTTTCCCTCCATTTACTCCCCCATTCACTTCTACTCAATCTGCCTCTTCTCAACTATCCATTTTTTCAACTCAAACAATTAGTGTTACTACCAGTAGTACTAGTCTAGTAGTAAGTTCTTCACCATCCCTATCTACTTCTAGATCTTCTTCCTCATCTTCGCAAACCCAGAAAAATGATTACCTAAGTATAATCCTGATGATGGTCTTCCTGCTGAAGAACATCTAAATAACTTTATGTTAGCCATGAACCTTAGTCGAGTTGCACATGAAGATGTTGTTATCAGATTGTTTGCAGGATCCTGGTACTTTTCCCTTCCAGCAGGCTCAATAAGAACCTTGGATGCTTTTGAAGAAATATTTCTTGCAAAATTTGGTGATGATAGAACCGTGGCATCTTTAATCAATGATCTTTCCAACCTAAAAGCAAGTTTAGATGAAAGAATCAAAGACTTCAACTCCAGATTTAACAAGTTGTTGAACAAAATCCCAGTTGCCTCTAGACCTATAGTAGATGTACAAATAGAGTGGTACACATCCTCCCTTCCCTCTAATATCGCAATTTTTGTAGATAGAGCCAATAAGGCTACCCTTGTAGAAAACATGAAAGAAGTGTTGTCTGTAGAAAGAAGAATTATTTCATTAGAAAAGAGATAACAGATAAAGAAAGGAAATTAAAGAAAGTGACATTCAAGGAATATTTAAAAAAGAAAGCTCCAAAGGACCCTTTCAACCTTGAAGGCCTTCAAAAAGTGCTAAAGACCATGTCAAATGAAATGGTCGAAATCAAGAAACAGGTTGCAGAATCATCTGCTCCCAAGAAAGATTTTCACCCATTCAAAAGAAATCCTTCTTCTACATCCCAACCACCAAATACTATTTCAAACGCTGAATCTGATCAAGAACCAGAAGAAGACTCAACAACCGAAGAAGAAGCAGAAACTAAAGAAGAAGTTGAGTTAAATGGAATGTGGGATTTTATTCTGCCAACTGAAGAGGAAGCAGAAGCTATGCCAGTAACTACAAGAAGTAAAAGCTCTACTGATACATCAACAACAAATCAGAAACAAAAAGTTGCTACTCCTGTAAAGGAGAAAACAGTAAGTAATAAATCCAAGACTACTCAAACCGATTCTATTCCATTAGATCCTCCAACTGCTTCCAAAACATTAGTAATCTCGGATATAGTGGAATACAATATAATCAAAGATATGAAAAAGACGAGAGAAAATATTTCATTACATGAATTGACTAAACTCAAACAACATCAAAAAATCTTACTTAGAGAGTTAAAAGTAGTTCCTATAGCTCCTTTACTAGCCACTGTAGTTACTCAAGCTGCTAAAGATATGGGAAAGCCTCCTTCATCTTCAAACAAAGTAAATCCCACAGACCTAGTTCTAATAGGTGATAGATCTATCTCTCATACTCCTCCATTTCTTCTTACTTATGAGATTTTCAACAAAAACATCCATAATTTCCTTATTGATTCAAGAGCCTCTTCAAACATCATGCCAAGAACTATGTGCACTAAATTAAATATCACACCTCAAAAATCTGTTGTACACATAGTTCAACTAGACATGACAAAAGTAGAGGTACTTGGAGAAGTGATATGTTTCAATCAGGCTTTCCTCTAACCCAAAAGTTTCACGGGTAATCGATATTCTAGTGGTTGATATGCCTGAATTTTATGGTTTAATTTCGAGTAGGGATTGGTATGAAAAGTTACACAGATAATTTGCAACTGATTAGTCTCATATGTGGTTTCCATACAATGGTAAACCTAACCAAATCAGAGTAGACCGTGAGAAATTCATGAAGTACACAGTCACTGATCTTGAGGGGAGCAATGAACCAATAAATTTCACCAATAATATCATCGGAAATTACTCAGCTGATTCATTCTTGGGATCCTTTAACGCACAAAGATCTCCCTTTCCGGATAATGTTGTAGTATCTCAGATAGAAAAAATTTCGCAAACAGATGCTTCCAAGTGTATAGATGTAGTTGATAAACTTGTAGATAATTCATTATTCTGGACTCTTTATTTTGATGGTTCCAAGTCTGAAGATGGTGCAAGTGCTGGATGTATCTTAATCATCTTGCAAGGAGAGAAAACCATGTTAGCCTGCAGGCTTGAATTTCAATGCACTAACAATACTGCAGATTATGAAGCATTAATTGAAGGGCTACACAAAGCCATTGGCCTTGATGTCAAGTATTTGCAAGTATATGGAGACTCTGAAACAATTATTAAACAGGTAAGAAACACAATCCATTATGTGTCTGGGCATCTCAAACATTATCAATCCCTAGCCCAGAATCTTACTTCTCACTTCACTGCTTTTAACATTTCTTCAGTCCCCAGATTACAAAATGCAAGTGTTGATTTACTTGCTAATGTAGCATCTAAGCTTATACCTTCAGAGGAATTTAGTCCAGATAGATTTTCTATAGAGTTAAATTTTAGACCATCCATTCCTGATAATGTAACAAATTGGAGAGTGTTTAATAATGATGCTGATATAATTGATTTCCTTACATTAGAAGGATCTTATGAGGAACAAATCATAGATGAACACGAACATGACTTGCAAATCAACCATAAACAAGATCAAAATCCAATTCCAAAGTCTATAGTCAAAATGGAATATCTCTATGATTTGAAAGACAGATTTAAAAATATTACCAACTCCAAGACTCAGAGTTCTACTTTGAGATTTGAAGTGGTAAACCTAGGTACATCTGAAAAACCTCAAAACGTCAACCTAGGTCTTGGTTTATCATCCGAAGAAAGGATATCATTCATCAAATTGTTGAAAACATATAAAGGTGTCTTTGCCTGGGATTATTCAGATCTCAAGACCTATGATACCTCTGTAATTCAACACACTATACCAATGACCTCTAATGAGAAACCAGTTCAACAGAAGCTTAGAAAGATTCATCCAAACCTTGAAAGCCAAATCAAATCTGAATTAAACAAACTTCTAAAAGCAAAGATAATCTTTCCCGTTAGACACTCAAAATGGGTATCAAATATGGTTCCTGTCAAGAAAAAGAATGGAGATGTTAGGATTTGTATTGATTTTAGGAACTTAAATAGAACTTGCCAAAAGGATAGCTTTCCTTTGCCTACCATGGAGAAAATATTGCAATCAGTTGCAGGCTCTGAGTTAATGTCTTTTCTAGATAGATTTTCATGATACAATAAGATTCTTGTACCTCCAGATGACAGACTAAAGAAAACATTTAGGACCAAGTGGGGGACATACACTTATTAGAATATGCCTTTTGGACTTATCAATGGAGATGCTACATTTCAACGCACCATGGATATTGCTTTTAAAGGTCTGATCAATAAATCAGTTGTTATTTACCTAGATGACATTACATTCTACTCTAGGAACAAAGGCAATCATTTGAATGACCTAAAGCATATTCTTGAAAGATGCAAGAAATATGGCATTTCTCTAAATCCCAAAAAACCATACTTTGCATTAGCAGAAGGCAAGCTTCTCGGATTCATAGTGTCCAAGAAAGGAATTTATATTGGTCCTGATAGAATCCAAGAAATTGAAAAGATTCCTCTCCCACATAACAAAAAGACCATGCAATCTTTCCTAGGCCAGATTAATTTTGTAAAAAGATTGTTCCCAATCTTTCATAGATTATTCTACCCCTTCAATCAATGACAAGAAAGAATGCAGTCTTCAAATGGGGTAAAAATGAAAGAGAGTCATTTGAGTTAATAAAAAAAGCCATTATCAACGCTCCTTCTTTAACAACTCCAGACTTTCTTAAACCTTGTGTATTGTACACATTTTTTTCTAATACATCATATGCAACAGTTTTGACACAGCTAAACGATTAAAACATCAAGGCACCTATCTCTTTTTTCAGTTCCAATTTACAGGGTGCCGAACTAAACTACTCAGCTGTTGAGAAACAAGATTTTGTTGTCTTTAAAACCTTAAAACATTTCAGACCTTTTCTCCTCAAAACTCATATAAAAATAGTAGTACCTTACCCTGTAGTAAGGAAATTATTGATTCAAAGAGAAGTGGGGGAGAAAAGAGCAAATGGGGTCACTACACTTCAAGAGTACGATGTAGAAATCCGACCAGCTAAAATTGTTAGGGGCCAAGATTTTTACAGAATGCTATCTGGAGCTTCCCATTTATCAACAGAAGAAGACCAAGGTAATGAAGTGAAAATATTAAAGGTAAGCCTCAACGACGCATAATCACAATATGTTGATTTGAAGTTTTATTTAAAGAATGGATATGCTCCTATGCATCTCAATTACAAAACAAAGCGTGCTTTAAGGTTGAAATCAAATCAGTATGAATTAATTGATGATGTATTATTTAGAAAAAATTATGATTCAGTGTTATTAAGATGCCTAGAAAAACTTGAAGCTGAAAAGGTTATGTAGGAGTTACATGATGGACCAGTTGGAGGTCATTTTAGAGGAAACACCACAGCTCACAAAATCCTGCATGCAGGTTATTATTGGCCAACACTATTCAAGGATGCACATGACTATGCAAGAAAATGCAAAACTTGTCAAACTGCAGCTGCAAGAGAAAAGAAACCAACATTCCATTTACAGCCAATGAATATCCAACAACCATTTGAACAATGGGGACTAGATATGATTGGCGAGATTGTTCCTAACTCTTCCAAGAAGGACAAGTACATCCTTACAGCTACTAATTATTTCACGAAATGGGTAGAAGTTATCCCACTAAAGGCAACGAACACAGAAAGTATTACAAACTTTATTGATCAGTACATAATCACTAGGTTTGGATTACCTACAACTTTAATGTTTGATAATGCATCTTATTTTTCTAGAAATATTATGGTATAAGTTGCCTTAAAAATAGGTTTCAAATTGAAGTATTCAGCCAACTATTACCCACAAGGTAATGGATTAGCCGAATAAAAAAACAAAAACCTTATCATAATCATCAAGCGGACTATAGACCAAAATCATAGGAATTGGCACAAGGCATTGACATTTTCTCTTTGGGAAGATAGAATAACACAGAAGGCCTCAATCAGTTCTTCTCCTTTTGCTTTAGTTTATGGAAAAGAAGCAGTTCTCCCCACAAACATAGCAATCCCATCTCTCGCCCTAGTGCAATTTATTAATGAAAATCCTTCCTCTTCTCTTCAAGCAAGACAATTTCAGATCCTTAAGCTTGAAGAAGAAAGAGAAAAAGCTAAAGCCACCCATTCCCATCATCAACAGTTAGTCAAAGCCTCTTTTGATACAACCTCTGCCAGTCATAAAACCTTTGAAGTAGGTGATCTAGTTTTGAAATGGGACAAAGCACGAGAGGAAAAAGGAAAACACACCAAATTCCAAAGATTGTGGGTTGGACCTTTCCAAATCATTGAGAAAATTGGTCCATCAACATTTCTTTTAGAAGACTTGTCAGGTAGAATAGAATCTTTGCTAGTTAATGGGAAAATCTTGAAAATATATTTTTCCTAGAAAAAAACCTCTTCTAATTTTGTATCATATTGTCTTTAAGATTCTTAGGAAAAATAAAAGTTAAACAGTATTTACTTCTGGCTTCTCGAAATAAAGTCTCTGATATTACTTCAATTTTTCGCTTCTATAAATAGGAAAAGTTAAAGAAATAATTAGAGCATTCGAGTATCAAAATGAACCATATTTCTTTGGAAAAACTTGACCTTGCTTAAAAAACTTATTCTATGAACAAGCTCTTATCTTTATAAAGTATAGATGTTTTGTTATCAGTCAAGAAAATAATATTTAACCTAGTAAGGACTCTCTGCAGATGAGTATCTCAAAACTCTATTATTATCATCCAAAAACTCTTAAAAAGAGTTGATGACTCACCCCATTTGATAAAATTTTCTTTTTTTTCAGAGTGTAATTCAAAAAGTATGCAAAACTTAAATGATAATAAGTCTCATTGCGAGCTTGTTTACCATGATCATAGGGGAATAATTAATCTGATATTACCAATACTGCATATCAAAACAGGGTAATAGCCAATGATCTAAACAATCAAAGGACAAGGGGTCTCATCAAGAGCCAGCTTGTTCAGTTTAACTACAACCAGTGAATGGCGTTGTCATTATTGGGTTACCAAGCCTAGACAATGTCTTTTAAGAAACTTAAAAAGAAAAATTACATGAAAGGAAAAAACAAGATCCAAATGAGAAAGAAAGCAAATAAATATCATTTTGAATTCTGAAAATTCCTTCAGATGGGACAATGAATAATTGTTGGTTAAAAGATAACCATTGGTGAGCTCCAGTATTGTAGCAATAATGCTACAACTCCTGGGGCTTCCTGTCTCTTAATTTTATCAACCCGGTAGTTCGTACAAACTTGGAAGCGGCGGTGCTATATGCAAAAGTACTAGCTCTTGTCGCAGCTGTCACTTGGTCAGCTGGCACAAGTCCGCTAGGGCTCAAGCCAACTTCTATAGGCTCTCAGAAGAAGCTTGCTAAATGATGGACGAAATCTAGCTCAGAGAAAACTAATCTACTTGGCGAAAATGAACTGAAAGCAAATCAAAGCATGTAAACCTAGGAAACCCTAATTTGACTAGTCTAACCTCTACAATGCAAAGAATGTGAATAAAACTTCTACCAATGCTGTCATTACTTCTAATAAGTGAAAATGCATGAATCTAATCTACTTGCATCTTAAAAGACACGTTTTTGTATTTTTTCTTTAAGTGGATGGAGTGATTGTGATTTTGTGCTTATTAGGGTTTGGTTGTGCAGATGGGATGGAGAAGGAAGGAAAGCATGGGAAAGGTTGGGGAGGTTAGGAGAGGTCCCTAGGGATCCTTAGCATCCATCCACAGAGGTTCCTCACGTTCAGAGGCTCAGCAACCGAGTGAGTGGCCTCCTACAGGATGTCTGCAGGGGTTTCTACAGGAAAGTCCTGTAAGTCTTCTACAGGATGTTCTGTAATTCTTCTACAGGATGTTTACGAATTGCATTTTTGAGGATGGATGGTTGATGGAAGATGCATGGATGGTTATGGAGGTAGGATGGGGGTCTGAAGTGACCTAGGAACTGATGGATGGAGTGATGAGATGATATGTGGAAGGCTGATTTGGCTTTAAGGTAGTTGAGACAACAATGGAGAAGAAGGTAAGGTTACTTGGCAAAAGAGAAGATAGGAGATGAGGGAACAGACTTGGTGATGGAGGAGCTGATCTGAACGAGGCTCAGATGAACGAGGAGGTGATGAAGATGATAGAGATGCCCTCAACAATGCTCATTCAAACGAATCAATGAATTCTTGCAAACAAACCAAGTCCTAGCTAACTTAATCTAATTATCAATGAAATAAATGAACAACAGCTTTGTTTGGAAAGAGAACCATGTACTTCACGTGAGAAAGAGCATTCCAAAAGATCTAAAAGCATAACAAACTCCTACCAATCGATTCTAAGCATAAAAAGCTACGTTACCCATCAAAACCAACTACCATAACAAAGCAAGATCTAAAGAGCAGATTTTTATTTCAAGAACGCAGCAAACACACATAAAGAGAAACAAGGGAGGTACTGGGCGCTTGAGATGGGCCCAACCCCAAGAGCTACAGCCTCCCATGAAAGATTTAGAGCTGGTGCAAAGCTGGATCCATCTTTATTAATCAAGAAATGAAAAGTTACATCAAAACTGTCCACAAGGAGAGCTTGAACATGAGCTGAAAGCAAAGCTACTCTATTGCATAAAAATCGAACTACAAACTAGCTGACTAATGGCTAAAACGAAATGACTAACTAGCTACAAAATGACTACCCACTAGCTAACCAAAATGAGGCCCCAAGCCTTCTTATTTATACAATTTGAGGACCCAATAGTCCTCCTAAAAGTTAGGGACTTGGCTGCCCAAGACTTGTAGTTAACAGCAGTCCTACTTGACTTGCTTGGCTGCCCTTGTGCTCATTGATTTGGTGGCCTTTGAACTCCGAGCTGATGGTGGAGAATTCGAGGTAAGGGCCCATAAATGAGGGGGACACCTTCCTACAAATCTTCTAGCTTGTTCTCCCACGAATTTGGCTGCCAAGTGCTCATTAAGACCTTCAATTTTGTCTCCAAGTTGACCAACAAGGCTACACAAAGCACCCATTAGACTTGTTGGCATAATGACTAACCAAATTCACTCTATTAACATAAAAATAATAAAAAACATGCAATAAACAAATGAGAATGGTGGACTAAGCCAAATTAGGAGGTTGAATGAGCCCAAATAATTGTACATTTTTGGGGCTCATCAACCATGTCGAGGCTATGAATGCT
Source organism: Pinus tabuliformis (assembly GCA_031772625.1). Taxonomy (NCBI): domain Eukaryota; kingdom Viridiplantae; phylum Streptophyta; class Pinopsida; order Pinales; family Pinaceae; genus Pinus; species Pinus tabuliformis. Next base: position 1,031,385,357 of record CM062805.1, read on the forward strand.
TGCTAGAAGCAGAGGGTCTATCTATGATAAATGAGTAAACAATAAAAACTAATTTGTAGAAGACACCTACTATATCTCTTTAAATCCTAGTATTAACTGATGTAAACATTTGTATTTTTATCATTACAAGAGTGAAGTAGTTGAATAATTAAATTGAGTGAGTGATTATGATTTGAGAGAAATGTTCTTTACTTTATAACTCATGCAATTATTATTCCTATAACTCTTCTAATTTTGAAAGTTTTAGAGATTTCAAAAGACCAATCAAAGATAGCAGGTTCTCCCAAGTGAATCGCCAATTGTTGTATTATGTAACAACCCCCCCATTTATAGGGATGGATAGTTAGTATTTGACATATAAATGGGAACCCTTTTAAAATTTTAGCCTTTGAAAATAAGTGATAACTCTAAAAATTTGCCTTAAACCTTTAGAATGGAACCCATACTTAAAATTTTATCATCACAAATCGCATCTCGCAGTTTTCATGTAACAATTATAAACATCGTAAAGAAAATCCTGAAATGCGATATGCGATAAAGCCTCCACTACGATTTTCCGATCGCGACACTCTAAGAAAATGCGATTGCACTTCGTAAGTCACAATTTAATAAAGCATGCCATTATGTTATCCCTTAAAAATTGCGAAATGCGATATTGAGGTGTTTCGCAATCGCATTTCGCATTATCTACAAATAGCGCTATGTTGCAACATTTGAAAGTTGTGATGCGGAAAATTAGGCGTAAAGTGTGGGAAGTTACTGCATTTTAATGAAATATCAAGTGGGTTGAAAGAGCAATTATTGTTTAACAACTCAAGGAGAGAAGTTAATGTTTTCAAGTCACGGCTAGTCAACATAGAGATTGCGTTCAAATCTCCCCATGATTCAAGTCATTTCAAAGAGCTCTTCAACCTTAATTGCCCTCTACTATTTAAGTTAATATATCTCTCTTTCATTTCATGAAAGCTTCAAAAGGGATGTCCTTACGGAAAGTAATGCAAAAATAGAAGCAACAGAGTGTTTCAGAATCTGAGGTTACAAAGATGTCGCCCATATTTTCTGATACAGTTTGCAGTGCTGATGGAGGAGCAACAATGTGGAAAGTTATCTATAATAGACTTGAAGATGAGCAGCCTGAAGTTACTGTTACCAAGGCAACAATCGATTCAATACAACCCTCGGTAGTTCAATTCAAAGACGTTGCTTGCTATTTTCTTCACAGAATAGGAGAAAGAGACAAGATACTACCATACACGGATATGATTAGATGGGTGCTGGAGAATGTCAATATTGAAGACAAACAATTCAAGAATTCAAAGATGGAGTTGATGGGATCATTTAAAGCCGAAGATTTGAAACAAATTTATCATCTTCTCGACCCTCAGTATATATATCATAGATCATTCCTGACCAAATTCTCAAACAAAATCCTAGGTGAATGCAGCCGAGGACACAGGGAAGGCACAGGAATAAAGGCTACAATAGAATCTAGCAAAAGGTCAGCTAAGAAACAGGTCAAATTAACCTAACTCAGGATACCGGTCCCAAAGGCGAAAGCAGCGATATGGAGCAGGAATGGGACCAGTTTAATAAAAAACTCCAAGATACTGCCAAAGTAATAGATATCCAAGAAAATATAGGATATCATACTCCAAAGCAAACTCAAAAAGTTTCAGAGTTTGAGCCAATGCACAAGCAAGGCATAAATTCACAGAATGCAAAAATTATACCTATGTTTCTGACATATGAGATGGTTACCAAAATACCTCCTTTAGATGTATTCTACAGCCCACTGCATAAGGATGTAGTAAGAAGATAGAGGAAGAGAAGGAGAGTGGAACAACTGAAATCCCACCAGGGAATGAACCAATGGATATAGTCTGGAAGGATATTCCTTCAAATCTAACTGAAAATTTAACCAGGTTGTCACAATTTGTAGGGGCATATGCTACTGCCACCATTGATAAATCCACTGAAGTATCTGTTTTGTTAAGGGAAAGAGAAGAAAGGATAGAACATCCTGAGCAACAACTGCAAATGGAGAAAACAAATGTGAACAAGCAAGCCACAAAACAAATAGTCCCAATTGAAACAAAGCATGGAAGTACTTAGGATAAGTCACGAAGTAGATATCTCAGCAAAGAATATGAAAATCCAAGAGTTGTAAGAGACTATGGAGAAATATAAAGACGACCCCACTGTTGATGAGTTCATGAAAGAGGCATTGGAGCTAAACTCCATTCTGTCAAAACAACAAGATCTATTCTGCCAGAAAATGTCCCATATCACCCCTTATTTGAATACCAGTGATCAATTAACAGATAAGGCAATTAATCAAAAAACTGAGTTTAATGACTTAAATACTAAGATATCTTACTATATTGAATGGAAAGAATCCGAAGAAGGAATAAGCACTAATATGCTAGAGATTGAAGAAACACATAAAGACATATTATTCACAGATTGGGATGCGCAGATCAAGTAGGCAGAATTGGCAGTAGCAAGAGCAGCAGGATTGGCAAAGAATATAATAAAGGAAGTCAATCATATTGTGCACACCACCAACTTGACCAAAGAAGGTGATCCAAAGTCACTACTAGATTTGAAAGATTTGGATTAAAACTGGAAAGCAAAGATAAAAATCCAAAGAGAGGCAATCACGAAATTATCAAAGACTTATTGGGACGCATATTGGCAATTTCTTGTCAAACCTCATAGCCAAATTATGATGCTGAATTGTTCACTCAATTCAACGCAAAGAATGTTTCCACCTCTTACAAATGCCATCTTTGCAGGATTAGCACCTCCTCAAGTAAAACCAATGTCCGACATATGCGACCTCAAGGAAAAGCTGGCAGACAACAAGACATTTTCATAGCCTCGAGTCATCAAATCGATTTTATTTTTAGAGTTAGTTACTAGTTAAGAGGAAGGTTGTTTGAAACCTCCTCAGATATTTTGTATAATCTATTTTTAAACTTTAGTTAGATAGTATTTATACCCTTCTCATGCATTTAGAGAAGGGTCCACTATTTTATCAAAAAAAATTTGCAAAGAATGCACTTGTAAGTTTGTGGATGCCTTTATGAAATTATGGAACATGGTCGTTACTTTTGAATATCAAACTACTTTTTTTCTTGATGCACTTCTGTATACTTGGAGAATAATTTGATTGAAGAAAGGAGCTGATCTATGTCACTAGTCAAATGAGCAGAACCTCACACATATGGTACTTTTATCTTGTATGATCAGTTATGTTTTATTAAATTAGTGATAACATTTCTTTTCATGAATTATATATGGAGTATGTTCTTTCTGTTACGTGTTAATTGCACTATTGTATAATACTTAGCTGAAAGCGTTTATTTTCATATATGATCATTAAATATATGCGATATAATTTACACATTTCTTTGACTAACTATTTAGTCAAAGAAATTATCTTTACATGTTATCATCTATGTTTAACACATGAATATTCTTTATTACCACGTGCCAAACATATATCTTTTTAGACCGCATATCGCACAGAATACCTCGGGTTTATATTAGATTAAGTTAATTAGATATTTGCATGTCAGAATAGGTCATTTAGTTATCATTATTCTTATTGCAAACACTTGAAAAACCACCCATCATCATTTTCAAACCCACATTGGGAAACTGGTCCCATCATTCCCAGTTGGAGCCACCACACCAAACGGAAAAGGAGCTGCTTTCAAGGTCCAGACTGGGTGGTTATCCCCCATGTTGGAGCAACAAAATTTTGAGGCTTCAACAGTACTCTAGGTGGGAAGGTAGGCATAAGAGTCCTTGAACTAATGTTTCTAGTTGGTTTATTTTGACTTCCCCTATGAACAAAAATCTCTCCATAATTATTGTTACCTCCATTGTTGTCTCCATTATTTGCATTGTTACCACCAATATTAACTCACAAGTGTCCAGCCATCGATTGTGTCAAAAGGTCCAACAATTGATTCTTTGCTCCGACTCTTTGCTCTACAACTTGTTGCCCTCTAACCAAGGCATCCAACAAATTGATGAAACATTCTTCAGGTTTTGATTTCCAGGATCTCTATCACCCATATTACTGTTGAAAATGCAACAAGATGGTGGAGCTTAGTGGAAAGGAGTCGCCTTCACTAAGTGCGCCCGCAGGCTATTTTTGGCGCAAAGTCTATTTTTTGACTATGTCTATTTTTAGACATATGGATCATGGTCTATGAGTTGCAGGATGCTATTGTGGATGATTGGTCATGTTGGAAAAATAGATGGACTTCTATTTTTAAACATATGGGCGGAGTCTATTTTTAGACTGCCAGGCTAAAAATAGAATGATCGAATATTATTAGCTCTTAATAATATTTGGACTATAAACATTATCTTATACTCTTGGAGCACTTCAGTTCGAGCTACGGATGTGGCGCATGCAACTGCCAGAAGGAAATACACTTTTCTTATGGGTCAGTTGAGCTATTGCATGATGGACTTCAGTTAGAACTCAAGTGGTTGAGTTTGGTGGAGTTGATTGAGGAGTTGATGGAGTTGTGTTCAGTTTGACTTGGTTGAACTAGTTGTATTTAGTCTAATTGCAGAATACACTAGTGATGAGTGATGTGAATTAATTATTAATTAGTTCACTAACTATTAACTCATAAAGCAACTAAAGAGTACATCAATTAACTCAGTGCATGGACAGTTTGTGGAGACAGGTGTTAGAGGTGGAGACTGCTATCAGTTGTGACTATAGTTGTGCATGCGATTTGTACAATCAATGATGGATATTTCCAATGAGGATTGAGCAGTACAAGCCAAGGAAAACGAGCTTGGATCATTCCTATTCTCACATTGGATTGCGCAGTAGAGGCAGGCAAACAACAGAGGATATTTGAACCTGTGACTTGATTCAGATCTGAGCTAGTTTGTGTGTAGCAAGTGGAGATAGTACTGAGTACTTATGAGGAGTATTGTAATATGTATTGTTACATGTTCTCTATCATTATAATATACAGATAGTTGGGGGTTTTCAACTGTATGCTTTCCCTGGTTACATATTATGTTAATGTGCGCATGCGATTGATGTTTCATTGTTTTTAATTCCACAAAATTGATGGTCAACGTAGAGGAGGTTATGTATTATGCATGCATTCCGCAATAGTTTATAATAAGGATAATATCTGCGAATAAGTGTTATATTATTCAAAATTTCTACACGGTATCAAAGCAGAGTTGATCATCAGATCTATTATTCAGAAAGTGGTTACATTTTATTTCTTCAGGCAGAGTCTGTAATCAGGCCAGGTAGCCTCTGGATTCATCCTTCTTTTGGAAGGTGAGATATCCAGTAAAAGCCCATACAGTCAATCTCTATACGAGAAATGCTTTGTTCTCACGAATTTTAGATCAGAAGCGGTTGAGTTTTGAGCTGGTGGAATTCGAATTTGCAGCAGTGTTTTCTTGGTGTCAAAGTTGAAATGTCTTTCAACAGATTGCGATTGGAGTATGCTCTTGAAGGCAACTTGAATTATATTGCATGGAAAGACAGGATGGAGGCGGTGTTAGATGACAATGGGCTGAAGGAGATCATAGAGGCTGAGGTCCCAAAGCCTACTGATGCTGCTCACGTTGAAGCTTGGCAAAAGAAGACAGCAAAGTGTCGAAGGATTCTTTTGGAGGGCGTGAAGGATCACATTGTGTCCAGCCTGCATGGAAAGGATTCTCTATACTTGATGTGGAAAGCATTGACAGATCTATTCCAAAGCAAGAGCGACTAGAGGAAGTTGGCGCTCAAGGATAAACTCAGAAACATTAAGTGTGAGAAAGGAGACAGTATGCCCAAGTATTTCACGAAGTTCACTCAATGTTGGGATGAGCTGGGAAGTGTGGGGGTGACTGTCGATGATGAGGACTTGGTGAGCTTGGCTCTCCTTGGTCTTCTGAAGAGTTGGCATTCCTATCAGGACTCTGTCAATGGTCGGGAGAAATTGCCAGGATGGGAGAGACTTTGGTCAGATCTTGTGCAAGAGGAGATCAGGCGGAATACCAGGGACAGATCTTCATCAAAGGCACCTGATGAAGAAAATTACGCTTTGGCTGCCAAAGCAAAGAAGGGGAAGAACAAGAAAGCTTCTCATTCCGGTGCGAAAGGCAAGAAACAAGACATGTCCAAGGTGAAGTGCTTTCACTGTCACCAGCACGGACATTATGCCACAAATTGTCCGCAGAAGAAGAAAAATAAGCAGGCTGCTGGATCTGCAGCGGGAGAGGCCTTAGCCTCGCAGTTTGAGCTGGATTTTTGTTGATCGCATGCTTGGTATCAAGTGTGATGGGATCGGTATGGTTCTTGGACAGTGGTGCGTATTTTCACATGACAGGAGGTCGAGATTTGTTTTCTGATCTAGAGGAGAAAGATCTTGGAGTGCACATCGAGATGGGCGATGATGGTAGATATAATGCGATTGGTATCGATACCATTTCCTTTGAGAGGGAGTCTGGTAAACCCTTCGTATTGAAGGAAGTGACACATGTTCCAGGATTGAAGAAGAATCTTATCTCTGTGGCGATGTTAGAAGACAAGGGATATGATGTTGTTTTCAGCGAGGGAAAGGCTTTCCTGTGCAGTAAGACAATTGGAGAAACCCGGAAGATAGGGGTTCGAGTCAGGAACCTTTATCAGTTGCATGCAGATGACTGCGCAGCAATGGCATGCAAGGCAGAAGGATTGGTGAGCCGGGATAATGGTGAGCTGTGGCACAGGAGATTGGGCTACCTTCACCATGGAGCCTTGAAGATACTACAGCAGATTACTACTGGGCTTCCTAAAGGCACTCTTGCACAGTCAGATCAGTGCAAGGGGTGTACTTTGGGAAAATTTGTGAAAGCCACCTTTCACAAGAAGGATAGTCGCGCCACGACGATCCTTGAGAGAATTCACACAGATGTGTGTGGACCTTTCTCAGTAGCTTCGACAGCAAAGCACATGTACTATGTGATCTTTGTTGATGATTTCTCTCGAAAGTGTTGGATCTTCTTCATGAAGAAGAAGAGCGAGACATACTCAAGGTTCTGTGAGTTCAAAGCACTGGTCGAGAAGGAATCGGGGAAGAAGGTGAAGGCTCTTAGGAGCGACAATGGTGGTGAATTCATCTCTGGCGAGTTCAAGGACTTTTGCAGCGCAGAAGGGATTCAAAGAGAGTTCATAGCTCCCCATAACCCATAGCAGAACGGGGTTGCTGAGCGGAAGAACAGAACGATCGTGGGTGCTGCACGGGTGATGTTGCATGATCAGGGCCCACCCCTTCACTTGTGGGCGGAGGCATGCAATACTGCAGTATATGTGCAGAACTGTTGTCCTCACAGGATACTTGGCATGAGTACACCCGAGGAGGTTTATTCTGGTAAGAGGCCTGATATTTCCCATTTGATGATTTTTGGTTCTAACGTTTACATGCATGTGACGAAGGATGCCAAGAAGAAGCTGGAGCCGACCGCAGAGGTTGGGATATTTGTGGGGTACACAGATACGCCCCACAACTATCGTGTGTATTTTCCAGACAGTCGCAAGACTGTTGTGCGACGAGATATCAAATTTCAGGAGGAGAAAGCCATGAAGTGTTCGCTTGAGAGGGAGCCACACTTGCATGCAGATGAGGAGCTATTAGTTCCTAAGGATGAGCTTCAGGACGTGGATCAGCCACAAGATGAAGTTCATGGAGTGGAAGAGACCACTCATGCAACGCCAACCATCAGAGGGCGAAAGCGCATTACAGAAGCTGAGCGACTGGCTCAAGATGCAGAGAAGGTTGTAGGACCACCTACAGCGTAGCGTAGACAGAGACAGTCACCTGATCGGTACACTGGATACATAGCTCTTGTGAGCAAATGTGTCGTGACTAAGCCATCCTCTTTCGAGGAAGCTGTGGAGGATCCCTCATGGGTAGATGCCATGGTGGAAGAGTATGACTCGATTGTCAGAAACAGTGCATGGGAGATTGTCCCAAGACTGGAGGGGAAATCAGTGGTGGGTTCGAGATGGATCTACAAAGTGAAGCAGGTAGCTGACGGGAGTGTGGAGAAGTACAAGGCAAGATTTGTTGCGTGAGGCTTTTCACAAATAGAGGGGATCGATTATGAGGATACCTTTGCACCTGTCGCAAGGTATTCTTCCATACGGATGATTCTTGCTCTCTCAGCGCAGATGGGGTGGCACATTCATCAGATGGATGTGAAGACTGTGTTCCTCAACGGAGTCATTGAGGAGGAGGTGTACATAGAGCAGCCCGAAGGTTTCGAGATCTTCAGCAGTGAGTCGCATGTGTGCAGGCTCAAGAGAGCGCTGTATGGGTTGAAACAAGCACCATGTGCTTGGCACACACGGATAGACAGTTATTTCACCAGACTTGGATTCTCCAAGAGTGAGGCGGATCCTAACCTATACCAGATTGTGGTGGAGGGTAAGTTGCTTATCATTGTACTTTATGTAGATGATTTGATTTTGACAGGAGATGAGCTGTTGATACTTTCATGCAAGGATAATCTTGCTAGAGAGTTTGAGATGAAGGACTTGGGCCTCCTTCATTATTTCCTGGGATTGGAAATTTGGCAGCGCAGTGGTGGACTATTTGTTTCTCAGGGTAAGTATGCTTGGGAGATACTGGATAAGTTCAACATGCATGGCTGCAAGCCTGTTGATACTCCTCTTCCTGGAGGTTGGAGGAAGGAGGATGCTACTTCAGCGGAGGTAGTGGATGCCATTGTTTATCGACAGTTGGTGGGGTCGCTTATGTATCTGGTCAATACACGACTCGACATATGCTATGATGTTAACCAGCTTTCACAAGCTATGGTTAAGCCAACCAAGCTCTTCTGGAAGGCAGGCAAGCATGTATTGCGTTATCTCAGAGGCACATCGAGATATGGATTGTGGTACAGACAGGAGGATGAGGTGAAGATATGCAGCTTCACGGATGCAGATTGGGCAGGGAGCCCAATGGACAGAAAGAGCACATCTAGAGGGATTTTCAGTATCGGATCGACAACAGTTTCTTGGTATAGCAGGAAGCAAAGATCCGTGGCACTCGGTTCAGCAAAGGCCGAGCATATGGTAGCAAGTTTGGCTGCATGCGAGGCTATATGGATGAGGAAGATCCTGGTCGGATTGTTCGGGTCACACTTGGAGCCTACAATGATTTATTGTTATAGGCAGAGTTGCATTAAACTCTCGGCTAATCCAGTATTTCATGATATATCTAAGCACATTGACATCAAGTACCATCATATCAAAGATTGTGTGTAGTGGAGAATCATGTTACTTTCGTACATTCCAACGGAGGATCAGGATGCTGATATCTTGACGAAGGCGCTCACCAGGAGCAAATTCGAATACCACCGAGGCAGGATAGGGGTTGCAGATAATCCATATCTTGTTGAGAGGGAGTGTTGAAAATGCAACAAGATGATGGAGCTTAGTGGAAAGGAGTCGCCTTCACGAAGTGGGCCCGCAGGCTATTTTTGGCGCAAAGTCTATTTTTAGACTATGTCTATTTTTAGACATATGGATCATGGTCTATGAGTTGTAGGATGCTATTTGTGGATGATTGGTCATGTTGGAAAAATAGATGGACTTCTATTTTTAGACATATGGGCGGAGTCTATTTTTAGATTGCCAGGCTAAAAATAGAACAGTCGAATATTATTAGCTCTTAATAATATTTGGACTATAAACGTTATCTTATCCTCTTGGGGCACTTCAGTTCGAGCTACGGATGTGGCACATGCAACTGCCAGAAGGAAATACACTTTTCTTATGGGTCAGTTGAGCTATTGCATGATGGACTTCAGTTAGAATTCAAGTGGTTGAGTTTGGTGGAGTTGATTGAGGAGTTGATGGAGTTGTGTTCAGTTTGACTTGGTTGAACTAGTTGTATTTAGTCTAACTACAGAATACACTAGTGATGAGTGATGTGAATTAATTATTAATTAATTCACTAATTATTAACTCATAAAGCAACTAAAGAATACATCAGTTAACACAGTGCATGGACAGTTCAGTGGAGACAGGTGTTAGAGGTGGAGACTGCTATCAGTTGTGACTATAGTTGTGCATGAGATTTGCACAATCAATGATGGAGATTGCCAATGAGGATTGCGTAGTACAAGCCAAGGAAAACGGGCTTGGATCATTCCTATTCTCACATTGGATTGCGCAGTAGAGGCAGGCAAACAGTGGAGGAGATTTGACCTATGACTTGATTCAGATCTGAGCTAGTTTGTGTGTAGCAGGTGGATATAGTACTGAGTACTTATGAGGAGTATTGTACTATGTATTGTTACATGTTCTCTATCATTATAATATACAGATAGTTGGGGGTTTTTAGCTGTATGCTTTCCCCGGTTACATACTCTGTTAATGTGCGCATGCGATTAATGTTTCATTGTTTTTAATTCCGCAAAATTGATGATCAACGTAGAGGAGGTTATGTATTATGCATGCATTCCACAACAGTGTATAATCAGGATAATCTCTCTGAATAAGTGTTATATTATTCAAAATTTCTACAATTACTTGTATTTTGTCCCTCAACTACCCTCTATCTTTATACAACTAAATTTGTAGTAGGCATGTTTCTACGATTATTACAATGGTGTGTATAAGGTATTGTGACATATCACTGTACTATCATATTGAACCCTTAAGGATGGCAGTATACACTACTCTAATACCACTATAACATACACCCTTTTTTTTGGTTTTGCATTTGAATGTGTTTATAGAAGAGAGATATGCAAAATATTTGTTTGATGATGATAATACTGTTGGGCTCCAAAAATGGCACTCATTACCATACATTTTTCACCTATGCTTCCATCATTTCGCTCACTATTCATCACCTTGTCACTCCATTTTTCCTACTATTCACCATTAATGGGTCTCATTCATATTTTCCAAATATTGTTTATTTTTAAGCATTTTTGAGAGAAATTCTTGAATAAATATTAGAAAATAATATATTTTACTTTATATATGGAAAGTGGGTTGTTTTGGTGACATGTGTAGGTTCCAAGGAAGCTTCCAAGACACCTTTATGTGGCCTTGAAGGATCAAATTCGAATTTCAAAAGATAAGCTTCATGGAGGAGATCATGGAGGATAGGGTTATGTGTCATCATTGGTTGAGAAATATGTGGGTCAAAGGAGAGAATAGTGGGTCTACATTTATGAGGTTGTTATCTTAGTTTTTGTATAAATAGGAGCACCTCCTCCATTCCAAAGGAGAGGACTCTTAGAGCATTGTATCCAATTGATGATGGAATAGAATAAGGCTTCATTTTGCATATATTTCCATTATGTAGTTTTCTTTCCATTATGTAGTTTTAGATTTAGTTTTCTTAATGTAGTATATGGAATAATTTGTCTTGTTCTTAAGAGAATTGAGCTCACTCTAAAAGGATGAGAGAAACATTTTATTTCATATTAGATCTTGTTTCATTTCATTGTTTATATGTTTAAGGATTTGATTGATGAATGGGTTTTAAATTAGAATCTTATCAGCATGTGAGAGGATACCCAAGGGTCTAAGTTAGGCTCTCTCTCTATTTGATTTGCATGATAATTAAAATTCATTCTTTTGCTTTTATGTTTCAAGTATCATATGAGGAGATACCAAGAGTCTAAGTTAGGCTCTCTCTCCAATGATTTATATGGTAATTGAAATTCATTCTTTTGTTTCAAGTCATTTCATTTCTTATGCTCATGAATGACTCTTAGTTTAGTTTGGATTAGTACATGAGAGGACAATCAAGAGACTAAGTTAGTCTCTCTCTCTACTTGAATCTAAACAATAACTAAGTTCATTCTCTCGTTTTCATTTTAAGTTTTTAGTTTTAGGAATGATTTCTCTATGATACTGCAAGGAAGGACAACCAAGACCTCCTTAGTTAGGAGCCTCTTCCCTCGCATTTCTCAGCTCAAGTTAACTCCTCCCAGGATATTGAATCTACGTCAACTGGAGATTCTGATGATATTTCTGGAAAATACCATACGCCGGTACCAATGCAGCAGAGTATGACATCAACCGAGGTCATGTAGGTCCTGCAGGTTTGCAAGGATCAGCGGTGCATTGAAATTGGCCCAAGGCTGCACATTTGATCTTACATAGTATGATGATATCTTCATCCTTGTCAGTTCCTGCTCCGCTTTTGTCAGTTGGTGCATCATCTCAGTCATCTCTAATAGGGTCTCCAGCCAGTTTTGACCGCGTTCTGGATAGGCGGCATAGGATTCAATTATGCAAATCCTCGATGTTTGGATCCAGAAATCTTCGCCCGGATCCAGGTGGAGGTTATCTAGTTCCGGTGATGGCTTCGTTTGTTTCCAACGGCAGTGGCCTTCAACCGAAAAATGACGTTTGCAAGCTCATCCTCTGGTGCCAGCTCGTCAAAGAAAGTGAGAGATATAAAAATTTCGATAATGACAGAGTTATGAGATGCAAAGAAGCCGATCCAAACGCAGAAGTCGATCTTGGCTTTCTTGGTTGCGTAGGGATCCTCCTGGATCCAGGGCACAAACGAAGACAATCAGATCCATCCTTACTGCCGGCGGTTTAGGAGCTCGGTGATTTGCTGCATAAAAATTGGTATGAATCCTTAATGGATCAGGTTTCATTTAAATGTGACGGGTTTGCATGGTTAACACGTAGATTTTAGCAATAAATATGGAATTGTATGACTGTGCCGTGTCAAACATAGCCCATAAACAGTGCAGTCTTGTTGAATGTTGAATGGCGGTCATTGGTATTGGCGGTCATTTTGGTAGCTGCTGTTGGAGAACAATCTAACGCAAACTCATTTATTTTCTTCGGGGCAGTGTATTCTTATTTTTCCGTGAATTCCTTGGTAATTCTCGGAATTAGATAAGATATCCCATAGATCAAGGCCTGCGTTTCCTGTTAAATTGGATTTTCTTTTACATCTATGCTATTATTTTCTCAGCATCTGCAACACTCCCTGGCTTTCAACATCATTTTCCCTGCACCTTTGTGTTAGTTAGGGATTCTCCTCCCTAGCCTCATAATTTCCTTTCCGGAATTTTTAGTTGGGTGACCAGGAGATATGGCTGAGCAATTCGTTAGATCTGCTGGTGTCTGCAAATACCTGCTTTTTACTTTGACATTGTTGCTCTCAGTGCTCCGTTTGATGCAATGCAGAAATGTGGCCGATTTATCAGCACCTGAAGTGGCTGGTGTGAGACTGCCTCACAAACGCCATGTTGGATTCGGCACTCTCTCCAATAAGTCCGGGAGAAGGAGAATTTCTGTTCGCGGCGAAGATTGGCACGCCATCCCAGTCCTTTCTTGGAATCCTGGACACGGGCAGTGACCTGATATGGGCGCAGTGCTTGCCCTGCACTGAATGCTATAAGCAGACAGATCCAATCTACGATCCCTCCAAGTCTTCCACTCACGGATCTTCCGACGTTTACGTGCGATGCACCCAACCAATGCCGCTACACGTACGAGAACGGTGACAGTTCCATAACAAAAGGGATCCTTGCGTACGAGACGTTGTCTCTTTCTTCTACAAAACTTCGCCGTATTGCGTTTGGTTACTCGGATAACAGCACGGGAGCTAGCTTCGGTGGCGCCGATTATTTTCAGGGTTTGAAAGTCGGGGCCGAGCTTTGTTACCTACTGTAGTTCTCCAATCCCTGCAGGGAGCGTCAGGATCCAAAGCTGAAACAAATTCTTTGAATTCTTATTTTATTGAAAAATTCTTTTTGGCTTTCAATTCTTAACGAAGAACGATTCTTTAGATAAGCAAATGAGCCTAAAGATCAGGATTTGTTTGGCATAATGGTGAAAGTCTGTGTGGAGGCTTAAAGATCTAAGCTGTTGCAGGTTTAGAACTGGAGAAGATTAAGCGGAGAAGATTACGGCACGTAGAGCCCTGTGAAAGCATTCGGGGCATCCTTGATCTCTGGTAAGAATTTTACTTGTGGCCGACGTTGTTTCATTTGTTCTTGCATGGACTGATGGCGAGGCGGTGAAATGGATATCACTGCCTTCGTCGAACTGCTGATTTTGATTGCCAGGGCTACCGGCATTTGGCAAGAGAGCAATGCTTCGCTGCTCAGAGGAAATGCAGCCGGAACATAAGTATTGAAGACTTGACAAGTGAAGTTCCGGGTTGATATAGAATTTCAGCGTTAGCGTGTCATAAGTATTGCTACATAAATCCTTTATCGTTCATCTTTAAATGATAACGGCCATCGATTCTATGAATTAGAGCGATTGGGTCACTTCTTTGATCGTAACTTTGTTGGTTACTCATCGGGATTGAGGCTTTTCATTTACATATCTAAATTTCAATTTTTGTACAGCATTAGAAAAAAAACAAAATAATTTTTATTTTTAATTAAAAAAAAAAAAACAAAATTTTTTTTTTTTTTTTATTTGTTTTGTATTTAAAAAAGAAAAGAAAAAGAAAGGCTAACTTTATTTTAGTAATAGATTTTTATTAGGTTTTACATTTAAAAATAAATAAATAAATAAATTTGTGTGTTATTTTTTTTAATTTGTTATTTGCATAAAAATAAAAAAAATTATTTTGTAGGGTTGTTTTTTTTATTTAAATAAAAATAAAAAATATTTTGTGTAATATTTTGGATAAAAAAAAAAAAAAAATCACAACCACACAAAATAATTTTTATTTTTATTTAAAATAAATTTTTCCTTATTTTTATTTTTTATTTTTAATTAAAAAAAAAAAAAAAAAAAAATTAACTTCATTTTAGTGATAGTTTTTCTTTATTAGGTTTTGATACATAAAATTTTGTTGATTTTTAAAAAATATTTCAACTTAAATAATAAATTAAAACATTTATGTTTTTAATTTATTGTTTAAAGGAAAATCTAAATAAATAAATAAAATCAACATAAAAAAATTAAAAAAAATATGTTTTCATTTTACTTATTACTTTTAATATTTTCTTTTTAAATTTGTTGTTTAAAGATTAAAAACAATAAAAAATAAAAATAAAAAATAAAAACAAAAATTCACAAAATTCACACAGATTTGAAAATAAAAAAACGGATACTTGGAAACACATTTCGAAAATCGATTGGAGGATTTTTACGACGATAACTTTAATTTGGCATCACATCTTTCTGTTGTATGCTTTACAATGCACTAATATGCAGGACACAACAGATCATTCAAATGACCATCTTTTCGCCAAACACATTTCAGAAGTTATCTGACAGGGAGTATTATTTTTCACAGTTGTTTTTAAGATTGGATTGAAAATTGATATCATGAATTGAGTTACTTTCAACGCTTTGATTTTTCCTAAATCTGTTTTATTTGGTATGAAATTTTTGCGTAAGAATCATGAAGAAAATGCGCAATTCTTCTTGAACAAACTTATGTTTTCTTTCTGCCAAGTTTTTTTACAGGTTACAGGAAAACAAAGTGCTCATTCAGGAGATTACATTGTGACGACAATTAGTCTTCCAAAGACTAAATTCATGAAAATTCTAAAGACAAATCCATCTCCACAACCACTACTTTCCACCTCCCTTTCTGAAAACAATTTTGAATTCCACCAATCGTACATCCATAAGGCGTGACACTTCCATATCCATTTTTCACAGCAAGATTTCATATTCATACATCATGCATTTCCTTACATCCATACATTTTCTTTGTCATTACCATTCCCCTTCATTTCCGCCAATAAAACCCTGCTTGAGTCAAAGTCCTAGAGTCTATGTATCATTGAAAAAACACCTAGAGGCTTGCATGCCTTAATGGCAAGTACTCTTGCCAATGAACAATGGGAGTACATTAATATCCCTTGTTCGTTGGATCTTGTAGGTGACTCGACCACGACAAATTTATTCGTACCTACCAAGATGTGTTAGGCATCCTGACTCCCATTGGAATCAACGGTGGAAGCTCTTGTGTTGGTTAGGGGCATTCATTAACGGCCACTAAGTCAACAACTTCTTGCTATGTTCGACATCGACACATTTAATCACATAGTAAGATTTGTGCCATCGAGCGTTGAAGACTTGAAGACCCATATTTTGTAGCAGATGAAGCCAATTTCCATTCATTGTATTTCCATTCATTGTATACATTGTATTTCACTTGAGGACAAGTCAATAAATAAGGCTGGGAGGGAAATGTAACTTCTATATTTTGTATACCTTCCAAGCCTTATATATCTTCAACCATATTCAGTAGACTCATCAGATTCATCATCCAGCAGCAGATACAACTTTCAACCATGTTCAGCAGACTCCTCAGATTCATCATCTAGTAGCAGAGGGTCCAACAGTCGATACGACAATACAGATCCATCTTTCATCCACAACTTGAAGAAGAAGCTTCAGATCAGAATTGTGGCAGCTGAACATGCATGATTCATCCACTTCCTTAGGTAAGTAAGGTATGATGTTTTCTAACCTTTAATCTTGAAATTCTTTTTAGATGCTAAAATGATGATATTTGGAAAATATTCCACTATTTCACTATTTCCTTTCTCATTTAAAATTGCCAAAAACCATCAGTTGGGGAGGGGGGAATTTCACACTTCATTCTTTTTCCTCATTCATATTACATCTTAACCCACATAGTCTTCCCACAATAAAAACTACTACAAAATGATGAGCATATGATTGATCTCAACACAGTAAATAATGATTGTAAACACAAGAACCAATCATTAAAAAGAGATCTCAACAAAGTAAATAATGATTGTAAACAGAAGAACCAATCATTAAAAAGAGATCAAAGTAAATAATGATTGTAACACAAGAACCAATCATTAAGAAGAGATCAAAGTAAATAATGATTGTAACACAAGAACCAATCATTAAAATATGTCAATGCTTTGCAAACAAATAAAAGTTATCCAAAGATGTGCAAAGTTAAAAAGAAGTCCATGATTGAAAGATGTTTGTTACACAAGAACCAAACATCTTGTAAAAGGAAGCTCATTTAAGAATCAAATCAAATAAGTCATTGTAGTAGCTTGCATGAGGACATGCAAGAACTTCAGTTGGGGAGTATGTTGGGCTCCAAAAATGGCACTCATTACCATACATTTTTCACCTATGCTTCCATCATTTCGCTCACTATTCATCACCTTGTCACTCCATTTTTCCTACTATTCACCATTAATGGGTCTCATTCATATTTTCCAAATATTGTTTATTTTTAAGCATTTTTGAGAGAAATTCTTGAATAAATATTAGAAAATAATATATTTTACTTTATATATGGAAAGTGGGTTGTTTTGGTGACATGTGTAGGTTCCAAGGAAGCTTCCAAGACACCTTTATGTGGCCTTGAAGGATCAAATTCGAATTTCAAAAGATAAGCTTCATGGAGGAGATCATGGAGGATAGGGTTATGTGTCATCATTGGTTGAGAAATATGTGGGTCAAAGGAGAGAATAGTGGGTCTACATTTATGAGGTTGTTATCTTAGTTTTTGTATAAATAGGAGCACCTCCTCCATTCCAAAGGAGAGGACTCTTAGAGCATTGTATCCAATTGATGATGGAATAGAATAAGGCTTCATTTTGCATATATTTCCATTATGTAGTTTTCTTTCCATTATGTAGTTTTAGATTTAGTTTTCTTAATGTAGTATATGGAATAATTTGTCTTGTTCTTAAGAGAATTGAGCTCACTCTAAAAGGATGAGAGAAACATTTTATTTCATATTAGATCTTGTTTCATTTCATTGTTTATATGTTTAAGGATTTGATTGATGAATGGGTTTTAAATTAGAATCTTATCAGCATGTGAGAGGATACCCAAGGGTCTAAGTTAGGCTCTCTCTCTATTTGATTTGCATGATAATTAAAATTCATTCTTTTGCTTTTATGTTTCAAGTATCATATGAGGAGATACCAAGAGTCTAAGTTAGGCTCTCTCTCCAATGATTTATATGGTAATTGAAATTCATTCTTTTGTTTCAAGTCATTTCATTTCTTATGCTCATGAATGACTCTTAGTTTAGTTTGGATTAGTACATGAGAGGACAATCAAGAGACTAAGTTAGTCTCTCTCTCTACTTGAATCTAAACAATAACTAAGTTCATTCTCTCGTTTTCATTTTAAGTTTTTAGTTTTAGGAATGATTTCTCTATGATACTGCAAGGAAGGACAACCAGGACCTCCTTAGTTAGGAGCCTCTTCCCTTGCATATTATATTGAATCATAAATAATTTAGTTAGACATAGGTTAGTTGCCTACTCCTGCATATATTGTGTTGGCATCATCACAAGCTTACGAGTTTCCCTGGTCGATAGATGTTGGGCTTCAGTTTTGATCTCATTTTGCTTTGATAAACTTATCTAGTTATCCATTTATCCCTCATTTTCACTTCATCCATCTCATTTTAATGAATATTTGATGTCTAATCAGGTATTTAGCTTTAATTTATCAATTTCTAAAGTTTTTATTAAAGTTTGATTTTAAGTGCAATTTTGGCAATTTCAGAAATTCCCGTAATCACTTCACGTTGGATATGGATGCAGGCCACTTCAGCACGAATGGGATGCATGAATAGGAAGCTTGGGAACTAGGATCAAGCCACCTATGCTTGGTTCCAACAGAACGAGTTTTCTTATGCCTTTTTGGAGCTAGTCAATCATGACTAGTCATCCAGAAATCCCATCTAAATAGGGCTGTTTTGGGATTCCATGATCTTAGTCATATTTCTTGGGATGGTGGAGTTGGATTCGACTTGAATAGGTGGACTAAAGTAGATATGATTGTTAGAGTAATTTTAGATCAGTTGGTTTCATGAACTCATTATTTAAGAGCCACACTTTGATGGCTCAACACACTTGACATATGATACTATTATGCTGTAATATTTTTGGTTTGAAGACTTGAGTTGGAGACCTATGTTACTTTCATTTTGCTGATCAATACATGGATGTTTTGCTGATCTAAAGCTTCTGATATCATCTTCATTAGTGTGCAAAGCAAGGGTGGAGGGCCCCCACTCCAAGCTAAGTACACTTCCAAGTTAGACTAGTTTTATTTCATTGCAAATCTGGTTGATGATAGCTTTAGTTTTTCAAAGTCTTATTTCAGATTGTATCATGGTTATGAATAGTGATTGATTTCATTTGTTAATGGTTTATTCATCATCTAATTGAGTGGGAAAACAAGTGTTCAAGTTGGGCATTCTCTCTATGAAATGGTGAATTAGAATTAGTCTCTTTCATTTACATGCAAATGGTTTGTTTTCATTTAGATTTATATCTTGAGATGAATGAGTTATTATGGAAAGCTTTGAGTGTCTCTTAAGTTAAGAGCCTTTTTCATGTATGATTTATGCATCTTGAGTCTTTGATTATAATCTCTAATTCATTGAAGTAATACTTGAGGAGGAAGTAGATTTCTTGAGTCAAGAACTCTTCCAATGTTCCCTCTTTTGAATTTGTTTCAGCTTTGGATCCTGACGCTCCCTGCAGGGATTGGAGAACTACAGTAGGTAACAAAGCTCGGCCCCGACTTTCAAACCCTGAAAATAATCGGCGCCACCGAAGCTAGCTCCCGTGCTGTTATCCGAGTAACCAAACGCAATACGGCGAAGTTTTGTAGAAGAAAGAGACAACGTCTCGTACGCAAGGATCCCTTTTGTTATGGAACTGTCACCGTTCTCGTACGTGTAGCGGCATTGGCGTCTCTGAATAAGTGTTATATTATTCAAAATTTCTACAATTACTTGTATTTTGTCCCTCAACTACCCTCTATCTTTATACAACGAAATTTGTAGTAGGCATGTTTCTACGATTATTACAATGGTGTGTATAAGGTATTGTGACATATCACTGTACTATCATATTGAACCCTTAAGGATGGCAGTATACACTACTCTAATACCACTATAACATACACCCTTTTTTTTGGTTTTGCATTTGAATGTGTTTATAGAAGAGAGATATGCAAAATATTTGTTTGATGATGATAATACCGTCAACAATGAAATAACTCAAAAAATAACAATATTTAGGAAAACTCGTAAACTGATATAATTCAAATTTATTCTTAGAGTTGGGATTCCAATGTACGATCAAAATGAACAATACCCAGATAACCAAAACGATTTTAAAACATAATTCAAGCATTCCCATTAAATCAAGAAATGCATAAGTATGACTTTGAATTGAAATATGCAAAATCAATATAGCAATGTTAGTGTGGAAACAATATTATAGCACAATACTATAACAATGACACTGCAGCAGTGTTACTATAACACAATATTGTAACAAGCTATAAATTCCTTTTTTTTTACCACAAATATCCTCAAATATGCTCTAAACTATATATATCAAACTAGTGGTGATCTCTAATATGTGAAATCACCAAGATATTCTCTAGATTATATCTCTCAATAACATGGAGAATGTCACTTACAAAGGGTTTTGTCCTCACAAACCAAGAAGAAGTAATCTCCTCCAAAAAATGGCAATATCAAATATCAAAACCAAAATATGAAATGAAATCTATAAAGTTTCCTTTATAACTTTCCCAAGCAAAATCATTTTTAATCTCCCAATTAAAGGCCTCATTCTTCTTCTTCTTATTCTTCTTTTTAAACAAAAAATATTTCACTTTATAACTCGCCCTTATAGTCCCTTCATTAAAAATATTACAATAATGATAAAAATTAAATGTTTGATTTAACTTTATTAATTAATAACTTATTGTTGTTTTATTCTAGTCCATTAGTTTGTATAAAATGTTGAGATAGACATCAAAATTGAACCCACCGATAATACTAAAAATATTAACCTTGCCAGCTAGCCCAATGGGTGCTCAAAACTAATTTACTAAAAATAGTAAGTGTTGGAAAACTATCTTGAAATCATTCCAGAAAAAGAGATCCTACTCATAATCTCGATGAGATCTCAACGAACCATCAAACACTATCAAATTGCTAGATTAATTGCTTCCAAGATTCCCTAACCATAACCCAATAACCTTCGAAAACTAATTAATAGATTAAAGATCCACCAACTCAACTAATTAAGAAAAAGGCATTATAAAACCACTCAAATTATATAAATGCATATTAAAAGAGCATTACTTTCAAAATATAAATGACACTTCAAATCATGTGTATATATTTATTTAATATATTTTTAATAATTTTTTTCTTAAAATTATATTGTTTTAATTGAGAAAAGGTTATTTCATAAAAATATGTAATTTTTTAAAAATTGTATTTTTCAAATTTTTTTTTTTAACCACATGGTGAATCGGTCACTGCCAGTCCTAATCTATGGGAGGTCCAGGATCCTCGTAGCTGCCACTATAACACCAAGAGTACATCCAACTACCTACAAGTTGATATACTAAGATCCTAGCATCCACCACAGCAGGCCAATGTACTCAATAAAATTTGAACTGTAATTTTCATTTTATTAAGAAATATAAACACCTATTTTATATATAAGTCAGAGTACTTAAAAGAAACTCACCCTTAAATATATAGGAAAAAGTTGGCTTCACAAAAGAGCTAAAAAATAAATGGCCCAAAGATTGATATACTTCTTATGCATAATTTTCAAATAAACTAGGATTTTAACACAGCGCTAATTGTCATCGTTAACCTCAAACAATGCACCTAAAACGTTTATAAAAGTCAAAATCAAAATCATCAAATTTAACATTACTATTTGGTTGTTAGCTATTAGCTATTAAGTGAGTGCATTATTATTAGAGAGAAAACAACAACATTTTCCTCTATGATTTCCATCTCACCCTTAAACACATCCAACACTTTCTTTCACCTTTGAGCTCTCAATGTATATTAGAATAAAAAACTATTGTGAAACTTCTTTACAGTAACTTCACATTGGAAAACAACATTTTATTGGAACTAGACTCCTGCGCTGCTACTCTGATCACCCTCGGCCCTGCCCAGATCCGCTTTCTGCGCGTCCTGCAGGCTGCGCGCAAGCCCGCACTCCACCGTTCTGCACTCTGCGGGAGGGCTCGCTCGTTACTCTCCGCCTGCCATGCGGTCGGCCGATTCATTGAAGGCTTGAGCAGGCCCGGATCGAGCTTGGCAGGCTGCTTGGGACCATGGAGGTGCTGGGCACTCCCCAGGCGGTGTTCTCCCCTCCCCCCCCCTCTGTCCTCTTCAGCTGAGGCCTTCAATCGTCTCCTGGAAGGTCTCCCTAAGAAGAAGAATGTCGAAGCTGCGAAATTCATCAAGAAACTGGACGATATTCCTGAGATCTCCCTCCCTCCGGAAACCCCGATCCAGGTAGCATTGTCCTTGTCCGAGAGAGCTCTTGTTGGCCAGTTCACCGGACTATGGCCTTCCCCCAAATCCACAGAGAACTGGGTCAAAAGAAACTGGGCACCGTTGATCCAAGAAAGTGTGACTTCTTACTTCTTGGGGAGAGGATTCTTCCTCTTCGAGTTTACCTCAAAGGACGACAAAGACCTGATCTTTCGAAACAGCCCCTACTTCATGGGCCCCCAGGGTCTATAACTGAACAAATGGACTCCGAACTTTGATCCGGCAGTGGATGTACCCAAAGCTGTCCCAGTGTGGGTCAGGCTGCCAGATCTTCCAATGCATTGCTGGAACTGGGACTCATTGATGCACATAGGAAATGCCCTGGGGAAATTTATAGATCGGGCAAATAACAAGGATCAATATGATTGTGCCAGGATCTGCGTGGAGGTGGATCTGGAGGAGGGACTTCCAGAGGCCATTAAAATCAAGGTTGGAAGCTGGACACACATGCAGAAACTAGACTACGAACAACTGCCCTTTAAATGCCGGAAATGCCATGTTTATGGCCATTTCGCCAGAAGCTGTCCGTCCAATATTGAATCTGTGCAAGGGAAGGAGGACGGCTGGAACCAAGTCAAGCAAACTAAAAATTTTCTCAAAGCTCAGAAGGTGGGAGGATCTAATGGCAATCCTCATCAGGGCCCTGCTCAGCAGACCCAGCCCAAGACTACCCTAGAAAACAGGTTTGATCCCCTCAACTCTCAACTAGAGGACACCCATGAAGTCGAGGCCCAGAAATCAGTCACTCCAGAGAAAGGCGGTTAGCCCAATCCCTCCAAAGACTCAGGCATAGCAGAAAGCTCAAAAGTAACCCTAGAAGAAGTTGAGGAAGAGGACCAAGAATCGGAAGACTCGGAGGAGGAAGGAGAAATAGGAGACTCCCAAGCCTCTGTAAGGAGATCTACAAGAGGGCGCAAAACAGATCGGGAGAAAAGGGAGCATGAAACGTATAAGGACAAGTTGCAGGGCAGCCAACCTACATTGGAGAAGTTGTTAGCAAAAAAACCAAAGATGGCTAGAAACCAGCATCAAGGCTCCAAGGGAGCCCACCAAAGCAAAGGTAAATAATGAAAATCATCTCCTGGAACTGCAGGGGTATGGGGAGCAAAATCAAAGAAGAGGCAATAAGAAATTTAATAAGAATAGAAGCCCCGGACATACTCCTCCTCCAGGAGACCAAGATGGAGGATTCGGGCCTCCTTCACCTAAGTAGAAAACTATGGAATAAGAGCAAAGTAGCTGCTATCTCAGCCTGAGGAGCCTCTGGAGGGCTAGGATCTCTATGGAATGATAGCATGTTCTCACTAATATCTGAAACTTCAACCACCCACTGGTTCATGTTGAAGATGCAACATTTAGTTACTAAAGAAACCTTTTGCCTCTTCAACGTTTATGTGCCGGTCAGCGCTGGAGAAAAAAAGTCTTGCTGGGATTCATTAAGAAACCAAGCGGATCTGGGCATTCTAGAAAACATCATCATTGCAGGAGACCTAAACCTCACGCTGCACTCTACAGAAAAGCGTGGAGGAACCATTGTGCAAGACCCGACAAGGGAATGGGCAGAAGATCTTCTCCAAGACTGGGATCTGCTAGATATCAAGCCTCTTTCAGGTAAGTACACATGGTCAAATAAAAGAATAGGGCCTGGGCATATTGCAGCAAGGCTAGATAGATTTTTTGTGCAAAGTTCCTTCCTTCTGTTTGGTTTAGATGCCAGCATGCATATCCTTCCCTGTAGCACCTCTGACCATAACCCCATCAAGCTGATCCTCCGAACCCTCACGGATCTTGGCCCCATCCCCTTCAAATTTAGCCCTCTTTGGATCAAGGAACCCAGCTTCCTGCAGATTGTCAAGCAAAGTTGGTCTCAGCCAGTCAATGGCTCTCCATTCTATATCTGGGAAGAGAAACTCAAAAGAGTGAAATCTGCCCTAAAAAGCTGGGCCAAATCTCTTCCTAATCCAGCTACTGAAAGGAAAAATATCCAATGCATGCTAGATGCCCACCACCAGATCTTGGAAGAGGCCCATATCTCTAAAGAAATTCTTGACAAAGAGGCCCATCTTCAACAGCAATATCACAAAGCCTGTTTGAACGAAGAGGAAGCCTGGAGGATAAAATCTCGCTGCCTATGGCTCAAAGCAGGAGACAAAAACACCTCATATTTCCACAAACAATCTCAAGCCAGAAAAAGCTTCAACTATATAGCAGAAATCAAAGAAGAGGCCGTGACCAACAAAGACTTTATAGACATCAAGCAGGCAGCCTTTCACCATTTCCAAAAACTATACAGCAAAGAGGCGAATGGATCTCAGAATTCTTGTCTGCTGGACGGGGTCCCCTCTTCAATCTCAGCTCCTATGAACCTCCAGCTAGAAGCTAAAGTCACCATTGATGAGGTCAAAGCTACTCTCTTTGCCATGGACCCTGATAAAGCCCCAGGACCTGACAGTTTCTCTGCCAGATTTCTTCAATCCTGCTGGCACATTGTGGGAAAAGATCTCCTTAAAATGATACAAAAATCGCAAGATTTCCAGAAAATTGGAGGAAGCAGAAACTCCTTGTTCCTTGCACTTATTCCTAAGGAGAAGGGTGCCAATTCGTTCAACAGATTTCGCCCCATCTCTCTTTGTAATATTGGCTACAAACTGATCACCAAAATCATTGCTAGCAGGCTGAAACACATCCTCCCTAAAATCATTCCTGAGAATCAAGGGGGCTTCATCCATGGAAGACAGCTGGTGGATAACTTCATTCTAGTTCAAGAGGCAATCCTATCCAGTCACCAGCGCAAGGAAAGAGGTATGGCCATCAAACTGGATTTAGCAAATGCATTTGATCGTGTTAGGCATAGCTTTCTGTTGAATGTTTTAAAAAAATTTGGATTCGGAGAGAGCTTTATAAAATGGATCCGGGCTTGCATCTCGGAGCCATGGATAGCCCCCTTAATTAATGGCAGAGCTGCAGGTTTCTTTAAAGCTACAAGAGGATTAAGGCAGGGCTGCCCCCTGTCTCCTCTGTTGTTTGTTATCCAAGCCTCAGTTCTCAGCTTTCACTTAAACAAAAAAATGCAAGATCAGGAGATTCCAGGGATTTGCATTGCAAGAGGAGTTCAGAACATAAATCATGCCCTGTTTGCAGATGATACACTGCTTCTTGGGGCTGCTTCAATCCACTCAGCCACCAGATTCAAAGAGGCTCTGGATGAGTTTGGCATGATGTTTGGAAGCTGTCTTAATAAAGTAAAGTGTCACATATACAGCTGAAATACCTCGCCCCCTATGCTCAACTCCATTGCCAAATGTTTAGGATTTGCTGCCTCTGCTGTATGGACCTCATTTAAGTATTTAGGAATGCCTATCTTCCTCAAGCGTGCCTATAGCAGGGACTGGATACCTCAGCTAGAAAAATTCAAGGTCAAACTTCAGGCATGGGGCTATAATTGGTTAAATATTGCAGGCAAGACAGTTCTAATCAAATCTGTCCTCAGTAGTCTCCCTTTATTCCAGTTCTCTGTGCTTCTAGCTCATGTCGGCATCCTTCAGAAAATGGACCAGCACATTCAAAATTTCTTTTGGAAGGGAGGTAAGCAAAACGAGAGGAAATTCCCCCTGGTCAACTGGGAGACAATCCTCAAACCTCAGATGGAGGGAGGCCTAAACTTCAAGAAGCTTCCCCTTCAAAAAATCGCCATGGGAGCTAAGCTACTTTGGAAAATCATAGCGCCCAAGCCTGGCTGGGCTCAGCTAGCGCTCTGGAGGAAATACTTCACAGGCGAGAGGTCAAGATGACTAGACGGGCCTCTTCCCCAAGGCACCTCTTCATTCGCCAGACTCAGCTCTAAAGTTGCCCCTCTGATCCGTTCCAAGGCCTATTGGATCCCTGGAAATGGGAAAAAAATCAACATATGGTCAGATCGCATAATGGATCGCGATCCGATTGGGGACTGTCATTCCATGAAGAAGCTGCATGACTGGATCACAAATATAGGTAAACGCACTCTTTGGGACATCTCCAAGTGGGAAGGGACGCGTTGGGTTGGCTGGAACTTCCTCGATCCACCGACGGAACTTCTTCAGGACGTCAATCATCTCTGCGACTTGTTAAACGGAGCTGCCCCTTCACACATTCGCAGGAGAGACAGACGAGGTTGGGGCTCTTTAGCTGCGGGTTATACTGTGTCGTGTGGCTACTCGAATCTTGCTGCAATCCCGTATGTTCCTCCTGACCCGGCCCCGTGGAAAACAGTTTGGGACATTCCATCGCTGCCCAAGATCGATATGTTCAATTGGCTTCTTTGTCACGGTAAAATACTCACCGACGAGAACCTGCAGAGGCGTGGCATCTATGGCCCGTCTAGATGCTCGTTGTGCAGAGAGAAGGCGGAATGTGTCACCCATCTGGTATTAAAATGAAAATTTTCAGAGCAGGTCTGGAGAGAACTGATGGAGCATTGGAATCCAAATTTCGAACTGCCTGCCTCCATATCCGAACTCTTCACTAACTGGCAGAATAGATATCCAGCTCCCCCTTCTAAAAATAAAGTGATAAAGGCCGCCTGGTCTTCCCTCCTCAAAATTTGCTGTTGGCAAATCTGGCTAGAGCGGAACAACAGAATATTCAGAAATACCCAGCACGATGCCAAAGTGGTAGTGGCTAAGATAAAAATCCAGCTAAAAGAATGCCTGGAGGATCATAAAGACGATTCGAATCTTAGTCAACTCGACATTATTTGGGGGACTTCCTTAAACCTTCAATTCCGTCAAGCCAACAGAAGCATTATTCCTTTTGAGGAATGGCAAGTAAGGGGGATAAATAAGGAAGAGTTTCGAGACTGGATCTCCAACCATAAGGTTCATTCTCTCTTTTTCGATGGGGCAGCAAAAGGAAATCCTGGCAAGGCTGGGGCAGGAGGAACGGTTAATAGCACGGAAGGCACTCTGATCCATAGCTTTGCCTGGGGGCTGGGGTTCAATTCCAGCATACAAGCGGAAGCATTGGCCCTTTATCAAGGTCTCAAGCTGCTATTGAGTCTGGAAATCAAGGAGGCAATCATTCTAGGGGACTCTCAAGTGATCATAAAGCTCATGGTGACCAATACTGCCCCCCGGGACTTAAGATTAGCAAGGCAGATTCAAAGAATTAGAAGCTTGGGAAAGCTGTTCCAAAACCTGAAATACTTTCATGTACTAAGAGAAAATAATAAAGAAGCAGATCGTGAAGCAAATAAGGCCGTTCTTCTCTCCGCCAGGGCAATGATAAGGGACGGGGAAGAAACTTGGGACCCAATTCCATAAACATTTCAGCAGCTATGTTTTATTGCCTGATTCTAAATCAGTTTGTTTGCATTTTCAAGCTTGGGCAAATTACAGAAATCAACTCCATTGTAGAACCTAAAAAGAGCTGGAAGAGGAATACAAACCCTTCAATACTTCAGGAGGTCGGTTCTATTTGGACCTGGACAACTCCCACTGTAATCAGAATTCTGGCAATTAGGCCAACCAGCTAATATAATCCATAGCCGTTCTTGTGAAAAAAAAACTTCACATTGGAAAACAAAAGTTCTAAGTATTAAAATTTAATGGCTTTTCACATTAGCTACATTAAGGCTTTCCTTTCAACAAAACTATTTGTTCCTTCACTTAATCTAATTATAGAGGAAAATATAACACATTATTAGTTTCACATATACACAAAATATATGAGCAACCTCTATCACAGAAATCTCAAGAAATGTGTGGTTAATTATTAAATATGTTATTTTCCTTAGAGATTTTATCTTTTCAATAAATCAAATACCTTTATATGTGAACTTCACTTGATGGCATACCTAGAATATAGGGGTTTCTCTATTCTAATAATCTTTTATTTTTCATAACCATACTGCACGACACCACCATAAGCTGCACTATGAGATCCTTGAGGAATCGATTCTTAAACCATCATTGCATATAAAATGTTTATTTCTTGTGAGCTCAAATTCTATTATTAACCGAGGTAATATTTACAATACATACTTTGGAATGACACCTCAATTAACCTTGGTTTGCCATTATGGAAACAAGACCATAACCAATAATTTAGGCTTAGAAATGAGTTCTACAAAATAAACATGATATGCTAAGTATGACTAGTGTTTACATTATGAAAACTTGGTCGGGATTCCATGGGGACCATAGTAACATAAAATAAAAGACGTATATAGCTAGATGACATATAAACTAAAAATGTAGCTACTAGTTGCAACATACCTAGAAAACATGAAGAGACTAGTTGGTTGGTGTAGGGTGGTTAGGATGGCCTGATGGAGGTGGATCTCTACTGCATAGAATGACTACCTCCATGCATTATATGCATTCATCCATGATCTGATAGAGCAAGCATAGTTCTTTCATGCAAAGGAGAACCTCATCTCTACTTTCATTATGCTTGAATAGGACCTTGCCTAAAATATTTTTAATGTGGCAATATAAATCGATAGTGTGGAGATATTGATTATGACAAGCTATCACAATGCCCAGTTCAAGGACCTAATTTTACACCTCTTACATAACCTCTGAGCTCGAGACATCATCTCTTTCCTCTACAACCTCCTACTCAATGTCATTGATTTCATGTTGAACAATCACCACCATGTGCTCTTTGTACCTATCAGTGTAGGCATGGGCTCAAGCTTGAGCCTAAGTGTTATTGTGGGTGTTGCAACCCTTAGCTTTCCTCCTCAAGTGAGCTCATTAATAAGAATTGTTAACAACCCAAGGACAAGCATAATGCTAGTGAGAGGTGGGGAATGGAGAGTCAAGTAGAGAGGGAAAGGAGTAATCACAACAACCGAAAGGAGCGACCAGCTATAGCAGCCCCATCCCTAGGGATTACACAAAAGGATGAAATTAAACATGACAAGGAAGCCAATTGTGCCAAGAAGAAGAAAAAACATGAACCAAAGAAGACAAAATTATGACCAACAATGATATATAGAGCAAAAAATCAGAGTGAAATAGTATGCTTGAGGTCGAGAATTTCAATTGTGAGAGTTGAGGAGAAGAGGCTCCTCCAATTCTAGAAGAATCTCCTCACTAGCGAACTCCCTTAGCAGTCAAAAAGCATGAAATGAAAAATACAAAGGACATGAAAATGGAAGGCAAGGAAGAGAGGGGACCATGCTAGGAGGGTCTGGTCCTTCCGATTACTGAGCACCAATAAGGAGGTATATGTAATTTCCCAACTATTCATTGGAGTTACCAATTTCCTCAACATAAGTTAACTACAGGAATGCGAACATTCCCGTTTGCACCATAAAACATCCACTATATGTGTTGGAACTAAAACTACCATCAATGGTGACCTTTGTTTCATTAAACTCCTTCACTGCATAACAAATTTGACGAGACTAGTAACTTAGCAGGTGATATTTCATATGAGGCTGAATCAATGTTGGCTACATGTGATCCTTGATTATGAAGATTCATTGACATGTCATCGCTTCAATTGTTAATTAGGCATAGTGGTATGTCCATCCTAGGCTCCACATGCTCACTTTGGGTTGTCCCTAGCGAGGTGATCTCTTGTGGTGACTGAGATACCCCATCAAGGAATTGTTGCAAATAAACTTAATATAAGTTCATCCTACAATTTCCCCATCCTCTTATTAAAGATAAAGCAAGTGACTATACTTTTTTTATATAAGGATATTTAAATAATAAATGATGAATAATTCCTTCATCATGTTTGCATATATACTTAGCCTTGTATATATGTTGTGTTCCAAATTAGGAAATTGTTAGCTAATGCTAATCATAAAAATTATAGTTCTTTGGAATATTAACTTTCACCACCATCAAAAAAATAATCTAAAAATTTAAATATTTCAAAAATATATATATATATATATATATATTGAAAACTCCATTATCAAAAAAATAATCTAAAAATTTAAATATTTCAATTTTATATATATATATATATATATATATATATAATATAAATATAAATATAAAGAAAACTCCATTAAAAAAAGGAAGGAAAGAGATATTTTATTATTAACCTATATAAAGTTGGGTGAATATGTTATTCTCACCATGTATATGTATAGGGAATATGAGGAAAATCTATATGTTAGAAGTTGTAATAGACGGTATACATTAGAGGGTGTAATATACTTCGTATTACTAGAGAAAATAATAATTTATTTATTTATTTTTTTTTAATTTTAATTTTATTATTATTATTATTATTTTTCATTCAGCATGAAAAAAAGCTGTATATTTCTATTATTTTCCAGTATAGACAATACATAATGCGGATAATAATTCCATGAGATGATGCTCCTTCTATAAAGCATAAAGAAAACATTTGATAGCAGTCCTATATATACCATAGAAAGATTTGAGAAGATTATAGATATTTATGATCTACCGATATAGGGAGGCGAAAAAAAAGGATAAACAGGGCTGCGAGGCAG
This sequence comes from Pinus tabuliformis, assembly GCA_031772625.1. Taxonomy (NCBI): domain Eukaryota; kingdom Viridiplantae; phylum Streptophyta; class Pinopsida; order Pinales; family Pinaceae; genus Pinus; species Pinus tabuliformis. Next base: position 1,031,416,161 of record CM062805.1, read on the forward strand.
TATATGCATACCATTGCTTATGAGGTAGCCATAGATATGATCATGAGTTGGAGAACATACCAGGAATTTTTCCATAGATAATAGATTATATACCCAGAAAACAAAAATCTTGTATTTGGATGCAGTTGTTGTCCATTTTGATCCGCATCTGCCAAATGCCTTGGGGAGAAGTAAAGCCCTTTTTGGATAATGCATCTGCTTTTTTGTTTTTGTTCCTGCCAATGTGTGAGATCTTATAGGCCTTCTTGTTTTTCCATATAGCTGCAATCCTGTCCAGTCATTCAGCAAGATGTATATTTTTTATGTTGTGTTTTGATAAAACATGATCAATTATAATCCTCGAGTCCCCATAGATTTGCAAAAAAGGAATGTCAAGAAAGTTGCAGAAAGATAGGAGCCCTGCTAATGCTACCGCCTCAGCTCTGTTGTTAGACCCCGGACCAGCGTGAATTAAAAGAAAGTTAAAGTTTTATTTTTAGTGTAATATGCTTCGTATTATTAGAGGAAATAATTTAAAAAATTAAATATTTTAGTTGATAATAGGGAATTAAAAGAAAGTTAAAGTTTTATTTTTATTATGAAATATATGTATAGAGATAATTTTACATATTTTTATTATTATTAATCAGAATGAAATTTTTTGGAGAATCTCTAATCTCAAAATATCGGTTATCATTATTACACTAGATACAACTATTTGATAAATGCCACAAATGAGTCAATTACAACATGTTTTTGGAGACTTGAATCTACCCGTAAACAAATTGTTCACCAAACCACTCAAACTAAGATCTTTGACTCTTTTCAAAGGAGTACATGGGGGTTGGTTTGACCCACTTATGTGTGTAGCAGTCATGAAACTCTAGGTGCAACCACACATTTGACCATTACCTCAAGGTGCCCCCATGGTTCTAGGGAAGCCCTCATGGCAATTGAACCTTGTCTAATGGTGAAAAAAGATCCAACCCCATGAGACTTCATTTCAAAAAAGGTAGACATGGGAGTGGACTTTATCCACTTATACATGCATAGATCATGAAACCATTTAATATGCTCTCTTTGAATGCAACCACAATTTAGCAATTACCTCAAAATACTTTATAGTTCTAAAAAAACCCACATAAAAATTAACTCTTACATAAAATATATTATTATTAACTCATATAAAATTAAATAAAAATTAACTCTTACATAAAATATATTATTATTAACTCATATAAAATTAAATAAATATATATATTAGATAAATATGTAAAAAAAATTAATGATAACATTTCTATATATTTTTTATCCTATTATAAAATTATATGAAAATTTCAATTGTCTCTACCTCGCGTCATTACCATCATTTAAAGTTTTCTTTAAAATTTGGACCTCGCATCATTACAATCATTTTAAGTTTTCTTTAAAATTTGGATAAAATCCAAGATTTTTGAATGCCCTTTAAATTAGAAAACATTCTAATGGTATCAACATTTTAAATCCTTGGTTTATTAATTTATAATTTTAAATAAAATATATATTACTGATTAGAAAAAATAGTCTACTTAAAAATTTCAAAGTAACATGCTAATTTCGAAACATATATAACTATATATATATTTTTTATAATATTAATTATTATTTTAATTTATAATTTGATTTTCCTAAATTTTAGAAAAAAAAAATATATATATATATATATATATATTTTATTTAATAATTTATTTGAAAAAATAAAAAACATATTATATGGGTATATTTAGATAAATTTATAATTTAAGAATATAAGTTTTTCTATTTTATAATGTAGAATTTTTTTATATAAATAATTCTCAAATAGATTTAAGATTTTTTCTATCACATTTATTAATTAAAATTTAATTAGCTAATAATGTTTTTTTTATCATAATTTATTTTTGATATTCTAGATTTAAGATTTTTTCATAATATTTATTGGATTAATCTATAATGCGATTTTTTTTTGAGATGGATGGGATGCCGCCATTGATGATGGTCATACATATCATGGCAACTATTACTGAGCGCTTAGTCTAACGAGGTGGAGGAGTTGCCCATAAAATTATGGAAATTCCGGTAATATTTAGAGAAAATCCGGCAAAGATTTTTGTAAATCCAAGTTACAGTTGTTAAAATTCAAAATTTTAATTGTCCTCGACGTTTTTGATGTCTGGCAAAGATTTTTGTAAATCCAAGTTACAGTTGTTAAAATTCAAAATTTTAATTGTCTTAGACGTTTTTGATGGTGCTGAATCCATTTCCACTGTCAAAAACATGATTCAAACACTGCCTCTACAAGATTTTTTGAATCTTTTTTACCGACAACTTTTGACCGTCGAACAATTCCTCCGCCACTTTTGACGACTCCATTACTGAGTCTCTTGATTTCCCGGCAGCCCCATTTTCACTGCAACGCCTGTTTGCATCTCCCGAAGATCTGACAACGAACATGAGCCGCCACCATTGTCTTGTCCAGCATTGAGTGATACATGAGTCGCCACCATTGTCTTGTCAAGCATTGAGTGATACTTCCGCAAATGCAGATCTGTTAAGGCTATAAAGATCAAAACGGAAAGTTTGAGGATGGAATGAACATAGAAAAAATGTATCAATTTTCTTAATTTTTTTTTTTTTTCTTTTTTAATAATTTTAACATTCGAAATATGAGAATTCACACATATATTATAAACCTATATTTTTTAAAAATTATTTATGATTCACAGTTTTATATAATATAGATATATTTGAAAATAATAAAATTCAGAAGAAAATATTTATACATTAAATCCTTTCTAATATTATTTAATTTTGTAAGAATATAATGGATATATTAAATTCGTAAAGATTTTGATTTTATTAAAAATTTATAAATTTATAAATCAATATTAAAAATATGATGAAATTTTTGTAAAAATATAATGGATACATCAAGTTCATAAAAATATCAATATTATTAGAAATTTAAAAATGTACAAGGCAATACTAAGAGGCATTAAACTCTAAATTTTTTTAAGGGAATATTGTAAAAATATAATGGCTACATCAAATCACAAAGATTTCAATTTTTATAATTTTAACAAGCATGTAAACCAATATTATATTATGAGGTTTGAACAATGATTTTGATATTGATGAATAAGATTCTACATGAACACTTCATTGTCTCGTTATTTTTTCAGGACGAAAAAGCATGATATTGTATTATATGAGAAATATAAAGAGGCATATTTGTACATTCGATTGAAATTCTGAAGATGATCCATAGCTCTCGATCATTTATCAAAAAACATGGAACATATTCCAAAAAAAGACACCTGCCAGGAAACTGACGGATCAAAGACTAATATCCAGCTACACGATTATCTTAGATCATAGAGTTCACAGATCATAGACAAAAACATCCAGCTACAAGATTTTCTTAGATCATATATTTGTCATAGGAGGAGAATTCCGCGGAGATAAAACAAGAAGCAACATCAATTAAAACAAAATGCGTAGAGAAAACCTGTGAGACTGCTATCATAAAATTAGAAATCAGGAAGAGAAAATTCCTGGATAGAAATTTTTTTCCCTTCAGAAGATACCTGCAAATACCAAGAACCTGGAGCCGAATGAAGACCCTTTTTTGACAACAAGTCTGCCTGCTGATTTTGAGCCCTGCTGATATGATGAATAGATCCTCCATCCAAACATCCCCAAAAAAGATTGATCCTGTCCATCCATCCTACAAGGTGTGGCATGAAAATATAATTTTTTCTTGAGACGTAATCCACCATTACTTTTGAATCTCCAAACACTGAGACATCCTGAATATTTAGAAAGAGGCAAAAATTTAGGAGGCCAACGAGAGCCATCGCCTTCGCTTTACTGTTGGAGCCTTTCCCCCCGTTCCAGTGGATGTAAAATTGGTTATTTTCATTTACTATAATGAGAACTCCACAACCACAGGAACCCTTCTGTTCAGCTCCATCGAAGTACGCCCTTGGAAAAATTGAGTGTTCCTTTGAAAGTTCTTTACAGGCGCCCTTTTTTTGCTTGAGAGTCTTTTGCGGGAGTGCTTCAAAGAGAGAAACAATATTGAAAAAGATTTCCAAGAAAGGAGATTTGCTGTTATTGAAAATAGAGTTGTTTCGCCACTTCCAAATGCTCCACAAAGTGATAATAAAAATTGTTCTCCATGATTCCTTTTGCTCACTGCACCAGAGAAACACTTCAATAATTGAAGCGTGGATTTTATGCTGGATTCCATAACAATTCTCCAAAGCATGCCATAATTGCTGAGTTCTTTTGCATTTTAAAAATAAGTGACCGTTGTTCTCCTCCTCTGACCTGCATATAGGACACAAACCAGGACCGTGCCATCCCCTCTTCTTTAAGTTTTCCCAGGATAAATTCTTGTTATGGAATGTTAGCCAAGCGAAGAAAATCATTTTGGAAGGGCATCCAACCTTCCAAAAAATACAAGGGAAAAAAGGATTGTGATGGGGCTTCTTTTGACGAATTAAATTCTGATATACATCTTTGACACAGACAATATTCATCCCTTTCGAATTTTTCCAGATGAGACAATCAGATTCCACTGAGCGAAAAATGCCACAGTTCCTTAGGCACGTCCTGATGTGTTCCCATTGAAGAGCTATCACACTTGGCATTTCCAGATTTCCTGCATCTTTCCATAGTGGAATAGGTCCCTGCCAGCCAACAATTAAACTGTCCCAAAAGAAAAGACCCTTTCTATGAAAGAACTTTAATAAATATTTAGGCACATTGATCTCCTCGGCACCGCTCAGGAACTGGTCTTTTCCAATAAGGATCTTGTTGCCAGTTTGGAAACGCCAAATTAAGTTCTTCAAAAAATAATTTTCTATCTTACGAAAGCTAAGCCAAATTGAAGAACCATATGAGGCGTCGATCCTTCCCTCCCTGAACCAAAATGATAAGTCCTTCCTGCCCAAGTATTTCTTCTGAATAGTGATACTCCATGGTCCTTCTCCATGAATCGCTCTCCACAAAGACTTGCATAAAAGAGCCTTCCCAACAGTGCGCATATCGAGCAAACCCCATCCTCCCATACTCTTTGGCAACGAGATACTGGATAACTTTGAGAGATGATATTTCCTTCTTTCTGCTTGACCACCCCAAATAAAATTCGCTGTTAGTTTATTCATATTTTGAATTATAATCGCAGGAAGAAAATATAAATGACTTCATTATCTCGTTATATTTGGCTACCTCACTAGATCTTGATATTTGGTTGCAACTTTAAGCTTTAATTATAATTTAGTTATTTAAATTTCTAGTTTAACAAATGCTTGCACATAACCTTTTAGCTTTCAAATTGGTAATTTAACTTAAAGTTCGAATTAACATATAAAAATGAACATAAATAGTAATTATAACTAGTTAATGAACATGAACAAATGTTTAGTTGTATATGTACTATATTTAATAATGCTTTGGAAAGAGAATAAAAGAGATTAGTACCAAGCATTGAGAGGAATAAAATTTCTTTTCATGCTAAAAGAAGTTTGCATCTCAAGAGATTTGATCCCTCTCATGGTAGATTCGAAATTAAGATGGATCTAGGTTAGTTTAATTATTAATTATGATTATAAATATAATATAATTATTATTTTATTTTATTTTGACCTAGTCAAAATGTTAAACAAGACATTACAACATACAATTAGGTAAAACATAAGGCCCATCTAATCTTTCCTAGGCACATAAAGGTTGTATTAGACCTTTACTTTTGCACTTAATAATATTTTCTTAGCTTAAATGAGTTCTTAGAAAAGTTAAAGGGATTTATTATGCTTTATGTACCTAATGTGATTATGATGCAGGATATTGAGATGATTTGGAATAGATCACGAGGATATCGAGTTGAAGAGATTTATGGGACTTGTCCCTTGCTACAAAAAAATCAAATTGGACTGGCTTTGAACACTAAATACTCCTCCCTGTAGCTGCAAGGTCACTCAGGGAGCATGATCCAATTTTTTAGAAGTTTTGGAGGGAAAACAATCCTCCCTTCAAGGTGGTTTCCCCTCACTCATCTTATATAAATTGAGGGCTCAAGTATCCCATTAGGTAGCTAGCAGATAGTTGAAGTTAATGGAAGTGTTAGCAGTAGAGAGCGTTAGGAGTTTCGGTACCGGAACTTTTGATGTACAAGAAATTTTAAAGTTAATGAAAGACATCTTTGGTTCTTAGATTGTTTTCTGTCCGAGATTTGAGGTTCCTTGGGTTAGGGCCCACCCCAGGTTCTTAGATTATCCTTTCTACATTTATCCCTTTCTGCAAATTTATTTATGAGTATTGTTTTATGCAAAGGCTAAATAGTTTTTTGGTGAACAATATTTTCTTGTACAATATTTGAGCATTAGATGGTAGCTTTAGCAGTGATTATCTTATTCAGATAACATCTCTTTTCATGAATTCAAAGTCACTTTAGTTGTTGATATTTATCTGTTGTCTATCATTATTACTTGTTGCAACTGTATAGTCCCTTGCTTTTGTAGAGCTACACGAGACTCTACAGCTACCCATTTGTTGAATAAGTCATTCTACCATTATATTTTGTAAAAATATAATGGCGAGCCAATCCTTTTAATAATATTATAGTCAACAGGGCGTGGAGGTTATCCCTAGGCCTACTCCTCTGGAACATGTGGAAGGCAAGGAACAAACTCATATTCAAAGATAGCACAGTCAACAGTGGCAAAATTTGGGACAAAACTCGCACCAATATTAAGGAGATGGTGCTATCAGAGATCTAGGCAGAGCAAGGCTAGAAGGATGAGGGATAGGAATCCTAGATATTGAGGAGCTTAGAAATTAATTTCGAAGGGGTGCCACACTTCTCATTCAAGATGGTGGAAAACTTAAGTCGTTCACCTAGATCCTTCATTCTTCCTCTTCAAGGATTTGTCAAGCTAAATTTTGACGGAGCATCCAAAGGAAACCCCAATATAGTGGGTTGTGGTGGAATCTTTCGGGATGATGTTGGTCGACCTCTAAGATATTTTGCGAGCTAATATGCCCACACAAGTAACAATGTTGTTGAGTTCACAACTCTTTCCCATGGTCTGGCGATTTCCCTGGAAAATGGATATGGAAAATTATAGCTAGACATAGACTCTTTATTAGTGATAGAGGCAGTTAAGAAACTCTTAAACAGAGCACCAATTCAAAAGGTAATCAAAGTTGGTGTTTGGATCTGATAGTTTAGATGATCTAGACCTTGGTCTGCTTTATTCCCTACATCACCATTGCTGATTCGTTGCATTTTGGTAACAAAGTGGTAGAATTGTTAGCAAAATAGGGAAGTCAGGACCCTTCTCTCTCAGGCTTTAAGCCCTGGCCCCTGCGAGATGAATCAAACTAATCTACCCAACTGGCACACTTGGTCACAACTAATCTAAAGACCTCGATGGGGGTGACTGACCCAACAGGCGTGATGGTACCGGTTATTAGTTGACATGAAGAAGATCATTAAGGTAATAGGTGGCACAAGCTTGGGAAACAACAAATCCAGGTGGAGGCATTGTCGTAGAAGAATAAAAAAAGAAAGGAAAACTTATAAAACCTGCAAGACTAGTGGTTTTCACAACATTAGGAATTGTGGTATGGGAGGGAAGGAGGACGAGGTCACAACGGCTGAGTGTGCATAGTCTCCTTCCCTGTGCATCCTCTTTGGTCCTAGTAGATAGCGCGAGTTTTGGTTTGTTGCAAAGGAGAATGACTACACAGAGCCGATGGTTCTGGTGAAGAGTTGGGGATGTAGGGGTTACTCACAACCCAGCCACATAGTGCGGTGGGTTGGCTTTGATCCAGACATGCTGGACTCCTCTTCAAGTCTTGGCTGTAACTACCTAATTGGTAGTGGTATCTTGGTAAGTGTTTGTTGCTACTATCTCTCTGTGTGAATTTTCGTCTTTGGTTGTCGTTTGGGAGGTATGGTCCTAGATCTCTCTATGGGTGGTGTCCCTCTATGTGATTAGTCTTGGTGGGATTAGTCGTTGGCCAAGAGAGTCCTATGCGGGGTTGGTGATAGTTTGATAGACCTTAATTGTGGTAGCAGAGTGTACTTTGGTGAAGTTTCTTCGAGGTTGAGAGTCATGGTGGCATTCAGTGGTGGCTCTGTCGGTTGCCAAGGCTCGTTAGATAGTTAATTGTAGAGAAAGAAGGCACTTAGGGGGTAGTGTGGGTGGAGGGTGGCCACGCCTCGGTGTAGTAGTTGGAAGAAAATGTTTGGTGGTGTACCTCTGCTAAAAATTGGGGGTGTCTTACCCCTTGGTGTTTGACTCACGCACCACAAATGAATCGTTAGAGGGGGAAACCCGAGAGGGAGTGGGCCTGAGAGGCATGCAGGGTGAGCAGGCAATCTTAAGGGTGAGGCAAGATGAATCTAGGAGCAATGTTGAAGAGGAGGCAAAGGTCGCAGCCCTGTAATCTCTAGGAAGAGTGGTGCAACCGCCCTCACTGGCCACAATCAATGATCAATTGTGGGTTTTGGCTGATAGATTGGATGTGTTGCGAGAGAAACAATACAAGGATCACAACAATTTGGTTACCTACATCAACGACATTCAGTTCATCCAAGGAGAAATCCTTGATTGTCTTGCCTCCATCTGCCGAAGCCAACGTCACACCAGTGAAAGGTTGGATGAAATTGAGGCCTGCCAAATTTATTAATTTATTAAAAACTTATTACTTTCAACTTATTATATTTTTATAGTGAATACTTTTCCTTATTTTAAAATGATTTTCAAGTTTATTTCAAGTTATTTCTTTATTATAATTAAATCATTTCATTTTTTTATAATTGATTTTAAAATGCTTTTCCATATCATTTTTATCTTAAACTTTTTCCTAAAATTATAAAAGATTTAGCATTTTTATAATTGATTTTAAAATCATTTTTCTTTAAAACTTTTTTTCTTATATTAGAATGATTTCCTTATTAATTTTATTTATTTTGAATGTTTTTCTTGTAATTAATTTTCCATTCTATTTATTTTAAATTCTTTAAAGAGATTTTCCATTTTATTTGTTTTGAATGTTTTTCCTATAATTGATTGTCCATTGATCTCACTTATTTTAAACACTTTTCCTATAATTAATAGATAGACTTCTTAAACCTATTCATTTCATTCTTATCTAACCAGTCTACCAGATAGACTTATTAAACATGTTCACTTCTTTGATTTTTCTTATAATTTAATCTATTCATCATTTTCCATCTCAATAAACTTGAAAGTATTTTATTATAATTAATCTATTCGTCATTTTTCATCTCATTAAACTTGAGAGTATCTCTTTAAACTTCAGTGTCATTTTACTGTAATAATTATTGAACTTTATTTATGTAATATAGGTGTTTTTTTCTATTATTTTCCGTATAATTAATCTTTAAGTCATCATTTTCCATCTCAATAAACTTGAATCACTTTAAACTTGAGAGTTTCATGGCATTCTAATAACTATGGAACTTTATTTCTTTATTCATTTTTGTTAGAATATTTTCCAAATTTACTCAATGTTTTTCGTTTCATTTGCAGAGAAAGAACCTCGAAAGAAGGCAATCATATCTGACAATAAAAATAAATCATCAAGGACCTCAAAAGCCATCTGATGTTAAAATTAAATCACACAGAGATCCCAAAAGCCATCCAACAAATCTCTGATAAAAGTTTGGAATCATGAAATGATGAATTAAATAACTTATAAACATAATTCCTTACATAGAATAAACTGAACTTGTATATAATACTTACTCGTTGATTGATCAAACACCAACCTTCTTAATACTTGAGGTTGGAGCATGCCCTTACCTAACTTCCAACCAACATTGTTGGATTCTGTCTAACTATTTCCACTTGGAAGGATAGCCTACGATGGTGGATTATGTCCAACTATTTCTACTTGTAACAATAACCTAACAGCCATGAAACTTCTTTGAGAAGTTACATAATCTATTGAAATAATCTAATAATTCTAATAGACTAATAACATAGAATTATAGAATTTACAAAGATTAATGAGAGAAGGATCAATGAAGAATTTGTAACTTTGCTTGATCAATCTTTTGTTGGATTACTATTTGCAGTTGTACCAACATTCAATGGCTTGTAATGGGCACCGGTGGAATGACATTGATTGTTCCAATTGTGGTTGTAATGAGTTCCCGAAGTTTCCTTTCTTCTATTATGACTATGCCCATTATATTGACATCGAGGAGGAGGTTGTTGAGCTCCGAGTCTGCTGCACCAATACCATCTATAGGATCATAAGTGTTATTGATAGATTCGTCAACAATGAATGGGATTTTATAACAAAATTCTTAGTGATCTCAATCCCTTGTAAAGATCCACAACATACCTAAAGAAACCTACTCTAATAACAATATGATCTATAAACTGTCATGACATTCCACTTCACAATTTGTCACAATAGATCTACTAAAATTTCTCCTTAAATTTTAGGATTTGTAAATATTGTTTATTGTAGATGTATATAAATTATAATTATTCAAAAATATAGAACTATGGAATAAAAATTCACAAACCATAAATTAACATAAGATATAACTTGGGAAACCCTTTAGGAGAAAACCCAACTTGAAGGTGAGGTTTCTTTGCTCTCTTTTTTTTCAAAGGTAAATGGATGCAAGTGCAAAGAAGTCAGGTCTATGGCCTATAATCTACTAGATTGTACAAATCCTCTATGTTTTCTCTCTTTGTATACACTCATATTCTCTACTCATCCATGGAGAAAAATTCTCTCGAATATAATGTAATCTTTTTTTATCCTAGTGGCTTGGTTATAACATTGCCCGTAGTCTACTAGTGGTTAGGTTTGACTCCTTTAACTCTTAAATAGAGTTACAATATTGACTCTTATAGATTCTTCTTCATCATGATCACATGGATAGTCCCTTTTCTCTAAATAATGGAAGTTGACATAACATATTTTGGGATTGTGGTGGTCAAAATAGGAAGGTCAACTTCTGAGTGGCATACAAAATCTTATTGGGAAATTCTAGTGGCGTTGGAAAGGTTTCTGTGTACAATAGGAGGAAAATATTTTGCACTTAAGAGGAAATTTTTTACCCCAAAAAATGTCATTTAATGCCTCAAACTATAAGCCCAACTAGTAAAAATGGTATTATGAGTTGATTCCTCCACTTTTTCCACTCTAAAACCATCAACATGGATTGCAAGCAATATAGTATCTAATCTATATCATCTTGGATAAAACAAGAAGTCTATATTGATAAACTAGGTAGGTCCAAAATTCCACATCTAATCCATCACCATAGTTAAATCATATTTTAAGGAGAACAAAGTTATTGATAATTCCTTTAGAGTAATGACACAATTAATTAAACCACAATTAATCAAACTCAAAGAAACTTCTTAAAGTTAATGAAAACTATAAGGCTAAGTTAATTTGAAGGTTGTATAAAAATAATTTAGTATCTATTTTATTTTGTAAATTAAATTCTAATCAAAATAACAAGGATTACAATTCCCTAACTCTAAACATATTTATTTATTTACTTAACTATACACAATATAATTCTTGGTTTACATGTTTAAGGATCCATTTCAATCCTAGTGAATTTACTATGATGAAATAAAAGTATGTCTATTCATGTTTAAGGATCCATTCCAATCCTAGTGAATTTACTATGATGAAATAAAAGTATGTCTATTCCACTGTTAAATGAAAGAAAACTCATAACTGAAATAAAGAATCTAAATGGAAACACCTAATTCTGTAGGAAAAAAATAGTTTTTTTCAACAAATTAGGTCAAGGAATCTACTTGGTCTCTTTTCTTTAAATTCCATCTTCATGGTTCCATAGACGTTGTAATATATTGAGGAAGGTGAAACATGAGTTGCATGCAAGTTTGGATGAGTTTCAGAAGCAAAATGCAAACTGTTGCACGAGTCCCTATTTTTCTATATAAGACATTTCAATGAGCAGTGAAATGTGCTAAGGACGTGGTTTAAAAGAAAAGGGGGGCTAATGAAGGCTAAGAAATGATAAAGTACTTATGTCTATGTCATCATGTCAATGGTAGAGGGGCTTATTCAAAAAATGGGTGGATGTAGAGTCTCACATAGCACTACAAAAACAAGGGACTATACAGTTGCAACAAGTAATAATGATAAACAACAAATAAATATCAGCAACTAAAGTGACTTTGAATTCATGAAAAGAGATGTTATTTGAATAAGATAATCACTCCTAAAGCTACCATCTAATTCTCAAATATTGTGTAAGAAAATATTGTTCACCAAAAAACTATTTAGCCTTGCATAAAAAATTACTCATAAATAAATTTTCCGAAAGGGATAAATGTAGAAAGGATAATCTAAGAATGTGGGGTGGGCCCTAAACCAAGGAAGCTCATATCCCTAACAAAAGACAATCTAAGAACCAAATATGTCTTTCATTAACTTTAAAATTTCTTGTACATCCAAAGTTCTAGTACTGAAACTCCTAACGCTCTCTACTGTTAACAATTCCATTAACTTCAACTATCTGCTAGCTACCTAGCTACTTGAGCCCTCTATTTATATAAGATGAGTGAGGGGAAACCACCTTGAAGGGAGGATTATTTTCCCTCCAAAAATTCTAAAAAATTGGCTCATGCTCCCTGAGTGACCTTGCAACTACAAGGAGGAGTATTTAGTGTTCAAAGCTAGTCGAGTTTGATTTTTCTGTAGCAAGGGACAAGTGATTAGGTGCTCAGTATTTAGCTCAAAATTAAAACTTCTTATATTGGCTTGAAAACTATATGGATGTGTCCATCTCGTCAAGACGATCGCACTGCAATTCATTTCATCGAAAACGGAGTTCGGATGAAGGAGAAAAGACCCGCTGTTCGTTTTCCTAAACAATTAAAAAAATTATAGAATGGGACAGAATGATGACATGGCAGTCCAATCAGCAATCCAGTGAGCAAGGGGAATCTTCTTCAGTTTTCGCCCAATGGGGTTGTGACAAGTGTCACCTCTGAATTCACTAATGTGGTTGTGTGAAAGGAAAATTGCTTAATTGGCCTTTAAGATGGAATATGATTATATATGTATATATATATATATATATATATATATATATATAATAATAATAATAATAATAATAATTTTATTTTATATTATATAGTTTTCAACTATATATTATATTATAATATTATGTATATTTAATATTAATTAAATTCAGATCCATATACATTTATAAACCATTGGAAATACGCATGCATAATTTCGAATTAAATGCCAAAGGTTCGAAATATATTAATTGGCAAAATTATGTGAAAAGTAGAGGGAGGGGGAATGGAACCCACAACCTCCCCCACCCAATTAAGCCATAGACAATACAATTAATGGAGGGTTGTGTGCATCTGTTTTAAAGCATTTGCTGTTGACTGACGGCGGAGAGGAGGGAGCCAACCCCCTCTCCATGTGACCACAAACCACATGACCAAGGGCCAACGCCATCACTAAGCGCGTTTAGTGCGCCATTAAATCAGGTTTAGCCTTAATTAATCAATTGATTAAGTTAGTGGAATTTATGGCAGTGCCACCAAATCCGGAACCACCACCAAACTTGGCGGACTTAACTGGAGTCTCTCCAGATTTAACAAAGGTTTTCTAGGAAAAACTGTTTGAGCCATAACTTACTCATTTTTTGACCAAATTGAGATCAGAAACAAGTGTTATTAGCTAATTTGGACCTTCTAAACACATTGGCATAGGTATCAAGGGCCATAGATGTTTTTAAACAACATTTTTTGCACATTGAGCTAATATAGAGGCCTAGGCCATGGAAGTTGGACCAAGGAGATGTAGCCCAAGAGGGGTGAACTACTTCATCAAAACACTGCGTTAATGTGTCTCTTAGATGGTTTGCTGTACTGTAGATGTTTTTTGTTCACTATTCATTTTTGAAGGTATTTTTATCATGAATGTTTTGTTTAACTTAAGGAAATTTACTTGTTTGTAAGCACCAACAACTAAGGAAACCTCAACACAAAAAGCAAAAAGCAAGCACATGTTTATAAATCTGTAATTGTTATTAGCACAACAAAACTAATCATACAAAAACAGATGAACAAGTCCCATAAATCTCTTCGACTCGATATCCTCATGATCTATTCCAAATCATCACAATATCCTGCATCATAATCACATTAGGTACATAAAGAATAATAAATCCCTTTAAGTTTCCTAAGAACTCATTTAAGCTAAGAGAATGTTATTAAGTGCAAAAGCAAAGGTCTAATACAACCTTTATGTGCCTAGGAAATATTAGATGGTCTTATGTGTTACCTAATTGTATCAGAGCTCAATTCACATCAAACCTTTATTAGCAACCTTCACTCGATGCCACGACATATATGAACTTTATAGGCCAACACCTACAGGAAGACACCACTCCCTCAAATTTGTAGGCCACCATCAACTGGAAGCCACCATTCCCAATAAGTCTCACCTAGCCCCCATTGTATTATCTGGCCACGACTAGATGGAAGCCACCAATCCCAAGTTCTCACGCCACTACCTGAAGGATGTTGCTACACCCTAACTATGCAAGCCACCAATTACTTGGAAATCCACCACACACCACATTAAAATCCCCAACCTTTAAGCTCTTGTAGACCGCGTTTCAGAATATTTCACACTAGATCCACTACTCTCCACAATCAAACACTTATGAGCCTCTTTTTTTCTATTTTCATACTAGACTCACAATATCAATCTATTCATAAGCCAAACTCTGAATACCTGCTCTCCAATCCAATCTCTACAATAAAATTTCAACCAATACATCATGTCACACAAACAATCTGGTCATTAAAACCAAACCTTGAAGTAGCACACTATTACAATATGACACTCACACTCAACCGTAACAAAAATCTAACAACCATGTAAAAAAATTACACTCAAATGAAAATAAACATTCTCCAATCAAATCCCTGCAAGGCAAATACATCAACAATCTAAAATCTATTGCAATAGATACAACAATATTTTGATCCCCATATCAACACCAACTCGTAGAAATACAATTTGTAACACAATAATGTTAGACATATGTATCTATTGCAGCTCCATCATCCTATAAAATATGCTCCAAATATGTGACCTAATATACACATTATCTTTGCATTCTTATAGCTCACATTCTCTCTCTATCTAACCCTTTCTGCTTCATGCTTTGGCATTTTATGAATGAAGAAAGATGAAATCAGTAAAAATCAATAATCCTAATTATCTTTGACTTGATCACCTTCTATAATGTGTAGAAACTCAAGCTGATTGCAAACTATCAAAAACCTCGGGAAATGATCACAGGAAATTATGTGCGCACATAAATCCGAATTTCCCTTGTAAATATATCTTCATTGGGATAGTATGGGCCTCCTAAATATGATCAACACTTGGATGTTATGTGCTTCTCGAAGATGATTCTTTTATGTCATACGACGTTGGAGTTATTCACCACTTTAGTGATCATATTTAGTTCCCACTTTGACATCAAATTCGAGCCTCATTCCCCTATTTCTCTATCCTTTCTTCCTATCACCCTATAAGGGGTCACCACACTTTTATTATGTTTCTTTATGGTCAGTTATGCCCATTTTCCCCAATTTCCTGCTAGATGTTGTCATACCAATGCTTTGCTTGATGTTTCTCACCAACTTTGCAACCATGTTCAACCTTTTTCCTTTACATTAGCCATGCCTCCATCTCATAACCTTCCATCACCTTTTAAGGAGACCACTGCGATGAGTGCATTTCCATTGCAATACACTTTTCTACTACTTCCTCCTTTTCCTAGGTTAGTTTTTTCACTACCCCTCATAACAAGATCCATACGATTATACCACTAGACTCTTTAGAACGAGCTCCCTTCTAGCCTTCATTTGGCATGTGTCACCATCATGTCTTGTAGTATTATTCATTTTATGCTACCAAGTTCACCATTATGTCATGTTGTTATATGTTCTAGGGAAGTCTCAGTCAATAGTTAGCCATCTGTATGTATCATTATATCTTTTGTGCCTTCCAATCTTGTATTAGTTGTACATCATTTCTTTAGTTTCTATCATCAACAACCTTATCTCGGTGCGAGTATCGTGTCAACGATGAGGGATACATCATGACCCTCCTTCGAAGAATCTCTTCCCATTTACTTCAACACCTTATTGTAGATGTATATATATAAACAATCTAGTACCTTGGAGCGTGTGGTCATCAGTGGAAGGTTTGCTCGTTGTTTGAATTAGGTCTTCATCATTTGCCCATGTGGACTGATTCTATGGAGTCCTTGACTTCAACTCATTCATTCACGCTTTATATATTTTACGAGGTACCTTGGGAACCATTTTCATTATTGGTGGTACCCATTTTATTTGTTAATGGGATACATAAATGCTTGGTAATTAGATGGTCTCCCTGCATGCTTGACATTAGCACATTCATTCACATGTAGTCAATTTTTACCATTGAGGTGTGCGTTGAAGACTCTTTGGCATTAAGCCCATTTCACTCATGATCATTGCCTCAACAAAGTTGTGATTGGAGAATAAATTATGTACTTCAAGGGTCATACTTGGGGGCTCACGTCAATGTCCCTCCATGCTAATACAAACTATGCCAAAGACCTACATTGTATCATGACCAGTCCTTGATGAAAACACTCCATAATATGTTGTGTGGGCATCTATGCTCTATTCTCTTATTACTGAGTATGGATATGCTTGTGATGCACTTCTTTATGTATATGACTATTGTTTTGAGTTTCTTTAGGTATCTTTCTCATGGTCTCTTCTTTACCCTCTCACTGGTTTACTTATTATATTGTATTTTAGCCAATATTCTTGTTTGACCTCATACATTAGGAGGCATCTGTTATAGCTCTTAAAGCCACCCCCCATGGCTAAGAATAGTAACATATCCTTTACAAAGAAAGATGATCAAGCTCTTACTAGTGAAACATCAAAATTCAAGTGTTCAAAGGTATCAATCCTCCTTCTAAGTTGTAGTAATTGAACAAGAGGGCTCAACAATGCTCCCTCCTAGCCTTTGGGACTTAACCAAAAGTTCATCAATGACCTCTATACACTAGAGCTCTGAAATGGTGCAGGAAATTTACTATATAAGCTCAGGCTCGATACAAATTGATAACTATGATTAAAATAATAATTGTTGATTAAAATAATGACAGATTTTTTCCTATCCTAATCATTTCCTTCATATGGTTAAGAAATCTAGTGCAATAAAGGCCAATCATGATCCAGATATATAAAAACACAGGCCATCACTAGTCATGGGAGAGAGAAAAAATACTATTTCAAAACAATGGCGAAATCATTTTGTGATAAATTGACATTATCAGGTGTGCATACAAGTGAGTGTTGAGGTTAGGAAGGTGATGTGGGAAAGGTCTGAGGGAGTCTTAGCTATGTCCTTCTTCACATAATTAATGAGAAGTAAAAGAATCTTTCCCCAATTACATTTGTGCTTTTGTATATTTGAATGAATATATTGGTTCACATGTGCTAATATTTGTGGTTGCAGGAAAGAGGAAATATTTATTGTTTATTGTATGTAGGTTTGATGAGAGGATCATGGAGAAAATATATCTGGAGGAGATCCTCATAAACCTAGCATCACCAATAGAGTTAGGAATTAACACGAATATGAGGTAAGTCTCCTCCATTTCTGAGTAGCTTCTTGTGCATGCTTGGTTATTGTTTCTCTTAGTTTTTTTTTATCACTCATATGCACAGACACACCATATGGGCAAGCTATGTGAAAATATTTCTTAGATTAAAGTAACCTACTATTGTAGGTGGAATTCTCTCTTAAAAAATCATGTGCAGTACATTCTCTTTCCCAATATATTCATTGATAATCAAAATCTATTCTTGAATCACTCCATCATCGTCCTCAACCACTTCTTTGAATATTTATTGAAAAATAACATATTTCCCATCAAACATTATATCAAAAAATTCCATTGATTTTCATTTCAAGTGATACTCTATTTGAATGACATATGACTATCCTCAGCTTCTTACATCATCAATTAGAAATTATTGTTTACTTTGATGAGGTGAAAAATATCGCTTATATGTCTTTGATAAAACAAATTGTGTATTTGCGCATACAAATCTATACTCATTAAGTTCTACTACAGATGGTTGGATCCATTAAAATTTTAATAATATAATGCTATTATCACCAAAATCCACTCGCATAATTTCTTGGATGAATCGAACATAAAATTTCTTCTCCATTTCATGGAGAACTTTAACATTAACAACAAAATCACAATTTCTCTTTCCTTTGTATTTTTCTTTCACTCTTAAATACAATAGTTACATAACCAATAGGCCTAAAAGGAATAACAATAAACTCACTGCTTAGGTATCAGAGCTCAAGGTTGAATTGCTTGATTCCTTTATTTTGTGCAATTAGGATTTTAATGGCTACAAAATTGTGATGCTTACAAGGTTAAAGTTGTAGAGAGAAGAAGGGAAGATATTGGTTGTAACTCCTGAGGTAATGCCCAGAAGAAGGAGATCCACAAGGCCACAATCTCCACCACCCAAAGTTCCAATTCCAGCTGCACTTGAAGCTCCTCAAGTTTTGCCTTCAATTGGGATTGAAGATGTACAATCAGTACAAATTTCTGAGCTTGAATCCATAGCCATTATGTTTGAAGAAAGAGAGCCTGAAGGTCCCTCTTCAATAGAGGAAGAATTTATGAAATATTTCTATACTTTGACTGAGATGGTTAAAGTCTTCTATGAAGAGAGGAACACCAGAATGGTTGGAGAGAGTTCTAAACCTCCTCATGGAGAAGGAAGCTCAAAGGACAAAAAATATGAGAAGAAGGATTCCAAAGGGAATGGTGGAAAGCCACCTCCATCTCCACCATCCTCATCATCTTCCTCATCAACTTCACCATCTCACACATCATCATCTTCCACTACCACCACTGCAACTTCCCATACTCATTCTAAAACCCCAAAAGGAAAAACTCCATTATTGAAATTGGACATAAAATTCGAACTTCCCATGTACAATGGAGAAGTAAATGCAGAATAGTTGGACAACTAGATTCGACAGTTGGAGGTATATTGTATAATTCAGAACCTTCAAGAAGATGATATAAAGAACTAGTTGGCTTCATTGAGTCTAGAAGGAGTTGCACTAGTTTGGTGGGAAGCAAAGACTCAAGAGGAAATGAGAATCCATGGTAAGATATCCATCATTTGGGTTGAATTTGTTTCTGCAATTAAAAGACAATTTTATCCTTTATCCTATATGCAAAAATCCATTATGAGTTGGCAGAATTTAAGGCAGCTTAAAGGCCAAACAAACCAAGATTATACACAGGAGTTTAGAAAAAGGGCTTTGTTTTTAGGAGTGAATTTGAATTCCCAAGATACACGATTGAAATATATTGGGGGTTTACATTACTATTTGAAACACACTATTCTTATGTTCAATCCAACTAATTTGGATGAAGTATGTGTGCAAGCCACACATCTTGAATCTAGAGGAAAGAACACTTATGAAGAGAGTAGTAGTAAAAATCCACTTAAGGGTAAGGAGAAAGAGAAAGGAGGAAAATGGAAGGAAAAGAAAAATACAAGTGTGAAGAAATAAGGGGAGAAAGTTATCTATAAACACTATTCAAAAGAGGGACATAATGAGGATAACTGCTGGAAATTACATCCAGAAATGAGATCAAATAAGTTCAACAATAAAGGGAAACAGAAAACCATTGCTATCACTCAAGAAGATTTAGGTTCTGAATTGGGTGATGAAAATAAAATCATTGTCATGGTAATCAAAGGAAAACAAGATATTGCAAGCACTAGTTCACAAAACTGCAACACTACTACTACTCCAGATGAAAAGAGACGAATTGAGTTATTTCATGTTAGGGTCATATCTAAACACACCAAGATTGACACACTCTTTGATAGTGGGTCATAAGTGAATCTAATCCCTAAAGACTTAGTCGACAGATTGAATATTGAAACTGTACCTCACCATAAACAATACCCTTTCGGATGGATAACAAGAGACACTAGTTTACATGTTACAAGAAAATGTTTGTTTAAGTTTGCAATCACTACAAATTTTGTTGACAAAGCAGAGTTAGATGTGGTACCACATGATATTTCAGGTGTAGTGTTGGGTAGTCCATATTTGTATGACTAGAAAGCAGTCTTTTACCGCCATGAAAACAAGTATCACTTGTTCAAGGATGGTGTGGAGTACATAGTGAGAGCCCATCGCAAAAAGCTAAACATTTCTTTGGTTAATGCAGGGGAGTAAAAAAGACTAGTGAATTAAAGTAAAAGTTTAGCACTTCTCAAGTTCAAGCCAAATGATGATATTGTTTATGAAAATTTTGTTGCATGTAATGCAAGTTTCAATTCTGATTTGGTTGGTTGAAGTATTTTAGGTTGTGAAAGAATCGTCCTTCAAGGAGAAAGAAATTTCACATGAAATATCTTTGCAGCAAGAGGTTTCTCTTTGTGATATTAGCATGCAAGGGTTGACAAAATTGCAAAGTGTAGAGACACCAATGCAATGCAAAAGTTTGTTGAACAATGGGCTCATTCAATCATCCCTTATACCATGTTGTGCACCGATGGTTATGTTGCAAAAGAGGAAAGGTAGGTATTTCAAGAAATAGGACAAAAGGAGTAGTTTTCGCCAAAGAAAAGTTGTAAAAAGAGGCCAGTGCGAGAATATACATAACACCAAACAAGAATGGTTTGTATGGATTTTAATGTTGTATGTTCTTTGTAGCACTTCCATTACATACATATATTTGAATTGTGGCAAAAAATAGTCCTTTCTTGAAGAAATTGTCCACTTGATTGACATAAACATGTTAAGAAGGTTTTCTTATGCACATGTCATCTATGAAGGAAAATTGTTTGATGTTCTGAATATATCAAAGTAAAAGTTGGGTTTCACTTCTTTGATGCATTTGGGCCATGATATTGGAGGAGGTAAGTTGAAGGCAAGCCTCTCCAATTTGTATGCCATTGTTGATTGGTTAGCGCCCAAGATCATCATTTTGATAAGAGGTTTGTTGGGATCAACCCAATGTTGGAGGAGAGTTGTTGTTGACATTTCTTCTTTTGAAGCTCCTTGGCATGCATTGTCATGTGTGTGCAAAGTCTTCCAGTGGGAGGCAAACAACAAGAGGCATGTGTTGCTTCAAACCAAAAGATCAGTTCAATTCTTTTTTATGCTCTTTCAAACTTGAAAGGTTCATTTGAGTTTCAGGTTTATGCAAGTAACTTCAGCATCTTATTTGATTTTGAATATTTCCATGGTGTAACGATTAAGTTGCAGTGATCCATGCACTTTCATTGGATGGATACTTGTCAAAATTTTCACTTGGTTCGAAGGTACAAAAGAGGTATAAACAATAAGTTTATTGTTATGCCTTTTAGGCCTATTAGTTATGTAACTGTTGTATTCAAGCATCATTATGTTTTACATGAAATTTATGTTCATAAAATTTCATACTTTCAAGATGTACAATCGAGCTTGAGTCATGTAAACCAAGTAGTGAAATTTGTCATCCATTTGCATTATATTTTGTTATGTCATCTTGGTAAGAAGGATGTTTCTTTTGAAGGCGACATGGACAAAACGCTGAGTTTCTATGAACGACTAAAAATGGTGCAAAAAATAGTGCAAGATCAGATTGAAAAGGGAAAAGACAAGTACAGGTATAGAACGAGGTCCTCAAGGCAAGTGAATATTGATTTCCTTAGAGAGAAGCTCAAGGAAACAAATTCGTCAAAAGCCAATTGGATTGAGCTTGGAAAGGTGAGGGGGATGTACCCTCATCTACTTGTCAGATAATAGTATCTTTTGGGGTCCAAAAGGCTTCTAGTGGGGAGGAATGATCAGGTGCTCAGTATTTAGCTCAAAATTAAAAGTTCTTATATTGGCTCGAAAACCATATCGCTGCATTCGTCTCATTAAGAAGATTGCAACACAATTCGTTTCGTTGAAAATAGAGTCTGGATGAAGGAGAAAAGGCCTGTTGTTCGTTTTCCTAAACAGCTAAAAAAATTGCAGAATGGGACAGAATGATGACATGGCAGTCCAGTCAGCAAGGGGAATCTTCTTCAGTTTTCGCCCAATGGGGCTGTGACAAGTGTCACCTTTGGATTCGCCAGTGTGGTTGTGTGAAAGGGAAATTGCCTAATTGACCTTTAAGGTGGAATTTGATTTTTTTTTTAAATTATTTAAATATTATATATATATATATATATTATTTTATATTATATAGTTTTCAACTATATATTATATTATAATATTATATATATTTTATATATTTAATATTAATTAAATTCAAATCCATATATATTTATAAACCATTGGAAATGCACATGCATAATTTCAAATTAAATGCTAAAGGTTCAAAATATATTAATTGGCAAAATTATGTGAAGATCAGAGGGGCGGGGAAGGGAACCCACAACCTCCCCCGCCCAACTCCAAAGCCAAATCATTAATCCACAAACAATACATTGAATGGAGGGCAGCGTGCACTTGTTTTAAAGCCTTAACTGTTGAATGACGACGGAGAGGAGGGAGCCAACCCCCTCTCCATGTGACCACAAACCACATGACCAAGGGCCAACACCAACACTAAGCGCATTTAGTGCGCCATTACATCAGGATTAGCCTTAATTAATCTGTTGATTAAGTTATCAGAATTTATGGTGGAGCCACCAATCTTGGCGGACTTAACTGGAGTCTCTCCAGATTTAGTAGAGGTTTTCTAAGAAAAAGATGTTTGAGCCATAATTTACTCAATTTTCGACCAAATTGAGAGCATAAAGAAGTGTTCTTAGCTAATTAGGACCTGCTGAACACATTGGTGCAGGTATCAAGATCCATAGAGCTTTGTAAACAACATTTTTTTCCACATTGAGCTAATATAGAGGCCCAAGCCATGGAAGTTGGACCAAGGAGATGTAGCCCAGGAGGGGTGAACTCCTTCATCAAAACACTGTGTTAATGTGTCTCTTTGATGGTTTGTTGTACTATAGATGTTTGCTGTTTATTATCCATTTTTTAAACTATTTTTCTCATGAATGTCTTGTTTAACTTAAGGAAAATTACTTGTTTGTAAGCACCAACAACTAGGGAAACCTCAATACAAAAAGCAAGAAGCAAGCACATGTTTATAAATATGTAATTGTTATTAGCACAACAAAACTAATCATACAAAAACAGATCAACAAGTCCCATAAATCTCTTTGACTCGATATCCTCATGATCTATTCCAAATCATCACAATATCCTGCATCATAATCACATTAGGTACATAAAGAATAATAAATCCCTTTAAGTTTCCAAAGAACTCATTTAAGCTAAGAGAATGTTATTAAGTGCAAAAGCAAAGGTCTAATATAACCTTTATGTGCCTAAGAAAGATTAGATGGTCTTATGTGTTACCTAATTGTATGTTTTAATGTCTTGTTTAACATTTTGACTCGGTCAAAATAAAATAAAAAATGAAAAAATAAAAATTATATTTATATTTATAATCATAATTAATAATTAAACTAACCTAGATCCATCTTAATTTGGAATCTACCAGGAAATGAGAGGGATCAAATCTCTTGAGATGCAAACCTCTTTTAGAGTGAAAAGAGATTTGATTCCTCTAAATGCTTGGTACTAATCTCTTTTCTTCTCTTTCCAAAGCATTATTAACAAAAATACGTATACAACTAGACATTTGTTCATGTATTCATGTTCATTAACTAGTTATAATTACTATTTACGTTCATTTTTATATGTTAATTCGAACTTTAAATTAAATTACCAATTTGAAAGCTAAAAAGTTGTGTGCAAGCATTTGTTAAGCTAGAAATTTAAATAACTAAATTATAATTAAAACTTAAAGTTGCAACCAAATATCAAGATCTAATGAGGTAACCAAATATAATGAACTAATGAAGTGTTCATGTGGAATCTTATTCATCAATATCAAAATCATTGTTCAAACTCCATAAGACAATAATTGTTTATATGCTTGTTAAAATTATAAATATTGATATCTTTGTGATTTGATGTAGCCATTATATTTTTACAAGGTTTCTTTAAATTTTTAAGAGTTTAATGTCTCTTCATTTTTAAGATGTTAATATTATCCTATTTAAAAGGATTCAATTCCATTTGAAAATTTTAAATGAGTTCATAGTTGTCCATGTTTTGTAGCATAGGAACTCTATAGTGAGCAAATTAACAAACAAGGTGACATCATCATAAATTGGTACTCTTCTCATAAACATGAGGGTGAGTCACCTGCTAATTCTGTAATACCATGACACATGGAGGGAGTGTTGGAGTTGGTAGCCTATCAAAAAAGTGATATTTGCGCATATGTAGACAACTTCTTCAATTGAGCCAATGAGTCTTCAAGTGGAAGAATACCAAGATAATCATATTTAGCATTGTGTGGAAATTAAATTTTGTTTGTGTTCTCGCTAAAACAATGACCCTCTAAAATTTTTGCCTTATTCAATTTTGGAGCTTACATATGTTTTCATGAGCTGTCTTTTTAAGCTATCTTGTGTCATCTTGTTGTTTTTTCATGCTTTCCTAAGTGTCGACCATCCTTTCCAAGTGTCACTTTCCTCCTATGTCAAAGTTTCCTAAGTTTCGTCTTCTTATCTTTGGAAGTTCTTGTGTCGACTTTCTAAAGATACAAAAAGAACTAGATTTTCTTGACTTAGTGTTAACTTTCTTCACTCAACATGAACACCACACAAAATAAGGAAAGCACAATCCTTTCTCTTAGAGAAAGCGCACTTTCTAAAACTAGTGGTTACACATGCACCATCAAAGGAAACTGCGCCAACTTGAGTTTGAGCGCACTTATGTCTCTCAGTTGAGTGCACTCCTTGCCCACAAAGAGTGCACACTCCCTGTCAACAGTTAGTGCACACTCCTTGTTCTCAGAAACTGCACACTTCTTGTTTCTAGCCAGTGCGCACCCTTGTTTCTCACACATGCACCCTTCTTTTCTTGCATGCTTAGCACACTCCTATAAAATAGGGGTCCTCTCCACTTAACTTAACTAACTTACTCATCAAGTGACAATTGGCGAGCATGTATAATGTGCTATGCTTGTAGATTTTCTTTATAAGTAGCCCAATTCATTCTTCATTCTCACAATCATTATTCACTTTGGGCTAAGCACATTTTCTTATCACAAGGAGTTCTTCTCTTGGTCCCAAGTGCGTCGATTCCTGGTAATTTTTGAAAAATGTGACCTTTGTTTTTTTTTTCATTTTTAGTGGTGCTTTTGTTTTATAGGTGGCGTTTCGATCTACTTTCTACATATCAAGTGTTGTTTTCATCTGTTTTTCCTCATACAAGTGTCGTCTTACTATCACAAGTGGTGTTTCCATAAAATCTTCACATTCCATGGCCTTTCACCTTCTAGTCATGATTGCAACAAAACTTATAAACACTTTCAGCCTTTGTCTCTCGCTATTACTGTGTTCTTGACTTGTTGTAGACCTTCACTTAATATTTTTTGAGCTTGTTTTCAGCAGAGCGCACTTCTGGAAAATAAGAACCCTATGTGATTTCAAGCTACACCCAATTAAGAAAGGCTCCCCTCCAAAGTCCATAGCACACTTCCAAGCCACAGTGAGGCATCTCTACTCACTGTAACTATGACCTACACCCATCATTAGCCTCCTTGCCACACTGCACACTTCTAAGTAGTATTGTGCCACCCTCTTGCCCAATGTAACTCCGACCTGTGCCCAAGATGTTCTCTCTCTCTATTGAGTCTCGATTTTGTCCATTTTTTATAATTTTATAAGGTCTTGCACCCCCCTATTTTCAACTCTTTTTTACCCTTCATGATTCTCTTTTTGCCATATCCTATGTGTTTTGAACAAAAGGGTGTTGTGGCTTTAAGGTATGCAAATTAGTCTAAAAAGTATCATTTCACTTAATTATTGAGTATTTCTGAAGTTAAATGATACCTAATCAAATTATCTACACTTCAAGAGTGTTGACCGAATCCGATGCAGATCAACTATCTTCCGAAGCAGTTCTGTGATTTCCTGCAGAGTTGTCGATTTCTTGTAGACACTTCGATTTCTTGTAACCGCTCCGATTTCCTACAACGATATCGATGGTTAAGTATGTTCCGATCAGCCTCGAAGAGAATGAAAACATGGGTTTTGTCAAGAAATCCATCTACATGGATGCTATCCTGTTGGTTGCCTCAAAACTACCACCGAAACCACCAAGATCTTCAGACATCTCATGGACGGCCGTAGAGGGAAACAACCTCAGCAACTTAACGAGATCAGTTTGATCCATGCTTTCAGTCATGGATCAAACTCAACATGCTTATTTTTATTGTCTTTTCTAGTTATTATTAATAGACAGTTTCATTATTTCAGTTTTCCTAACTTGGGCAAGTTTATTCCTCTGTATTTGTATAAATACTTTTATGTTTCATTTTGTAAGAGGAGGCTAAGATACCAGACTTTGATACTATTGTAATACTTGTTCAGATTGATACAATGTTCATGTTCTGCTGATCTTGTTTTGTAAACTTCTTTAGCAGTTGAAGGAGTTGTGAGTAAGGGAGGGCCCCCTTTACTCACAACTCCCATAGTTGCAGATTGTGTTCTTTTAATTATTTTCATGAATTGATAGAGTTATTACACAACTTTTGATTCCTCTTTTCTAAATTGTAGCAGCACATGTGTGATGATTAAATGGTGAAGCTTATGTGATGAATATGTTTGGAGTATTTGAGTAGGCTTTAATCTTATATTGAAAATTGTTGAATTGATTCAATTGTTGTTTGATTGATCTATTATCTTTTTCTGATCAGCATCAACAATTTTCAGAGCTTTAGAGGGATGATTAAATCTGCTCCATAGCCTTTGCTGCTAAGTGTTGATGGGAAAAAGGGATATTGAAGTTGTGTGTGTATGTGATTTCGTTTAGGAAAACACTTAAAGTATTAGCATGCATATATTTTGTGCAACATCTCACAAGGTTACCTACCCTTGGTTGATAATTTATGTCTGTCAAATTATAAGTCTATAATTTGCCCAAACACTCTCCCATAGGGCACATGGCGCAATTCTAAGCCTCAATCAAGCCCTATATTCCCACTGTGATCCTGACATGCACTCTCTTCCTTTTCTTGATGTAGAGCACACTTCCAATGGCTAGTAAAGCCACCCTGTCTCACTCTTGATAGGCTCGTATTCCTAGTTTTCCCAGATCTTTCCTTGATCACTCTATTTTGCATGGTTTGCATGTGATAGATAGAGAATTTATAGAAATTGATCTTTGTTCACCTTGATGGATTTTCCACTTGTAGGTTTTGGGGATACATAATAAATTTGTCTTTAGTCCTCTGTAGAAACAATGCCTCGTACAAGTCGGAAACTAAATCAAAGGAAACTTCAGAGAATATTATTCAGGAGGTAGTGGAATTCACTAAGCCAACTGTTCCCATCTTATCATATATAGAGTGCTTCATTGACAAATCTACCAAGGTCTCATGGAAGGACATAAAATATTCTTTCATGAAAAATCAATTCCCAAAAAGCTTGGAAGACATGGAAGTATACATAAACATCAAGAGGTCCATAATACATAGAGTGGCATGCATATTCCTAGTATTATCTTGTGTAGAAGCTATCGAATGGATCTTTTTACATATGGATAACAATAATGTGGTTCTTAATATTGAAAGCAACAAGGAGATTTCCTCATAGCATTTGCATGAAATACATTCCTATTAAAATATGGTAACTCCTAGGAAGTATCTTAACACACAATTTTATGCAACTTGGCCTAATCTGAATACCAAGGTCATCAAGTCTTGGTAGAAAGAGCCTGCAAAATTCCACAAGAAGCCAAGTGCAGTATATAGGACGAAATATTTAAGAAAGTTTTATATGTATCTTATGGTGATGTGATGTAGATTGCATGGAAGGAAGAATGTTGAATATTTTGAAGAAAATTGGATCTACTTTCTCAACCTAGTTGTGTTTAGAAGCAAAGTTTTCAATTGGATTGATATTCTTTCTCATGAACTGCAATGTGACATATAATAGGGAAAGACAACTTTACAAGCCAAACAATCACCAAATTTATAAATGTTCACTTATTTACTAGATGGAAACTGTGCCTGTTATGAGTTTATAGGGATGAAGTGGAACTGGACCCATCGGGAGAAGTTGCATATCTATTTCCATTGCAAACTGTTGTAAAAAATCAGCTTTCGAGGAATGTATACAGAATTGGTTGAGCACTTCTTTGTAGTTTTCTATAAGATTATATTTGAAACAAATACTCCCTACATGACAGATCAGATGAAGGAGGCACTTTATGAGATCACTGATTGGTTTGCTTCACCACTGGGTACATATATCTGAGTTTTCGGGTGTCAGACTACCCCTTACTTTATGCCAAGGTATGTGACCAATAAGGTGGTATTGCAGGAGGTAGCCTATCATTTGAACAATGGTTTGTCTACACAACTCTAAAGGAAGAAGAAATATCCTTGGCCACTTTTTCCTTTACCGATTGGATTGTATGAGCTTAAGAACCTCAAGGCAGCTGATGGTGAAATTAAAGAACTCAGACGTCTTCATTTTGGAACAATGAGTTTTCACAAATATGATCCTAGAAAAGTTTGAAGACAAAATTGTACCAAGATATGATACAACTGGTCATATGGACCTATGACCATTTCAAAAGATTAGAAAACCAAGAACTGGTACAATGCATTATGGAATAACAAGCCAGGAGATGAGGCAGGGCCCTCCCATGTTCCATAGTTTCTAGATGTCTAAACGGGAGAGATTCAATAAGAAGCAACTACCCAGGTTGACATTATATCATCTAGGAAGAGGCCAAAGCATGATACAAGAGCATAAAATAGAAGAAAGTTCAAGGCTGGTTGAAATAGAGGGAAAACAACAAAAGAAGTAAATGGAAGAGGAGAAGAAGAGGTTATAAGAGGAAAATCAACAAGAAGAATAAAGTAAGAGAGAGGAGGAACACAAACAAAAGGAATAACAAGAAGAGAATAAGCAAGATGAATTGCTAAGATAGAGATAATAAATGAAGAAAAGGAAAACAAAGGAGCTACAAAGGAAATAACAAGAAGACCTCTTGCATAAGCAGAAAGAAAAGGAGGAAAGGAAAAGAGCAGAAGAAGAGGAAAAATAGAAGTGACTATAGGAAGAAGACTTGAAGAACAAATTGGAAGCGGAACTTGCACAGGTAATGGAGGAAGAAAAAATAGCCCATGGTATAGAAGCAAAAATGGCAGAGGATGAAGACATTGAACCAATTGTAGATGATCCAAGTAGTTAATTAGATCATTTTTGCACTGGTGGCCATATCCCATTCAGCAAAATGGGAATTGTTCCTCCACCTGATGACAGGGTTATGGACATATCAATCTTTACCTTCAATCAACTAAAGAAGAGAATTATAAAAGAAAGGCGAAGGTACCTTCCCAATGACCTTGATCATCTAGTCTCCATAACCACAAAGTGGGTGATAACATCCAATACCAAGAGGAATCCTTGAGAAATCATGGTGGAAAATGTGTCTTTTTGCAAAAACAATACAAGACAATGCATAGCATATTTTGAGTGAGAATGCATAGTTGTGAAAGGATCTAGATACTGCAAAACAACAGGTTGATCATCTTGTCATAGAAAATCAGAGGTTGTCTTCCACCAACATTAGAACAACAGAGCTATGGATGTCCATACTAGAAAAAT
Source organism: Pinus tabuliformis (assembly GCA_031772625.1). Lineage (NCBI taxonomy): Eukaryota > Viridiplantae > Streptophyta > Pinopsida > Pinales > Pinaceae > Pinus > Pinus tabuliformis. The sequence continues at coordinate 1,031,446,049 of CM062805.1, forward strand.
TGAAGCCGATGGAAGATGCCATGAAGTAGCTATACATTGAGATGGTTCTTCTGCATGAAGTGGTGGTGCCCTTGGTCCAAATTCAGAAGAAATCTCAAGAGATCCTAAAGGTTCTAAAGGTTACAAGCACAACTGTCAATTTGATGCAGGATTAGGGCATGAAGTATCTTAACACTCCTGAGTGGTTGGTCAGGAAAGAAAACATATCAATTGAGGTGGACAAAGCACAATTAAGGCTACATACTCAGAATTACACCCATCTTGGTGAACAGGAAACCACCACCATAGATGCTTCTATTCGACTAAATAGTAGTTTGGAGTCCTAGGCACAGAAACATAGAATACCTTCTATGGGTTCACTTGGATAAATAAGGGGTAAGGATGTCGTCATGCAAGGATTAAAAGAGTTTGTTGAACACATCAGATGAGAAATAAATCAATAAGGCTTGGAGGTGACCAAGAATGTTGTTCTACAATATGCAATTGAGTCAGCCAAGATTAACACGAAGTTATCAATTTTGTGGAGTAGTGTATAGTCGAACTCCAAATCCATATTACCAGATGCATTGGAGGTAAATATGTGGTACATTTCAGAGCTACCAGTTAGAGTTAAAGTTATCGTAATAGAGTTCAAAGCTTGGCACTCCTACATCACAAATGAATTGCATTCTCAAGCCATTCATTTCTCTTTTTCTCTTACATGAGGAGTTTTGTCTTATTATAATTTTATCTTATGTAGCCACCATTTTGATGTAATTTTTCGTTTATGAATAAGAAGTTTAATGTACAAGAAGTCCAAGCGACATACGTGGAATATGAAGAGTCACATAGAATTTCATAGGTTATATAAATCAAAGAGTCACGAGGAACCTCAAAGGTCATTATCATTTGTTATAAATAATCCCTCATAACTCAAACAAAGGGCTTAGGATTTTAGAGATTTGGCATTGGCTTCTCTAGTGGTGCATAGGGGAGAAGATCATTCTTTGGAGAAGAAAGTAGTATATTCATGTTCCACTATTGGGGCTAGTGATTCATTGATGTAACAATGTACTTGGATCTTTCATTAATAATAATAAGCTCTTGGAGCCAATATTCTTTCAAGCATGTATCATGAATGTTGTAAGACTATTCTTTAGATGTTTGTAGTATATTTTTATGTTACGCATACTACAAACAATGAACTACTTTGTTGCTTTAGATATGAATCTTATTAAATGAGTGTTGTTATGTGTTTACATGTCCGTTGTTACCTTGTGAACTAATTTGTAGGTTAATCAATGATTCTTTCTCACTTTCTCTCATGTGAATCTTTAGGACAATAACGATACTTTTCTATTGGAGTTATGTCTTTATTTTCCTTTTTGTGGAAGCTCCCTTTACACTTTACACTTGGTGTCTCACAAAGCTTACATACTTGCTACCCCAAAGTTATGCATATTATCTCTTTTGTATATTTTGCAGCCAAGGCATTCCTTTAAAATCACTTGCAATGGTGGCAAGACCTTATATCCAGATGGGGTTCTACACCAAATGGTGGGAGGTCTAATTGGGACTTTACATCGGGGAGACCCCCTGTATGTTGGCGGTATCCAACACCGTCAATAGTTTGATAGTATGGATATATTGGAGAATTTAAACTCCTAGGATCTATTGTATGGAGGCCGTTTTGTTAAAATCATACTATTATATAAGCATTTTTGAATAAATGGAAGCTGTTAGCTTGAATTTTTAGTTTCTATATCTATGATGTAATGATGTGCTCCCAAGAGCATATTTCTTAATATAATATTTTCAATTATAGTTAAAAAAATTGTTCCTTGGGTCCCATATCACTCTTTACTTCCTTTTCTTCTTAGGATTCTCATAATTGAGATACACCCTTTCCAATTCGTAAAAAATTTTAAATGGGTGATATTTATGTCCCCTAAAAAAATGCTTCATTCCTAGTCAACTAGATTTCCCATAAGATGAACAATAACAGGAATTGATGAGCCTTTTAAACCCCCTAGTGTTACAACTAAGATTTAAACCCCCTTCAACCAAATCCGTTTACCTCTTTCCTTTCCCTCCAAAGATACCTTTTATAGTAGTTGGCTTCAAATTCAAACTACTATCCACTTAGGTAACCAACATAATTATTGTAGTCTAGTACCAACATGTAAATCCTTGGTTTCCAAGGAAGATCTCGCCTAAGATGCATTGCAAGAACCTTAAGGAAATGTAAGAATATTTAATGGGATAGAGGACAAAAACCAAACTATAATAGCAACCATCCCATCACTAATATATATCACCTTTAATTGCACTCCATTATAATTATATTCATCTATGGTGTTTTCTAAAGGCACAACAATTCAAACCCATGCAAGTTCATTTGTTAATGTTCTAAGTTACATATAATAGGATATAAACATCATAAAATATAGACACACAAACACAAATTTTAATGGATCCCTTCATTCCATTCATCTCTCTCAAAATCAAATACATTGTTTCAATAAAGCATGAATGTGATAGCCACATATCAAAACCTCAGTAAGTAGGGAAACACATGCTCTAAAACAAAACCTAGAAAAACCATTACTTGATCTCAACTAAAAGAAAGCTTTCACAAAATAGTATCAGTAATGACAACCCTTACAATCTCCATAATGACAACTCTAATCTCAGGATTAGTCATTGAATTTTATATTCATGCCTATAAGTTGGTCAAGGATCTAGAAGATGCTTTATTATTGGCTACCTAATAGTGGACTTTATAGTATATTGCTTATTCCATCCTAACACATTTAGGCTTCATTTTCATTTCCATTATATTCTCTTCTTAGTGCGAGGAATCACATTTCTCAATATATTTCATTTCCTATTCTAGTTTCTTTCCATGTGTTTTGGTCCTTGAAATACCCAAAATAGGTGTCACATTCTATCACATCTCTTGTTGACCTAGTGCATCCTTGCCAATGAGGTACTACCATGACATTTACACAAAAAAAAGGGTCCAATCCCCCAACACACCTATTAACACAACCTTGAGTCAACTTTAGCTTGTCTTTTCCTCCCTTTCAATTTTGTGCTTACACTTAGAAATGGCCTTTCAAATAAATGGGTCAACTCTAGAACAACCTCGAGCACTTTGAAATTGAAGTGTTTAAAGGTTGATAGTTGAGGATTCTGTAATGAACCCCAGAAAACACACACACACACAGATATATATATATATATATATATATATATATATATATATATATATATATATATATATATTCAATATGTAAAAGGCTCATATCACTTAACTTGCGATTATGAATTTTGAGTACTTTTCCTTCTAATACTTTTCTCGTCTCTTAGACTTATAATTACCATCTTGTTTTTCTTTTGCAAGTTCAAATTCAAGGTTGCATAGTTAAACCTTTACATTTTTTCAATTTAGTTTCCTAAGGACACTATTTCTCTCTTGTCAAGATAGTGAATTATAATACTTGACTTGAAAAAATGCGTTATTGCACATGTACACTATCTCTATAGTTGTTTATCTTATCCTACAGAATTTAATCATGATTTTCTATATAATAATGTCTCTCCTATGTTAGAACATCTTAGATAGAATAAGATATATGATTATGCTTTTGATACGATTACGAATTCCAAAATTGAGTTTCCAAGTTACTCTAAATTTTGAAATCAACACATATCATTCATTATATGCATAACTTTCCTTGGAATAAATTCCATCTTAAATTCCTTTTCAAAAAGGTTTTGTTTATAATCCCTTGTACCTATGTGTATATATCTTCCCTTCCTTTATGTTAATATGGTTATGATTGTTATGGTTTTCATACTTCTTCATACTCAAAGGTATTAACTCTAATGTATGTCTACACACATTAACATTTTTGCTACTTGTATCAGAGTTATGTTACAATATTACATTATTCAGGGGTTGCTAATATGTGTTATGAACCTTCGTTTCCAACGCCATATATATATATATATGTATATAAAATATGGATTATTCGTGAACTTTTAACACATGTATTTGCCTCCATGTGTTGGTATATTGTGTTAACACAATGCTGAACTCAACCCTAGCATCAACGACTATTATCATATATTTCCAGATCTACGATGTTGGTTGATTAGGTTTATTTTTTAGTTTCAATGATTAATCTGGGTTGTCACTCCCACAAGTCATTTATTTGTTTTCAAATTGCATAGACAAAGCTCTGCAAGCTTTGAGACTTGCTTTGATTCCATAATTTTGCACTCATTTACCTTTGTATATTATTATGAGGCCTTGGAAATTTATATCAAGTGACTACAGTTACTATTAGTGAAACTCATAATTTATTCCTTGACTTGTAGGGTTTCTAAGGTAAGACTTCTATGTTTTTTGAAATATTTCTTCTTGAACTAAATTACAGTCCGTTCCTTTTTAACTACCATATAATCTTTCTTCGACAAGTTTTAATATTAGTATATTCATTTGAGTGTAGAGTTTTTATTTGGTTCGATATCATTTGTTCTCTGGTTATTGATTCCTTCAAGTTCTTCATCGGTAGGGTTTTAATGTGTTTAATAATTCCCCTGTACATAGTGTTAATCTTCAACTCTACATTACAATACTTTGTAAGCTTCTTCTCTTTTTATCTTTTTACACCGTAAGATTTGGGATTTTGTTTTGCAGTTTGTTTTCTTGAATTGATAATGCTATTCTTGGAAGTATTTCTTATTTATGACGCCACATGGTATGGGTATAACCTATTTCTTCTTTTCCTTAGTCGATTTGTTGACTGTGAGGCCATTTACCTTCATGGTTGGGTTTTACAGTTGAAACCCTAATTGCCCGTGAATTTTGGCAACTCTACAATCAGTTTATTTAGAAGCCCCAACTAAATTGTTCATATATCAATGCTATAATAATGACATCAACTTCTTTTTGCAAATTAGTAACATTATTTTGAATTTATATTCCCACCCCATTAGGGTTTTTATTTCCTTTATAAATTTTCTCTTCTTTATTGTATAATATGTTTATCATTTACTAACATAGTAATTACCATGCTGCAAAGGTTTCTAACAAGGAGCAAGGATTAATTTCAAGGTAATTCATATACAAATTTTCTCTCATTTTTTACCTTGATCTCATATGTATCAATCTTACAACATAATTTCTTCTTCCTCTCATATGCATGCAGGTAATTGAATTAACAAACTTCCAATACTTTTTCCTTCGATGTTTCTAGTTTGGGCTTCTCAACACTTGATTAATATTTTCAAAACATTCGTCTGTCTTACCGGGCTGGATGTTCTTATACCTTCGTCCCTTGTCTACTTGTGACTACTGAGTTCAATATCTATTTCCAATTTGTTTCCTTTCGGAAATCCTTTCTTACTTTCTGGAGGATTAAAACTACAGTTTTCTAAACCTGGACATGTATTGTAAATTAACTATTTTTTTAGACCCGAAAATATTATCAATAGACATGTACTAAGGAATTTTTTTACCTATACTACCATTATGGTAGTTCTCTCTCCTTCGTAATACACAAAAGATGTTTATGTTTTTCAAATGTTTGGCTTTATCGATATCTTTCATTTTACTATATTTTCGAGTTCTTAATACTATAGTTGTATTCCTCTCTTATTTTCGTATGTAAATTTTGACCGCTCGTTCTTATGAATTTTGTATATGTTACTTAACATTCATTGATACCAATAGTAGTTTCCGGTTGAATACATGACATTTCTTATAGGTTCATGGTAACCTAATGTCATCCTCCTATAAATATTGTTCCATAACTTTTATCTTTTATTTTTTTCAAGTCTTGCGATTCTACTCATGTTTTCATTCAACACACTATATATATATATATTTATTTTTTTTCCACTGGAAAAATCCGTAATTTTCATTATATTAAGAAAATTACATATTGTAGATGCAGGTTGCATATGCTGTATTGTTCATACAAAATCCACCACGCAGGGTGATCTGTCATGAGTATAAACAAAAGAAAGTGATAAGTCACATATAGGTCTGGCTAGTTGCCTATTCAAGATCACGCAGGATCTGTTTGCAAAAATATGATATCCATATCTATGAACAGTTATCAACAAAGACAAAAAACTATATTATTGCCGGATACCGGGACTGTTGTCCCGCTGTTCTCTCTGATCTATGTACGGCCTGTGGTAATATCTGTATTCTTCAGACCCCTGCAGCTCCACTATTAGCCATTCTCCTCTGGGTAGTATCGCGGCCTCCTTGGATAATTTGTCAGCCTCGCTGTTATGTTCTCTGTATATGTGGAGACAGGAGAAATGATTAAAAGCTACCTTGAGAGTATGTGCATCATATAATATATTGCTGAGTGTGTGAGTATGACATATAGTAGCATTATTGATCCAATTTACAACAGTCATTGAGTCCCCGAAAATATTAAGATTTGAATACTGATGCTCCAAAGAGAAATGCATTAGATTGCGAATGGCCAAGAGTTCTGCATAATTATTTGAACCTCTGCCGAATCCCATTTTCACTAAGAATCTATGGTGTTCATTTATATGCAGAACAAAACCACCCCCACAGCCAGTTTGATTTGCAGCCCCATCGAAGAAGGCCCAAGGAGTAGATTTATCGATAATGGGGGGTGGTTGGATCGTCCTGGTTCGAGAGGGAGGGGGGTCGGGTAGTTCTTGATATGCAGCGATAATGTTAGCTTCTGTTCGGGGCCAACACACAGCCTGATCTTCGAATATATATCGATTCCGAGCCAACCATATATGCCAGGTTACCACGAGGGGAAGGTTAAGCAGCTTGGAGCCCGGGTGGCAGCGATTCCAGTCTGTCCACGTACATGTAATATCATCCCCACTCCAGTTCCCAGAAAAACCAATATGAGAGGAGATGTTATTCCATAGTGCGCAAATGGCTGGGCATTGTAGGAAAAGGTGGACAGTTGTCTCTGATGCCGCTTTGCAAAAGGAGCACCAAGATGGTCCATAAATGGATCTGTGTGTAAGATGTTCACCCGTGGGGATAATATCTTTGAGGACACACCAGAAAAATAGTCTGGTGCGTGGGGGGCATTCAGCTTCCAAATGTCACGCCACCACGTCGGAGAAGGTTCAGGTTTTCTGTGCATAATGAGAGCGCTGTACCCAATCTTAGGTGCATAGATACCATTGTCTGCCATACACCATACAAGTTCGTCCGGTCCTTGTTTTATACGAATATGGGATTCGTTTAATGAAAGAACAAAATCGCGCCATTCCTGATGCCATTGAGGAGGTAGGTCAAGTTGTTGAGCCGATTTCCATGCTTGTGTAAAAATGTCTGAACGCTGTTGATCAGCAATATGTGCAAAACTCCGGATGTCACGTTCATGTAGAAATGAAATGAGATCTCTGCTGAGGATGTGTCTGCCCCCACTACCAATCCATGGATCCAGGCCAATCCTGCCCAGCGATCCATCATTTATTCTCCAGACTAGATTATCGCGGATGAGAGGAAAGGAGTGAATCAGAGCCTTCCAGATCAATGAACATCCCTTCGTTGTCCAGGTTGGTAACCTAGCCCAATCCAAAATTCTCTGAGGCCAGATGTATTTGTGATAGGATACTTGAGCCCATAGGTTTTGACTGGTTAGTAGCGATCACCCCATCTTTGCAGCGAGTGCCATAGCGAAGTCGGGTAGGTATTTGAGGCCCCAACCACCCCATTTTTTGGGTAAGGAGATCTTCTTCCAGCTTATCCAAGCAAATATTCTTTTGTCATGATTTCCATTCCAGAGGTATCGGTTGCACAGTTGCTTCATTCGGCCCAGAATATTCCTCGGAATCCATGCAAGAGCCATCCAGAAAACCGGGGTTGCCTCTAAGACGGACTTAATGAGGACCAATCTGCCTGCCCTTGATAAGTATCTGAAGCTCCAGCCAGTGAGTCTTTTTTCCAATTTAGCGACCAACCACACCCAATCAGCAATTCTTTGACAGGTAGGTTTTAGCCTGAATCCCAAGTATTTGAGTCCTCTATCCAGGGGGAGAACATTATAGGGAAAAACCTGAAAAGCCAGCTGCGATTCCTGTACCGAAGTGCGGGAGCAAGTGATAGAGGATTTTGACTGATTAGGGAGCATACCAGTAGCTGCAGAAAAAAGAAGAAGGATCTTCGAAAAAGACCTAGAGTCTCGAACACTGCCATCAAGTAGGATAAGAACATCGTCCACGAAGAGAAGATGTGTGAGGAAGCATATATCGGAAATGTGAAGGCCCCGAACATCACCCGACCGCTTTGCAGAGTCTATGAGTCGACTTAGGCCTTCCATGACCAGCAGGAAGAGCAGAGGAGAGAGGGGGCAACCCTGTCTCAGGCCCCTTTCGGAGTGAAAAAAGGGTGAGGCCGAGCCATTTATGAGAATACTGAAAGTAGGGGAGGAGATACAGGCCATGATCCATGAGATGAAGGAGTGAGGAAAACCCAGGTGGATAAGGATCATTTTGATATAGAGCCAGCTGACCCTGTCAAAGGCTTTTGAGAGATCTATCTTGAGGAGGATACCTTTTAGGTGCTTGGACCAAATAGAGTGAATAGCTTCTTGAGCCAGGCCAATGGCCTCATGAATCTGTCTAGATTCAAGGAAAGCAAATTGTTGAGGGGCAATGGACCTGGAGAGGATAGGTCTGAGACGATTGGCAATGGTCTTAGAAATGATTTTGTAGAGGAAATTGCACAAAGAGATTGGCCTGTAGTCATCAAAAGATTCAGGGGCATCAGTCTTAGGAATGAGAGCTATGAAGGTAGTATTGATGGCATGGTAGATGGATCCAGTAGTTCTGCTCTCCTCCACCACTCTCAGGAGATCCTGCCCCAGAACATCAAAAAAGGCTAAATAAAATTCAATGGTCCAGCCATCCGGTCCTGGGCTCTTATCTTTTTTGAACCATTTCAATACTCCTTCAAGCTCCCCTGTCGAAACTGGATCATTTAGTGCCTCCACATCATCTTCCTCAACAAATCTCGGGAAGTGATTTGCCACATTGATGATATCAGGTAGATTAACTTCACGGGGACACTTGTAGAGGTCCCTGAAGTGTGAGATGCCCAGGTGAGCGAGCTTGTTGAAAGAGTCAGCCATTTCTCCTTCTGGTGTGGGGAGCTTCCAGATAGTATTGGACACTTTCCTGCCCTTGGCAAAGCTATGGAAGAACTTTGTATTATCATCCCCAGCTTGAATCCATAATGCCCTGCTCCTTAGTCTTATGGATTCCTCTCTCTCTTTGAGAATTTTAGCTTTTTGATTCTCCAGTTCAATCAGCCTAACCTTGTCTGCTGCTGTGATGAAACCCAACCCCCTTTCATCTGTGAGCGAGCATAATTCTGCTTCAATATGAATTAGTTGAGAGGTGTCTCGAGCCTGTTTCTCTTTTGCCCAGACAATGGATAGATGTTTAATATCTGTGAGATTTCTGCAGAATCCTTTTGCAAGAGTTTCTGATCCATTGATTGGGTGAGAGATCCAGTAATCAGATATCATCTTGATATATGATGGGTCCTTCAGCCAAGTATGATTAAATTTGAAAGGGGCTTTAGGCTTCTTGAAGGGACCCTGAATTTCCAGGTATATAGGAGAGTGATCCGACCATCCTCCCGAGCCAACCCATTGCTTGTAATGTTGCAGTCGCTGAAGGAGAGCATCCTTCATTAGGAATCTGTCAAGTCTACGGGCTAAAGCAGCATCCCCCACCCTTCTGTTTCTCCAAGTGGGAAGTATTTTCTGCATGGGGATATCCACAAAGTTTGTTTGTTCAAGTAGACTAGTCATGTAATCAGTAATGGAGTCAATTTGTGCCGCCGATCCCCATGACTCCCTGAAACCTAATGAGAAATTAAGGTCTCCTCCGATAACAACCCGATCTTCGCTCAAAATGGTAAGATGGAGGAGTTTCTGCCAGAAAGATTCTCTCTGGTTGCAGGGGGCATATACATTGACTATGCGGAGGTTCATGCCCAATTTAGCAGAGAATATGTCAAGCCCCAGATATCCCGATCCCCCCCAAGACGATTCCACTTTTATAGTGCGAGGGTTAACTCCAATGGCCAGTCCACCAGAACGGCCAACAACATCGAGGGCAGAGTAGGTCCAGCCAGGAGTCATGGCTTGCATGGCTCGAGTGATCTGATCTGCTGAACAGAGAGTCTCTTGAAGCATGATAATATCAATAGGATCGGTCTCAATAAGTCGTTTCATGGCTAGTTTCTTGGAGGAACTAGCCAATCCTCTGCAATTGAAGGATAGGCACTTCATGGGGGAACACCTCTCGGGGTGTGTCCTGCTCTAAGGACCCCGTCAATGGTGGATTGACGACCTGATACAACCTCAGCCCCTGCTTTCTTAATAGCCTTGGAAAGATGAGATTTTCTACCCCTGGTGGGCAAGGTACCAACCTCTGGCACCGCTATGCCCAGACCCGAAGGTTTGTTGGGCGGTTCTTTAGCATGAGATCTGGAGCGAAGGAAATATGAATGAGGAGGGGAGGGTTCCGAGGGAGATCGGGGAGGAATAACCAGGGGGGAGGAAGGGGCAATTGAAGGGCCCGTGGTACAAATGTGTGGGGGGGATGTTATTGCACATTGAACCATGGAGGTCTGAATGGAGGAGCCACATACATTCATAACATCAAAAGAAGAAAGAGTAGGGAGGGAAGGAGTACCCGAGACCGTACCAGCTTCAGCTGCCGAGCGAGCCCTGGTCCTTGGCGGAGAGGGTTGCCGAAGTCCAGGATCGACCGCAGGTGAGGTTGCCGCTGGGGACAGTCCCGAAGAGGTAGGTCGAGAAGTATTTAGAGATGCCGTTCTGGATGGTGCCGTGTAATCCTCAGAGATTCCTCAACTTTTTTGTTGAGTGGACAATCTTTGAAGAGGTGCCCAACTTTGTGACATCGCCTACAACGGAAAGGGACTCCTTCGTAATCAAGGATCTGTACCCTGATACATCTTCCCCACTGTAGGGTGATCTGTTCTTCAAGTCCATCACGGGTGTCTAAATGTACCAGAATTCGCGCTAGGGTTCGGTTCCTAGATTCGACAAATGTACGATCATGATCCAGGTAGGTACCCAGTGCATTTCCAATCCTTATGAAGACTTCTTCAGCCCAAAACTGCAGTGGGAGGCCCGAAAGGCGCACCCATATCGGTCTGGCTCCGATCTGTTCGTGTTCAGGATCAAAAAGGGGGCTCCATCTTTTGAGAAGGACCGGGGCCATCTCAATATGCCAGTATCTGGCCAGAACCAGATTCGTGTGACTTTCCTTTGAGAAATGAAGAGAGAACCATCCTCTGGGGAGGACATGTACTTCAGGAAGATCGAATAGTACACCACCCCATATTTCCTTCACCCATTGTGTGAGCCGTTTAGCCGAGTATGCCCTACCCGGGACATGCCCTACCAGTACAGTGTTAGCCATGACCATGAGGTCGCTCAGAGCCGTAGATTCGTCGAACCTGATAGTGATATCCTTAGACGTAGCCTTGATGCACTTGGATTTTTTCTTGCTGGTGCGAGGTGCCGACGGGTGGTCCACCAGGGGATTAGTGATACCCTCCAGAGGGGAGGGTTTTGAGGGCTTAACCTTAACGGCAGGTGTTTCAAAGCAGCCGGAAGGACGAGCTCCCGAAGATGATGGAAAAGCAGCAGAGGGTTCCGGCGGGATAGATGATGGCGCCGAAAAGAATGTGGAGGAGAGCGGATCGAATGAGGGCGAAGGGGGAGTGTGTGTAGACAGAAAATGAAGTGAGCCCGGTGAGAGTGGAGGTACCTCAAAATTTGGGGAATCGATAGGGTCCGAACCAGAAATAGGCTGAGAAGAGCAGTGGCTAGGCAGCGAGACGATAGGCGGGTGCTGTAGCAGATCCGGTGCAGCCGCTGAAGGAGAAGGTGCGGTCAGAGAGCTAGCAGCGAAGCTAGGGTTACCGAATATAACCCTGTCCAGAAAAGGTTCCTCCGAGAAGTCCACCGCCTCTAATTCCATGTTGTCGGCCATATCTGTCTCCTGAACGATATCCGAAAGCGACGGGTGGAGAATCCAACGGTGGAATCGATGCTAGTATGACCCTGTGCAATGACCACGACGGTGCTGCTGCAGACAATCCTGTTGAAACCCTAGCCGCGACGGTGATGCTGCAGACAATCCTGTTGAAACCCTAGCCGAGACCTTCCCGAGCGCGCGCCATCCCTCCTCCAAGTCTCTCTCTGTAGTCCCCATATTGTTATTATTGTGCCCTTACATTATTATTGTTATGTCGGCTCTCATATATATATATATATAGAGAGAGAGAGAGAGAGAGAGAGAGAGAGAGAGAGAGAGAGAGAGAGAGAGAGAGATTATCTTATTAAATCTAGAATTCTTCAGGTCTGAACAATATTGTATCTTACAATAATATTATACTATATTGACACTACACACACACACATATGTTTATGTTTATCTAAGCTCTTCGTTCAAGTACATAACAAGCTAAACTTCTATGTACTTGTATTGAACATGTAAATTTCAAACAAAATGTCTACATTCTACAAAAGCATTTTTGAAGAAACTTAGGCTTATGTTATTTTCTGTACTACAAAATTGTTCTATATATTTACTTTCTATGCTCTTCTAGAATTTTTTATATACAACCAATTGTACCAACATTTTAATTCTAGATGCTAAAATATACATCTATGCATATTTAAGTAATGCATTATTAACTATCACAATTCATAAGAGAATGTTCAAATAGAAAAAGTTAAGAAATCGAATTTAAATGTTTAAGCCTGGAAACTATTGCAATAATTCACTAGCTCCTCCTGACCTGTGATAATTTTAAACAGTATTCCCCTGAGCACTTTTGTCTATCAGTTATCAATTTTCCTCACTTTATCATTTCCTTGCCTTTGCACCAGATTAGCTTTGTGTGCATTTTTCTTTCTCAACAATATGATCAAAGTGGATTACCCTCTCTACCATGTTCCTCACCCAATAAGTGGTAGGTAGTTACTAGCTCATTTATGAGCTCCACTTCCCCACTTTCCAAGACATTTTCCTATTTTTTAGGGAAGTTAATGATCAATTATTCCCATGACCATTTATAATAATCATTTAGATTAAATTCCTAGGAGTTCATGAGTAATAATCAATAACAAAAAATTAACTTGCAAACATAACTCTTTCAGCCAGGTGTAACTGAATCATAGGTTTCATATATTTATTTTATTGACAACGTTATAAATACAAAATTTACAGTCATCTTTTATCAATTTATCATACTGATAATGTGTTTTCAAATAAGTATTCTAAGATAAGAACACAATCACACTTAACCATATATACAAATTCACAATAAAAATTTCATGTCATGGGTTATCACATCCTCCCCACTTGAATTTGACACCATCGCAATGTCTGCTCATAAAATATGGAATTCATTCCAGCTTGCTTAAACAGAGATGGATATGCTTCTTTAAAAGCATCCTCCAACTCCCAAGTTGCCTCTTTTGGGCTTAAATCCATCGAACTTTCACTTGAGCTATGTCTCTATTATGGAACATGACTACTCTCTGATTTAGAATACATAGTGGTTCTGCCACAAACTTACCATCTAGTTCCACCTGTACAACATTCCAATCAATTATATGAGTTGAGTCATCTACATATTTATTTTAAAAAGGTGTTTGAAATACATTATGAACTTTTATATTTGTTAGAAGAGCAAGCTGATAGACAACTGGTCTAATTCTGGCTAACACCTCAAAAGGTCCACAATATCTGTATGATATCTTGGAACAATTTCCAATTCTAAGTGTGATTTTTTTTGTTTCACTTTTAAATATACATGGTCAACAACATTGAATTCTTTTTGAACTCTTTTTAAGTCCATGTAACTTTTCTATCGATCTTGAGTTATTTTCAAATTTTGCTTGACCCGTTGAACCACTTCTTCCATATTTTTTTAACATATATGGTCCCAACATTACTAATCTTCGGGATGTACCCAAATTAGAGGTACTTTGCATCTTCTGCCATACAATACCTCAAAGTGGCTCATCTTCAAATAAGTATGATATCCATTATTATTGGCAAACTCAACTAAGTGGAGATAACCTTCCCACTTGGTTGGTCTGTCGATAACATACATTCTTAACATATCTTCTAAGATATGATAGGTTATTTCTATTTCACCATCAGTTTGAGGATGATACATTGTCCTAAAGTTTAACTTTGTTCCCATTCCTTCAAATAAATCCTCCTTGTAACCACCTCCTTCCATATTTACCCACTTTCACCGATTTTCCTGGGGTAAACATGAGCTAAGGGTCACTATGATAAGATTCAACCTCCTATATGACCTTAAGGAAATGGAGTCAACAACTTAAGACCTTACTAACTTTCCTAAAGTGTTATAGGATCTCCAGGAGCTACCTAACCATCCAAGTGTCCAACCTCTTAGCTAACTCTCCTTTTACTGAATTGGGCTCTCAGTCACTCCCTTGACAAGGCCTCTAAGTGATTGTAAGCCTCCAATCATTTCCATAGGCCTGCTTCCCAATGACTATGGAATTTTCCAGTCAATTTTGTGCTAATGAACTTGAATTCCGAGCCACTTTTTTTAGGGCAAGGACTTAGGCCTCTGACCAAAACTTAATGAAACTTCCAGAAATGATGAATAACATAGAAACGAAGCTTCTAAACCAAGAACTTGAACAAGGACTTGAACTGACCCCTCCCAACCAAGAGAAAGATTCTATCAAACACATGGTAAACATGCAACCTACAAGTCATGAATGCATATATGAACATAGGGATCTGAAACTTATATGAGGTTTAACAAGAAGGACCGATACCTTCTCATAGTAGTTGTCATAACACTAATTAGTTCATGCATTCATTAACTATACATTCACTAATTAAAATGTGATAATAACCATACTTAAGTCTGTCATATAACCATGCTTATAACCAACATATAACCATATATTTAAAAATGATAAAAAACTATTAAAGCCACATAATAACAAGTATATTTACCCATAAATACAACATGAATGTAGCTCTTATTAACCATATGAAAAATCCAACCAAGTCAAGGACTTCCATGTACCACCCGACAATAGATTGGGTTGAACCAAATATTTATTTCAGCGAATTACCCCCGTGCCATATTCCAAGAATGAATGTAGGATATCATGGGATAAACCAATCCATAAACAACCAAGGGAATCCAGAGGTTAAAACACCTCCACCCTCACCATATCGTGATCTCACCTAACCCGATCCCAAGATCACAAAACCAAACCAAGTTTGGATGCCTCTTAATTCCTTCACCATCCCTTGAGGAATTTTCCTATCTTCACCCACTTGTTGAGGGCATCCCAGAGAAAACCATCGCCACCCCCAACCCTTGGGATTTTCGTGAGACCACCTCACCCAGATCCAAAACCTTCCGACAATCCAAAGCTCAACCAAGAAATAATCCCATCACACCATGACTATCCGAAAATGGCGAGACAAGGCTAAAACCAATGTCGAAACCTGACAAAACCCATGCCATTGATAACAAAGAAACCAAATACACACATGCATGCCAAAAATAACTAGTAAATCATACATGCAACCTATTACCTGCAAGTATTCCCGCTAAAGCTACTTGATCCAACCTTCCCTTGCTTGATCCTTGCTTTCCTTGTCCTTCCTTTGCTTGCTTGCTTACCTTCTCCTCTTGGTGCTCTTACTCTCTGATATTGATTCCAAAACAAAACTAACAAGAAAATCCCCAAACTAATTCTTTAATGTCTTTTTATTATCGATGCCTTTAATCTCTTTATTTTCCTTCAATTTCCTCCTCACATGCAACCTGTGAGCTTTCACCTTCCTTTTCTCCTATTTTCCTTTGTTTTCATAAATAAAATACTAATAATGTCCTTTTTCCTTTTCAAAGCCTTTGCCATTGCCTTTGCAAATTTCTCCTTAGCCATATTACACAACAAGTGATGCGCACTAGGGTGTTTTTCCCAACATTCAACTTGGAATATGTGTTCCATGACCTTGGTCTTATTTTTCCTTTATTAACTTTATTACATGATTTTTAACTCGGGGTTATTACAGACCCCTCCCCCTTAGGGGAACACCATCCTTGATGTTCTATGACACCTACAACCAGTAAGACTGCTGAAAACCAAAACATATTTCCCATGGAGCTTTATAACACAACTCGTTGTAGTATTTACAATGACATCCTGCTGAAAACATGACAATCATAATATTTACTCGAGCTTTATAACACATATCAATATGGTATTTACAATAACAACCACATATACTTATGCACATTTTCTTCAACCAACAAATTACCATATTGTTCATGGAGCTTCATAAATCCATCTTGATACAATATTTACAATGATATACACATATGCACATTTTCTCAGTCAACAAATAAAATGATACGATGCTCGTATTAACAACAAGGGAATCCAAAGTCTCACACCTCCACCCTCAAATATAATACTAAGATTCACCTCCTTCCCAGGAAGTCCATAATCCACTACCAAAGTCAAACCTACATCCAATGTCCAGTGCTACGATACATGCACTACCTGTTCTCTTAGTGAACAATTACTGACTCATTTCTCCAGGGAGCACTCTCAATGTTCATATGATTCCATCTGGCAATGCTAATTAAAAAATAAATCCATCCCCCGACCTTCCCTTCTCTGCTACATAGCCCCTTGGGTAATCTGGTCACCCCTTTCTGTGCAGTCACTCACCTTCTAAGTTCCCTGACATCCCCTATCCAGGGCAATCCATCCCTTGGCAAGGTTTCCTCACATCGGAAGGTCCAAAAACCAAGGCATATCCTTGCCTCAAAACCAAGGTATATCCTTGCCTTAAAACTGTCATATCAGTGATAACATGCTCATGGAAATCAATGGACACAATTGGGTACCCGTGTCCCACAACGGCCCTGCTCCTAAATGCTTTACCAACATACTGCTATTTGTTCCCATTCCTTTTGTTTCCGCTGCTAATTTCTTGCAGTTAGTTTCAACCACCCAACTAGGCATTTTCCATGTTTTCCTATACCAAGCACATAATTTCCATTAGACTAAAAAGGAATTGAATAAATTCAAAACATACCTCATTGATGGCCCATTAATAAGGTACAACTACAATTATGTTTACTTCTTGTCACAAAAAGTCAATGTAGCTCTCTAATCAAATCATCATGTATAAACATATCACATCAAGTTAGCTCAAAATGAAATGTTATATTAAAATTAGTTAATTATAATTATTAGTTTAACAGGTAAAGGGAATGATCAAAGATCATGCCCATTCACCAAGAGGCACCAAAGTGGAATTTAGTCTAGGGCCTCTCACTCTGTAATTCATCATTCAATAATTAATAAAATATATGTATAAATACGGATTTATGAGTTTTCATGCTCCATTTGGTATCAGAGTCTATTTGTTCCTCGATGTGTGCAGGTGAGCAATTCGTTAGTATGTATCAATTCCATTTCATCCTATCTGCCACTACGGCTATGCTTGTGCTCGTTGACTGTGCTTGTGCCTCGACCGAGCTATACCCTCCACCAGTTATCACCACCACTGTGTCTGTCTCATTCCCCCTGCTTGCATTCTCCTGCACCGTCTATTTGCTGCCATGCTCCTCGACATCCCTGCCAGCTACGTGCCAAACCTTGCCATCATTTATGTTATTTCTTCCGCCTTCTGTCTCTACTACATTCTCTGCCCGTTCATCCCCCGACCACCTCTGCTGAACTAGTCCGATGTCCGTTCGTTGACCAACAGGCTCTTAAACGTCAAGTTTTTTTAATAATGGTGGACAAGATTTCATGAAGAGAATATATATATATATATATATATATATATATATAGAGAGAGAGAGAGAGAGAGAGAGAGAGAGAGAGAGAGAGAGAGAGAGAGATATACACATACACCGTACAATTTTTTTATATATAATTACAATCAAATAATTAATTAAATTAATTCGATTATATAATTAATTTGGTTATATATATATAAGAAGAGTCTTTTAGGAGAAAATTTTGCTAACGCGTTTCAGACCAACTAGTGTGGTTCATCATCAGGACCAGATGAAAATGCAGATCGTGGCACAAGCTTAAATAGAGGGCGACGTAGAGACCAAAAGATCATATAATGACTAGTTTATGAAAATTAATATTTTAATAATGATTATCAAGATCAAATAATATTCCTATAACGACTAGTTTAAGAATAATAATAATATTAATAAAGAAAGATCGAAAAACGTAAACATTAATAAGAAACAAGCAATCCAAGTCAACCAAATACACGGAACAAAGTAAAAAATAAATAAATAAATGGGAGTCAAGACCTGATTAATGAGTCAAGATCCCATAACAAAAATAATAATTAAAGGAGACTAAAATTAAAACAAAGTAATCAAAAGGGAGGGTAAAATTATTATTATTATTATTATTTTATTTTTTTATAACGACTATCTATCTATCTATCTATCTATATATATAACGGCTATATATATATATATATATATATATAGATATATATTAAGAAAGATCGAAAAACGTAAACATTAATAAGAAACAAACAATCCAGGTCAACCAAAGATAGGGAACATAGTATAAAAATAAATATATATATATATATATATATATATATATATATATATATATATATATATATATATATATATATATATATATAGGAATAAAGACCTAATTAATGAGTCAAGATCCTATAACAAAAATAATAATTAAATGAGGCTAAAATTAAAACAAAGAAATCAAAAGGGAGGGCAATTTTTTTATTTTTTTTAAAGGTGAGAAAACAAATCAAAAGAATATTAACATTAAATTCAAATACCTATACAGAAACAAAAAATTCATATATAGAAATGTCAAACCCTAAAAAACAGAATAATCCGTAAACATAAACAAACTAGGAGGACAGGATAGGGACCCAGCTTCTGCTAATATTCGAACCATCGTCTCTATTTAAATTATTAGGTCTTTTTTCGATTTCCAAGGCCTCCCCGAGTTTACGATGATGGAAATGACGAACCTTGGCAATGACATGGGCTTCCTTAATGCATATGTGATGCCTAGATTTTTCTGCATGTTCTGCCAAAGCAGAGGAACGGGTCCTGCCAAATCAGAGGAGCGGGTCCTGCTTTGATGTCAGTTGCATGCTCGCGAATCCTTTAATTAATCGAGCGACCAGTCTCACCAATGTAGGAAGTCCCACAAGGGCAAGGGATAACATAAACACCTTTCATGTTTTTGGGGTCCATAGGGTCTTTAATGAATCTTAGGGAGCTTCAGATGGTATTTAGAGGCCTAAAGGTTGAAGGAACCTTATTCTTCTTTAGGATCCTCACAATCTTGTCCGTAGTTCCTTGGATAAAAGGGATATGGATCACAGAAGCCTGAATTCAAAAAATATATCTAATTAGTTAAAAAAAATTATTATTTAAAAAAAAAATATTATTTAAAAAAATATTCAAAAAAATAATAAAAAATAGGGATCAAGTTAAGAAAAAGAGTTAAGCTAGATAAGTATACTCCACCTCAAACTTGCTCAATGGATTCTTCAATGTCGATGGCCAATTTCAATAAAAGACTAGTAGACCTTGAAACTAAGGTGACTAGAAAAGGCGATAAAATAGAGGAGCTCCAGAACACAACAAAGGGAATAAAGAGTCAGCTTGAGGAGAGTAAGAATGAATTTAAAAAGGATCAGGTAGATCTTTCAGTTAAGGTGGATCAAGCCATGGTGATGTTGGGTTGTATTTGTACCAACCTGAAGATTACACCTGATCCAAATTCGTCAAAATCATCAGACACACATGAGAAACCCAAGTCCCCAAAGACATCTTTCACACCTAATAAAGGAAATAATAACATGAATTTTGAAAATAGGCAGCTCTAGAATCCATACACCAATATATCATTTTCAAATCAATACCCCTTCTTTGCTCTGCCGATAGCAACACATCAACAAAGAGAAAAAATCGAGCTATCCAAATTCGATGGTAATGAAAAATGCAACGTTGCTTGCTCAATAAAGCAGAAGAATATTTCAAGATTTACGATATTAACAATGATGACGAAAAGATCAGGCATGCTTCCATGAAAATGGAAGGAAAAGCATATAATTGGTATATGTGGTGGAAGAAGACGACACTTTCTATTAGTTGGAGGAAATTTAAGGATGCGTTCTTTGAAATATTCCAAGGTGTCATGGAAGAAGAGTTCTTCTCAACACTCAGCAGATTGCGACAAAAAGGAGATGTGGATGAATACACTCGAGAATGGGAGACTTTAGAAACAAGAGTACCTGGATTATCAGAAAATCATCTTATTCAATTGTACACCTCGGAACTTAAACCCCATCTACAAGTAGAACTTGAGCTTCATGACATTATGTTGATAGAAGTAGCAAGACAAAAAGAAAAAGTTGCTGAAAAGAAATTTGAAAAGATGTTGTGGTCAAAGTATGAAAGAGTATATTCAAGACGAAGATTTCTCCAGTTGGTGAACATGAATAACACAAAATATGTTCCACCACATCTTCGTGAAGGAGAAAAAATGACGCAGAAATGCAAAAGATGAAAGAGGGCAAATGCAAACATTGTGGCGAAAAATGGGACCTTAAACATAGGTGTGTCAAAGGAAAAGAGACCAAAAACCTATATAAATGTGAAGCGACTGATGATTCAGACAGTGATGAATCAGACGTAGAATAAATCGAAGATTCCCCAAAATTCTCTTTAGAACTAGGTGGTGAGAGCATTCCGAAAGTATCATTATCGACCATGACAGGTATATCACAACCCCATACATTAAAATTAAAAGGACATATCAAGAAGAACAATGTAATGTTTCTCATGATACTGGTAGCACCCAAAATTTTTTGGACTCAACCATGGCGAAGAGACTAACATTTTCACATTTCCCATGCCCAACATGAAGGTTATGGTAGCTGATGGTAAGAAAATTGAAAAAGTAGGGAAATGCCATAAATTCAAATTACAGATTCAAGAATTTAATTTAGAATCTCTTTTCTACACGGTACCATTAGGAGGAGTGGATGTGGTCTTAGGTATCCAATGGTTACAAACCCTCGATACTTACTCTGCCAACCATCAAAAGTAGTTTATAAAATTTAAATGGGAAGGGAAGAAATACAAATTATATGGGTTCCAACCACCTGAGAATCAAATCGTATCATCATCCCAAATGATGAAAATGATTCGAAAAGGAGCACCAGCCTATGTAGTACAATGTCACCAATTAGAAATGTTAACTTCAAAATTGATCAGCGAGGAAGCACCAGAAGTACAAGAGCTAATTTAGAAGCACGAAAAAGTATTCCAAGACCTACCCATGAAAATGCCTCCTAATAGAGAAATCGAGCATACAATAGAAGTCAAAGCAGGATCAAACCCCGTCAACATCAAACCGTATCAATATCCACATCATCAAAAAACAGAAATTGAGAGATTAATCCAAGATCTTTTAAATTGTGGCACTATCTCAAAAAGTAAAAGTTTGTATATTGTTTCAGTTGTATTGGTGTGGAGGAAAGATGGATCATTTAGGTTATGCATCGATTATCAAGGACTAAACAAAATAACAATTAAAAACAAGTTCCCAATTCCCTTCATCGATGAAATGCTGGATGAACTACATGGTGCTAAATATTTCTCAAAATTGGACTTAAGGTCAGGGTATTATCAAATAAGAATAAGGTTGGAAGACATACCAAAAATTGTGTTCTGAACACATGAAGGTTACTACGAATTTAAAGTAATGCCTTTTGGGTTAACCAATGCATCAACAACATTCCAAGCTACTATGAACAAGTTATTCCATCCATATCTAAGGAAGTTCGTGTTAGTGTTCTTTGATGACATTTTATTTTTAAATAATGAATCCATACAGGTGAGGATAGTTTTAGAAGAGGAGGAATGACCTATTATAGAGTTTTGTGAACCCAACATTTTGGACTACCAAGTGAGTCCATCATCAGGGGATGCATCAATAGATATTCTCAGATATTAATGATTTATCCATGAGCTCTATTTAGGGTAGGTATATATATATGTTTTTAAAGAAAAGTTATATGAAATTTGGTCGACCTGTTAGTTTTTCATTTATTTAAATATTTATTATGATTATTTATTTATTTAATTTGTTAATTTATTAATTTGTTAACTTATTAATTAATATATTAATTTGTTTAATTAATTAGTTTATTAATCAGTTAAAGGGATAAATTAATTTTATTATTTATTGAATTATTTATTATGTTTTCGAAGATTCTTCGGCGAAAATCACATAGAGAAACTTTGGTCGACGCATTTCAAACCAACCAGTGTGGTTCATCGTCACGACAAGTTGAATGAGCAGATCTCGCTATGCACTTTAAATAGATAGGGCAGAATATCCAATGACTCAAATTTCTTGATATTAAACAAATTAATTAAAAATTAATTTTACATAAACTTAATAAACATAATAATTAAATCAATAAATAATACAACTAATTAATTAATTTATCCCTTCAACTTATTAATTAATTAATTAATCAAATTAATAAATTAATAAATGAATAAACATTAATCAAATAAATTAATTAATTATTTAAATAATTAATTTTGTATAAAATTAGTAAACATAATAACTAATTCAATAAATAATAAAATTAATTTATCCCTTCAACTGATTAATAAACTAATTAATTAAACAAATTAATATATTAATTAATAAATTAACAAATTAATAAATTAATTTTTAAAAAATAAAATAAATAAATAATAATAATAAATATTTAAATAAATGAAAAGCTAACAGGTCGACCAAATTTCATATAACTTTTCTTTAAAAACCTATATATATATATATACACACACACACACACACCCTAAATAGAGCTCATGGATAAAGCATTAATATCTGAGAATATCTATTGACGCATCCCCTGATGATGGACTCACTTGGTAGTCCGAAACGTTGGGTTCACAAAACTCTATGACAGGTCATTCCTCCTCTTCTAAAACTATCCTCACCTGTATGGATTCATTATTTAACAATAAAATGTCATCAAACAACACTAACACAGACTTCCTTAGATATGGATGGAATAACTTGTTCATAGTAGCTTGGAATGTTGTTGATGCATTGGTTAACCCAAAAGGCGTTACTTTTAATTTGTAGTAGCCTTCATGTGTTCGGAACACAGTGTTTGGTATGTCTTACAACCTTATTCTTATTTGATAATACCCTGACCTTAAGTCCAATTTTGAGAAATATTTAGCACCATGTAGTTCATCCATCATTTCATCGATGAAGGGAATTGGGAACTTGTTTTTAATTGTTATTTTGATTGATTAATTGATTCATTAATTTATTATTTTTTTTAAATTAATTAATTAATTAATTTATCAATTAACAATTAATTAATTAAATAAAATAATTAATCAAATAAAATAAATTTATCAAATAAAATACATAAAATTAAATCAATAGACATATTAATAAATAATAAACAATAAAATTAATTAATTAATTAATCTATTCTTTTAATCAATTAATCAAACAAATTAGTTAATTAATCAAACAAATTAATGAATCAATTAAACAAATTAATTAAAAAAATTAATTTTACATAAACTTAATAAACATAATAATTAAATCAATAAATAATACACTAATTAATTAATTTATCCCTTTAACTTATTAATTAATTAATTAAATTAATAAATTAATAAATGAATAAACATTAATCAAATAAATTAATTAATTTTGTATAAAATTAGTAAACATAATAACTAATTCAATAAATAATAAAATTAATTTATCCCTTTAACCGATTAATAAACTAATTAATTAAACAAATTAATAAATTAATTTAAAATAATAATAATAATAATAAATATTTAAATAAATGAAAAACTAACAAGCTGACCAAATTTCATATAACCTTTCTTTAAAAAATTTCATATAACCTTTCTTTAAAAATATATATATATATATATATATATATATATATATATATATATATATATATATATATATATATATATATATTTATATATATATATATATATATATATATATATATATAGAGAGAGAGAGAGAGAGAGAGAGAGAGCTCATGGATAAATCATTAATGTCTGAGAATATCTATTGACACATCCCCTGATGATGGACTCACTTGGTAGTCCGAAACGTTGGGTTCACAAAACTCTATAACAGGTCATTCCTCCTCTTCTAAGACATTTCATTTTAGAGTAAAACTTGGAAGGAGCACTTACATTTGGAGAAAGTTCTTACAGTATTGGAAGAGCATCGGTTCTATGCCAAGAAGTCCAAATGCACCTTTGGTAAGGAAGAAGTAGAATATCTCGGACACATAATATCCCATGAAGGAGTAAAAGTGGATCCTAATAAAATCAAGGCTATAAGGGAATGAACCAAACCAGTTAATACATCCAAGCTAAGAGGGTTCTTAGGATTGACCAGATATTATCGAAGATTTATTAAAAACTATGCACATATAACCACACCCCAAACAAACCTTTTAAAGAAGAACTCATTTCAATGGAATGAGGAAGCAGGAAACTTTTTGAAGAATTGAAGGAAGTTATGTCTAATGCCCCATATTGGCAACTCCATATTTCTCTAAATGATTTATCATTGAGTGTGATGCTTCAGGTTTTGGTATAGGAGCAATGTTAATGAAAGATGGGCATCCAATATCTTTTGAGAGAAGGAAACTCAATAAATGAGAACACCTTAAATCTAAATATAAAAAATAAATGCTTGCAATCATGCACGCACTAGCCAAGTGGAGGCATATATTTTGGGAATTAATTTTACCATACGAACAAACCATAACAATCTCGAGTAACTCCTCCAAGAAAAAACACTTTCCGAAGAACAACAAAAGTGGATTGAAAAAATTCCTGCCTTTGGCATGGAGATATTACACAAAAGGGGAAAGGACAATATAGTGGTAGATGCCCTGTCCTAGGAAAGACAAATAACTAACACTACTTGCAGTTTCAGTTATTGTTCTTGAATGGCTTAATGAGATTTGAAGTGAATATGAAAAGGATCCAGAAACAACGCTATAATCAATAACCTTCTGCACAACTCAAAATGGGAATGGAAGAACGACATTCTATGGTATAAGGGAAAAATCTATCTGAATTCAAACTCTAAGTTTAAAAACAAGATCCTCAAGGAGTCACATGATTTACTGTCAACTAGACATGTAGGATTCTTTAAAACATACTATAATGTACACTAGTCATTCTTTTGGAAGGGGATGAATCACGATATTCAAAAATATGTAGTAGAATGTGATAAATTTCAAAGGAATAAAAGTGAAATTATTATGACACCCAGACTAATTCATCCCTTAAACATTCCTAAATCGAAATGGGAAGAAATATCAATGGAATTTATTGAAGGTTTACTTGTATCTGATGTTAAGGATAGGATTCTTGTAGTAGTAAAAAAACTCACCAAGTATGCTCACTTTATTGCAATGAAGAAATTAGACTCAGCAAAACAAATCGCTGATATATTTTGCAAAAATATTTACAAATTACACAGATTTCCAAAGGTCATTGTGAGCGATAGAGATGTCAAATTTAAGGGTAATTTTTGGAAGGAATTATTCAATCATATAGGAACCTACCTCAACATGAGTTTTGCTTATCATCCTCAAACAGATGGCCAAATAGGGGTTGTCAATAAATGTTTGGAAGCTTACCTACGTTGTTACGCCATAGACAAACAAAATAAGTGGGTTTAATGGTTACATCTCGTTGAATGGTGGTACAATTCCACTTACCACACGTCAACGAAAATGATTCCTTTTCAAGCTCTGTATGGTTACAAACCTTCGAAAAGGAAGGACTTTGCTAACTTCGAGACGAAGCTGCCAATTGTTAAAAACCAGTTAGAAGAAACCCCAAAAGTAGTCAAAACTCTAAAAGAAAGTCTAAATAATACAAGGAATCGTATGAAGCAACAAGCTGAACGAAACAAAACTAAGAGAGAATTTGAAGTTGGAGAAAGGTTATTTGTCAAGCTCCAACCATACAAACAACTGTCCTTAAAAAAAAAAGGAAAAACTAAATTGGCACCAAAGTTATATGGACCATACTATATCAACAAAAATATCATCCAGGTTGCATATAGTTTAAGCCTTCCGAATAAAAGTCGTGTCTGCAACGTCTTCCATGTATCCTGCCTTAAAAGGGCACTTGGTGACCATCAATCAACACAAACAATGCTTCCATCTTTAGATGATGAAGGAGGGTCATTTTAGAGCCAGAAGGTATGATATCTGTCAGGGAAAAGAAGCTTTGATCTCATGTAATTAAGGAATATCTGATCAAGTGGAAGGACTTACTAGAAGAAGAAGCTTCTTGGGAGACTGAAGCATTTCATCAAAAACATCCGTCGTTACGTATGCTTTGAGGACAAAGCATTTTTTTGGAGGAAGCCAATGTTATATAAAAATTAGTTAGTTGTAATTATTAGTTTAATATGCAAAGAGCATGATTAAAGATCATGCCCATTCACCAAGAGGCACCAAGGTTGTATCTAAGCCAGGGCCTCTCACTTTGTAATTCATCATTCAATAATTAATAAAATATATGTACAAATATGGATTTCTGAGTTTTCATGCTCCAATGCAATCATCATAATCAAAATCATATATCACATGTAACCATCATAAACTAGAGTCATAAATCACATGCATTATTAAAAACTGAAATAAAATACTAATACTTATCTTTCAATGATTCTTTGCTTCTTCCTTTATTATTTATCATTTCCGTACACGCATTGAATCAATTGCCAAACCTCACAAGCACCAAGTGCCTTTTCTTTAAGCAACAAGGGAATCTAGAGACTAAACTGCCTCCTCCCTCAATATCGACAACAAGGGTAGCCCGAGACTAAACCACCTCAATCCTCAATATCAACAACAAGGGAATCCAAAGACTAAACCACATCAATCCTCAATAGAAACAAGGGTATCCCTAGACTAAATTGCCTCAACCATCAATATCAACAACAAGGGCATCTAGAGACTAAAACATCTCAACCCTCAATATCAACAAGGGTATCCTGAGACTAAAATGCCTCAACCCTCAAGAGAAACAAGGCTATCCCGAGACTAAACTACCTCAACCCTCAGTAGCAACAAGGGCCAGACAATACCATACCGTTATGTCCTATCACACTATACAATACATACACATACACAGTGTACCACAACACATACACCTACACCTAGTGTACAATACAACACATAAAATTACACCCGATTTACAACACGACACATACACCTGGTGTACAACACGACACATACACCTACACCTGGTGTACAACACAACACATACACCTACACCTGGTGTACAACACAACGCCTACACCTACACCTAGTGTACAACGTAATCCATACACCCACACCTGATGTACAACAAAACACATACACCTACACCCGGTGTACAACAAAATACATACATACACATCATACAATACCATGAACACACATGCCGTGATACAACGACTACATAATACATGTAACACTGTACCAAATATATACAACACAACCTGTACGACGTGTACACAATACCACATGTACACAGTGCCACCCGCACAATGTGTACACAACATCACATGTACACGACACCACCTGCATAATGTGTACATAACACCACCTACCCCATGTGTACACAACACCTCCTGCATAGCATGTACACAAAACCACATGTACAACATGTACACAACACCACATGCACACAAAATCTCATGTAAAACATGTACATAACACCACATGTACATGTACTCAAAACCGTATATACATAACACCATATGCACAACATGTACACCACACCACATGTACACAACAACACATAAACAATCATGATCTCTGACGACCCTGTCAGACAACGACATACATACATACATGTATACATATATAGACATCAACATAATCATGATCACACCACAATTACTAGATATCATAAGGTAAAGGTTAAGAGAAATCCCTTTATTCATGCATAGCATGGATAATATTGAGAAAAACCATTCCTCAACATATCCAAGGCATTTGATGACTCAAATCCATTTACTTTACCCTTCATGATACATTTCCCATGGTTGTCCTGTCACCATCCATTTATCGCAATGGACCCAACAAATCCATCTAACTATCATATTCTTACCTTCAGTAACCATTTACTCATGCATTGGGCTCCATCAAGGTCTTACATTAACTATAGGGTTTCATTCAGCTCTCCCTGAGCTCCATTAAATTTCCTCTTTCCCAAACCAATTCCCCAAACCCTCAAAACATAAAGGGCAAGAAACAAAAGCAACCAAGCTAAAACCCATGAAAAACCAATAGAAATATGACACCATAGGAAAAGTAGCATGGCCATGCACCATACCTATACAAAAATGAAAATCAAGCACAAAAAAATCACAAAATATCGAAAGAACAAAACTAGCAAGAGGCACCATGACTCAATCCCCATGGGTTCCCAATGTTTCCAAGAAAATATCAACGTGAGCCTTCTTCAAGATTTCAACAGTCTCTTTTTCCATGCAATTCCCTGGATGATAATGCCATAAACACATAAATGTTAGTACATAAATAAACATACAATATACTAGTTACATTACCTTGTTGTGCTAAGCACATTGCCTTGTAACTGAACACATACATATATCGTCTCTCAAGGGACTCCAATTCCTTAACGAATCCAGATATACTTGGAAGCCAAGTGTTATACCTGTCAAATACATGTTTATGAATATAGCAAATATCCACATATTGTAAGATATAATCAAGGTTAAGAAGACTTCTTGTATTCATGCAAAGTACTTATTCATTTGGAATTGTGGTTTCCAAACATAGCCAAATGAATTCTCACCCAATTCCTTTCTTTTACCTTTTACCTTACTACAATTGAGTCTTACTATGTACTGTCACATCACCCAACTATTAGTTATATACACAAATCAATTGTTACCTTGTCATGCTAATACCAAGCATGTTTCCCTGCAACTATTCACACATGTCAGTCACATGTTTCAAAGATCAATACATCATGTCTATTAATTGAAGTCAACTTTTACCAAGACTAACAACCATGTCATAATCAACAGTCAAATCACAGTCATTAATCATAATACTACCACTAGCACCTACTTGTACTCAAGTGCATATCAACTATCTCGACACATATTGAGTTGGTACAACCATCTTAAAACAAAATCAATCTTCATGAAATCTTATAGACACATACTCATATCATGCAATTAATCAAACATTCAAACAACCTATAAACATACCATGTTAAATAAACCAAATAGATGACATAATCAAACTCATACCTCAATGTATCTCAGGGGAGGCTATCACATCTGCACAAGTCAGTCTAGATTAGTATGACACAATATCACAAGTATATCGACTCATACCTGAATATCATAACCATAACCATCTACACAGACCAATCCAAATTAGCATGATACATTATAACATAAATATCTTAAGTGCAATGACCATAATCATCATGTGTATGACTGTAATGCATACAACAACAAGTTACTACCATTCATGACTATCTGACACATGTGCATATGACCACACTGATTAACTAGCATCTATCATGTATATATAACCATAACAACAAAGAATGACATGAATTTACATAACCATAATGCCTATAACAACCATTAACCAAAATACCTGCATGCCAACATAAAAACATGTATGACAATATGCTCTTACCCCAAGGTCCAGTGTTGCAACCTCATTCTGATGATCTGCATCTCTTTCTCTATCTCAGAAAAAATGGCAGCCTCATAACATACAAATAGCATCATAAACTACATAATGACCACCAAGATGCATGTATGACCTATCATGCGCATAACCATATACATGAAAATGAATGCATAACCACATGCATCTATCCCATCCAGTCCAAGTGTTGAACCATGCTCTAATACCACCCTGTAATCGCCTCCTCCCACATTTACCCACTTTCACTAGTTTTCCAGGGGGTAAACATGAGTTGAGGGTCACTATGATAAGACTCAACCTCCTATATGACCTTAAGAAAATGGAGTCGACAACTTAAGATCTTACTGACTTCCCTTAGGTGTTAGAGGACATCCAAGAGCTACCCAACCCCTCCAAGTGTCCAACTCCTGAGCTAACTCTCTTTTTAATAATCTGGGCTTTGAGTCACTCCCTTAACAAGGCCTCCAAGTGATTTTAAACCTCTAGTCTCTCCCATAGGCCTGCTTCCCAATGACTATGGAATTTTCCAATTAGTTATGTGCCAGTGACCCCGAATTTTGAGCCACTTTTTTAGCACAAGGACTCAAGCCTCTACCCATAACTCAATGAAAATTCCAGAAATGATGAATAACATAGAAACAAAGATTCTAAACCAAGAAATTGAATAAGGACTTGACTTTAACCCTCCCAACCAGGATAGGGATTTTGTCAAACACTTGGTAAACATGCAACCTACAGGTCATGAATGCATATTTGAACATAGGGATCTGAAACTTATCTGAGGTTTAACAAGAAGGACAAATGCCTTCTCACAATAGCTGTCATAACACCAATTAGGTCATGCATTCATTAACCATACATTCATTAATTAAAATGTTATAAGAGCCATACTTAAGCATGTCATATAACCATGCTTATAACTAACATATAACCAGATAATTAACAATGATAGAATGACCATTAAAGCCTAATAACAAGTAAATTTACACATAAAGACAAGATTAAGTTATCTCTTATTAACCATATGAAGAATCCAACCAAGTCAGGAACTTCCACGTACCGCCCGACCAGACATTGGGTGAACCAAATATTTCTTTCAACCAATCACCCCCATGCCATTTTTTAAGCATGAATGTGGGATCTCATAGGGTAAACCAATCCATAAACAACCAATGGAATCCATAGGTTAAGCCACCTCCACCCTCACCATACCGTGATCTCACCTAAACCGGTCCCGAGATCACAAAATCAAACCGAGATTGGATGCCTTAGAATTCCTTCACCATCCCTAGAGGAAATTTCCTGTCTCCACCCACCTGTTGAGGGCTTCCCGAAGAAACCCATCTCCACCCCCAACCCTTGGGATTTTCCTAAGACCACCTCACCCGTATCCAAAACCTTCCAATAATCCAAAGAACAACCAAGAAAGAATCCCATCACACCATGGTTATCCGGAAATGGAAAGACAAGGCTAAAGCCACTGTCGAAACTTGGTAAAACCCATGCTAATGACAACAAAGAAGCCAAATACACACATGTTATACCATGCATGCCAAAACCAGTTAGGAAATCATACATGCAACCTGTTACCTGCAAGTATTCCTGTTGAATGGATCTGATCCAACCTTTCCTTGCTTGATACTTGCTTTCCTTGTCCTTCATTTGTTTGCTTGCTTTCCTTCTCCTCTCTAAGACTGATTCAAAAAAAAAAAATTGACAAGAAAAACCCCGAGCTGATGCTCTAATGTCTTTTTATTATTGATGCCTCTAATTTCTTCGTTTTCCTTAGTTTTCCTTCAATTTCCCCCTCTCATGCAACCTGTGACTTTTCACCTTCCTTTTCTCCTAATTTCCTTTATTTTCATAAATAAAATACCAACAATGCCTTTTTTCCTTTTCAAATCCTTTGTCATTGTCTTTTCCAATTTCCCCTTAGCCATAATACACAACAAGTGATTCCCA
Source organism: Pinus tabuliformis (assembly GCA_031772625.1). Lineage (NCBI taxonomy): Eukaryota > Viridiplantae > Streptophyta > Pinopsida > Pinales > Pinaceae > Pinus > Pinus tabuliformis. Next base: position 1,031,477,924 of record CM062805.1, read on the forward strand.
CTAGGATGGTTTTTCCAACATTCAGCTTGGAATATGTGTCTCATGACCTTGGTCTTATTTTGCCTTTATTAACTTTATTACATGAATTTTTGACCTGGGGCTGTTACACTTCCAAAATTTAGATGTGAACTTGTCATCATAGTCTAAAATCATAGTTTTAGGCATACCATGGAGTCTGAATATCTCCTTCATAAATATTTGGCTATGTTAATGACCTTGAAGGTATATTTAACAAGAATATAGTGTGCTATCTTACTAAGTTTATGTACCACTACCATACTAGAATCATGTTGCCTCCTAGTTTTTGGTAAATATGCGATGATGCCCATTGATATTATCTCCCATTTTCACTTTGGAATGGGTAAGGGTTGTAACAACCCAACTGGATGTTGATGGGAAGCCTTCATGTTAAATTGGCAACTAGGGCCAAACTCCATGTGGGTCGGCTTATTTATCGGCAAATATCCAGGCTGCCAAACTTCATGTTAAATTGGCAGCCTGGATTGATGTGTTCTCCATGGCGATTGTAGCAGGATTGATGTGTTCTCCTGTGAGGACAGGATTGATTAAGTTCTCCTATCGAGGCATCCTACCCATGCAGTCTGGGACTCATGGGAAGTACCTCTCATCTGATCAATGAGCAGGGAAATGAAGTTAGGGACCATAGTAGTACCGATGGACGCATCGTTGTATCTACCGTACTCCCTACACTAGGATGTCCTCCATTGATATGGGATCAATAGTACTGGTCTGGGACCAGTGGTAGGAGTTGTACATACTATGACACTGACTTTGGGTCGGCTGAGACTGGTCTGGGACCAGTGGTACATACTCCGAGACTGACTTCGTTTCAGTGCAGTATTGGTCTGGGACCAGTGAGAGTCGTACATACTATGACACTGACTTCGGGTCGGTTGAGACTGGTCTGGGACTAGTGGTACGCACTCTGAGACTAACTTCTGGTTAGTGGAGAATGATATGACTCATTCTCGATCAATTCTTCTTCTTCATAGTTCAGCAGAGTTGAGCAGAGCAGAGCTAGTAGAGCCAGCAGAGCTGAGCAGAGCAGAGCTAGCAGAGCCAGCAGAGCTGAGCAGAGCAGAGCTACCAGAGCCAGCAGAGCTGAGCAGAGCAGAGCTACCAGAGCCAGCAGAGCTGAGCAGAGCAGAGCTACCAGAGCCAGCAGCGCTGAGCAGAGTTGAGCAGAGAAGAGCTAGCAGAGCCAGTAGAGCAGAGCAAAGCCAGCAGAGTTGAGCAGAGTAGAGCAGAGCCAACAGAGTTGAGCAGAGTTGGGAAGAACAGTGCAGGGAACTGATGGCAGAGATAGTACAGTCGGACTTATGGATCAATGGATGGAGTTTTCCCTAGTTGAGAGGGAGTGTTAAATTGGCAACTAGGGCCAAACTCCATGTGGGTCGGCTTATTTATCGTAGCTGATATTTTTATTGGATCCGTCTCGTCGAGAGATGTAGGATTGATCCAAAGATCATCCGATTCTGATAAGTATTTATGGAGATATGAATTTATTTTGTTTATGTAATTATTATCAAGCCGACCAACTATTATGTAGGCTCTAGAAGCCCAACCGACGTGTCTATTCATCATCCACCTTTAGTATATATAAGAGAGGATTTGGAGTCATTAGCACAACGCATACTTCAAGTGATCTCCTCTCCACGTCTTGGGTTTTTGGAAGGAGAATCACAAAAGGAGTACGCTGGTCCATAAGCTGTTTATGAAAACATCTGTTCATCATATACGCTGTTCACATTGGATACGCTGTGGATGCTATACGCTGGTTTCATAGGATCACGCTGTGCATGTTGATTATACGCAGCCCTAGCAATATACACAGATATTCATACGATGGCATGGGTGGAACGCAGTTCATACAATGCACAGCGCCTATACGATGAGGACTTGTACGCTGGAAACCCTACACGCAGTCATGAACTTATACGCTGTTCTAAGCAGCCCTAAACGCAGTCAATGAATGCCTTTATATCGTTGTACTTAGAGGATCATATACGCTGTTCATAAAGGATTATATACGCTAATGTCAAAGCGCAGTTCATAGAGTATCTTACACGCAAATAATGGTGACACGCAGCCATACGCTGGGAATGCAATATATATATGCTTCACGCTGTAGAAATATTATGGATCTCAATATATATATATATATATATATATATATATATATATATATATATATATACGCTGTTCTTAAGGAACTTACATGCTGTAACATAAATGATGGACGCAGTCAACCGCAGTCATAATCCCACAGTCCTGAGGTGTAGCTGCAGTCATGTCTATGTTGTGCAATCATGAATACGTTGGGCAGTCATGTATATATGCTGCATTCATGTATATACGCTGGGCAGTCATCATGTACAGTCAATAGATTTGTTGTAGGCAGGCTATGATACAACGCTGCAATATATTTATATATGTAGGCAAACAATGAAGAGATATATATATGCGATGGCAACATATATATATATTCGTAGTCAATTTATATGCACGCACAATACGCAGATATTTGTGGGCAGTAGGGAACCATAACTGCACGCATGTTACCTTGATACTCTGTCTACATAACTACAGTCAAGATCTGGTGAGTTCAGGTTCTTGATGTCAAGGTGCAGGTTCAATATGTCTCAGTTAAACATCACTTCGGATCTACCTTCTAAACAGCCTAATCACATGGATATAAATGTATATGGCAATGATAGAACTATGATGGTCATGTGATCCTTCGTATGGAAATAATAAGGATGAACAGTCTCAAATCATTATGAACATAGTCATATTTTTGATAAATGAAAATGCTGGTCATTGAGTTGTAATATAAGCGCTAGATGATGAGCAGCAATATATATACGTTGGGGTGATTCAAGTTACATGATGTATATATATATATGGACAGTGATATACGGTATATGAAGAATCATAAATTCTGACCTATGCTCATACACGCAGGCAAATCTGCAGTACATCATATATACATGGCAAGGTATATATATGCAGGTTATGGCTATAAATATCCATGCAGGCAGAAGGGTGTATTATCATAAGGACACAGCTATGATTTAATGTGCATGGATAGCACAATGATACATGGACCATGGGCAGCATCTTGATGAGTGCAATCATAAGCATGGACAACATGAAGCAGGATGATTATCATGATTAGTGCAGCATGGTGTAGCACACTGTAAGGTACAACAAATGAATGAGATGCAGAATGATGATGGGTGAAGGAGTCACCATGAGAATCGGTTGAAGCAGAACGTCTTCAACTAATCTCATCATTATTCAAAATGATCTATGCTAGATCTAGATAAGTCAAAGTTTTGACTTCTGTTGTAAATGTACTCTCTCTCTCTCTCTCTCTTTCTCTGTTGAACTTTGAAGATAAAAGAAGATTTGATCAAAGGGTTTCCCCACACATTGTGGGGTTTGTCCCTGGCTCGCGCCATATCTTGTGTCCTCTTGCCTTGGCTTGTCTTCTGCATTTTATATTTATGTTCTATCTGCAGTTTATCGTAATGCTGATGTGATTGCTAACTGTGAAAATTTAAATAAATTGCTCTAGCATAGAACATACCAAAACTTAACACCACTTGTTGACACTCCAAACATTTAGCTATGTACACAATTGTTTATGTTATCATGTTAGGCCAATAAAAAACTTTTCTCAACATAGTTATTAACTTTTGATATCTAGGATTCCCAACTATTGGTTTCTTGTGTAACTCATCTAAGACAAATTTTTTCAAATCTAAATCATTAGGAAAATAAACTCTGGCTCTATACATTAATAATTCTCGGTTATATCTTGCAAAATCAATTTCTTCCTCAGCTAATGGTTCAAATTTTTGAATTTTTTCTTTAATCCCTATGTATTCTTGATCAAAATCTGTAGCTAATTTAATCTTTTCTATTAGATTTGATTTCCAATTGGTTGCTGAAATGACACAAATCTAATTTAATTTTCTGCTCAAGGCATCAACAATTTTGTTTTGTTTTCCTTTAATGTTATGATTTCGAAATTGCATTCACTAAGAAATGTTAGCCATCTTGCTTGTCTAGCATTTAGATTTGGCTGTTCAAATATGTACTTGAGGCTAACATTGTCTGTTTTTAGTTTTAAAAAAATTCTTGTGAGATAGTGTCTCCACATTTTTAGAGCATGAATGATAATTGCTAGTTCTAATCATGTGTGACATATTTCTTCTCATGATATTTTAACTTTCTGGATTAATGGTTAATCACACGACCTTTTTTCATTAGGACACCCCCAATCCTTTTTTACAGGGTTTTGTGCATACCTGCATACCACAAAATACTCATTGGGGTCAGCTAGTTTTAGGATTGGAGTAGTTAATAATTGCTTTAACTTTTCAAAGCTATCTTAGCACTTCTAAATCCATTCAAATTTTGTCCCTTTCTTTTGCAAAGAAGTATCTAGATATGCCAGTTTAGAAAATCCTTCTACAAATATTTTGTAATAACTTGTGATTCCCATAGAGACCTAATATCAACTACCTCTTTAGGTATTGGCTATTAAGTAATAACTCTAGTATTTTTTGGATCAGTAACAATCCCTTCCTTAGAGACTACATATCCCAAATATTAAATATGTTTCTATTAAAATGAGCATTTGCTAAACGTAGCATACAACTCATTTTCCTTAAGTGTTTGAAGAACAATCTGCAAGGGTTGATCTTCTTCTTTACTCTGAGTAAACCAAAATATCATCTATAAATACAATGACAAATTAGTCAAGAAAATGACTAAGCACATGAAAGTGGTTGTGCATTAGTGAGTCCAAATGGGAGCACCACAAAATCATAGTGTCCATATCTTGTTCTGAATGTTGTTTTGTGAATATCATCATCCTTGATCTTAATTAGATGGTATCTGAATCTTAAATCTATTTTTGAAAATATTGAAGCTCCTTGGACTTTATCAAACAAGTCATTCATCTATGGAAAATGATATTTGTTTTTTATGTTCATTTTATTGAGCTTCATGTAATCTATACAAAACCTAAGAGTCTCATGTTTCTTCTTAACGAATAAAACTAGAGCACCCCAAGGAGATACACTAGGCCTTATGTACTTCTTATGTAACAAATTTTGCAATTGAATTTTTAACTTCATTAACTTAGGAATACTCATTCTATATGGATCTTTGGACACCAAAACTTCTCCAGAAAAGAGATAAATTGTGAATTCTATATCTCTGCTTGGAGGAAGTCCTGGTATTTATTCAGGAAAGACATCTTTATATTGCTCCAAAATAGGATAATATTATAGAGATGGTTTACGCTTGTTACTAGATAGGTCTTCAATCTAAACTGCAAACATTTGGCAACCTTTACGTTCACATTTCTTTAATTGTAAGGCATAAATTTGCCTCACATAAATATCTCTTGACACTCATTTGCCTATACAATCCTCTAATTCCTCATTAATACAAGTGAAAGACTTTTCTATATAGTTTAAAATTACTCTGTGAGGTTCTAGCCAATTGATCCCAACAAGAACATCATATGACCCTAAAAGTAAAATTTTCATATTTAGATGAGTGTCCATTCCATTTAGATTTAATAAAAAATCTTTGCTTATTTCTGTAACTTTCCCTTTAGTTCATGTAACCAATTGTACTAACCAAGGCTTACCTTTTTTTCCCTTTTTAAGTCCACACTTTTCAATTGTAGCAGGGGAAATATAACTTAAAGTAGAACCAAGGTCAATTAGCACTGTAATATTTTTGTTAGAAATTTTACCTTGGATTTCCACCATAGTGGATTGGTGATATGTTTGTCTCCCATCAAACACAAAACTAATCCTTGGGATATCACAAATAATATCAATTATTGTAGAGGCTTATTACATGTTATTTACTGTTGCTTTTTTATTTACCGGGTTTTATGGACAATCTCTCCACAAACGCTTCTCATTGAAACCGTAACATTTGATTAGTGGTATGGCTAATTCACCAAATTTATTATTTCTTGCTCATGCCCCTTGTCCACCTTTATGTCCTAAGTTGTTCTACTAATTTACATTTTTTTTGTAGTTTCCTCCTTGATTGCTTCTAAAAGTGTTAGAGAATGCAGGTTTCTTAAACCCCTTCTTCTTGGCATTAAAATTTTCATTTTTCTTAATCATCCAACTTTTAGAATTATCACCCCTTTATTTATTTTAATTGAAACACATTTTTTCCTTCCTTATAGTCTCATCCATAGTTTTTGGATTGCCAAATTCAATCCTCTCCCTATGTGAATAAGGAAAACAACTATAAACCTTTGTATTTTTGTTTTTTCCTCTTTTATATATAGTTCATATCTCAACAAAATCATGAATTTGTTTACAAATTCATCCATGGTGGATTGTCCCAGCCTGAACTCATGGAATTATATATCCTTTTCATCAATATATCTTTTTTTTAAATATTTCTTTTTGAATTCCTTTTAAAAGAGTTTCCATGTCAATTTTTTGCTTCTAATTCTTCTTATGGATTTATTTTCTTCCCACCATAAGTTTTTTTTACTAGTTAACTGGTATGTAGCCAATCCGGGCTTCAAATTGATTGGATAATTGTAGACCTCAAAATACTTTGACATATTCAGAAGCCATGCTTATGCTCTGTTAGGTCCCTATAATACTAGTGTATTCCCTTATTATTATTGTCATTTTAGCCCCTTATTGTTATTGTTGTTCCCATGTTGTCCCCATATTGTTATTATTGTGCCCCATATAAGCCCACTATTGTTATTGTTGTGTCCTTACATTATTATTGTTATGTCGACTTTGACTATATTGCAACCCCTTAGATTCATATATATAGAAAGGAGGTCTTGTCATTTGTATCATCCAATAATTGTTAATTTATGTAATTTAAAGGAGGTTGCCCCATCGAAAAGGCTAATTTTGAATTCGTTTCTCTATCTTTTCTTCTATTTTGTGAGCTTGTTGCGTAACAATTGGTATCAGAGCTTTGGATTCTAGGGTTTCACTGCTTCAAACAGGTCATCGTGGAATTTTCGCTGTAACTTTTTTTCTACGACATTTCAAAAGCTAAAAATAAACCCATTTGAGATGAAATATTTATGAACCTCGGGACTGAATTTTAGATCTTGGATCGATATATTTTCAGAGATATGATCCAAGGAAGTTAGGGTTTTTGTAGGCTCTTGAATTATATCTCAAATAGGTGACCTGGGTAAAATCGTCATAACTTTCTCTCTGAGCATCAAATTGAAATTTTGTAAGAAGTTACAAAAATAGGACATAATTTGGTTTTCTATGTATCAATTTCAAGTCCGAAGGTCGAAAAAGTGACACGTGGAACTTCATACAATTTTACTCTACTGAACTATTCTATAATCAAGCCATCATGGGAGATTTGAAATAAATCTTTCTTGGAGAACCCAATCATGATCATAATTGTAGGGTTGGAATGAGGACTTAGAAGGCTACCATAAGATGAAATTTCAGACCTTGGAGATCCACAATTACAAAGATACAACAGATTCAATATCGAGCTCCTACAAAGCTAAAAAAGGTGTGGTATTTTTAAAATTTTGCATAAGTTTGGTTTGAAAAATTAGTTTGAAGGAATTCAAAGGACACAGCGAAGCATAATTATCATTAATTGATGACCCAAAGAAATAAAATGGAAACACCTAGTAAGCAACCTGAAAGTTCTAGCATGACTCATGAAGAAGAGGAAGAAATGCAACAAGATATATCAAAATTACGAGACCAAGTGCAACAAATTTCACTCTCACAAAAAGTAACAGAAGCTAAGATGGATGGTTTAAAGAAAGACGTAGAAGCTAAGATGGATGGTTTAAAGAATGGCATGGAAGCTAAGATGGATGGTGTGGAAGCTAAGATGGATGGTTTAGAATTAAACATTGAAGATTTGAAGAAAGACATGGAAGGTTTGAAAGGAGGTTTGCCAAAGTTGCTACAAGAAATTCTTCCTAATGGTGAAAATATAGTAGAGGAAACTCATGATGAGAATAAAAGAAATGTTAGTCATGATTTCATAGACTCTAACGTTGGATTGAAGACCCACCATGGTCCAAAGATCGATATGAGGAAGTTTGATGGCAAGGATCCCGTAACATGGATACTATAGATGGAGCAATATTTCAATCTCCATAATGTGTAAAAAACACAAAAGGTACGCATTGTGACTTTATATTTGGAACCCAATCAGTTTGTATGGTATCGATGGATTTTATCTCGTAAAGAAATTGTCACTTGGGCAATTTTTACAGAAGAAATGATAGCACATTATGAGGATACAAAAAGCAACACATTTTTTAGCCAATTGATAAATCTCAAACAAAAAGGTTCAATGGTGGGGCACATTGAGGACTTCCAAAAATTGAATATAAGGGTAAAATATATTCCGGATGACCATATGGTTGATGTGTTCATAGTGACATTAAAGGATAACATCCAACATGAGGTTCGTATTTGGGAACCTGATTCATTGTCGAAGGCAATCAGGCTAGCAAGAAAAATTGAAATCAAAATTATGGCAACAAGGAAGCCTACCAATCACAACTATATATATGGAATTGTTGTTGCTCCTAGCCTTCCACAACCTACAAGGTTGACACCACAACAATTGGAAGAAAAAATAGCAAAAGGGATTTGTTACAGTTGTGATAGAAAATACACTAAAGGTCATAAGTGTGTTGAGAAGAAATTATTTTACATAGATCGTGAAGAGGAAGAAGAAAAGGAAAAAGAAACATCAAAAGAAGAGGATACACACGAGGAAAAAAACCTACAGAAAGAAGAAATGAATCCAACCATATGTTGTAATGCATTGGCCGGAATAACCACTCCTCAAACTATCAATTTAGAAGGACATATCAAGAAGAAAAAGGCAATAGTGTTGATTGATTCGGGCAATACCCATAATTTTATTCATTGTAAGATAGCGAAGGAATTGAATTGCTTCCTATATCTAGCACCAGAGTGTCAAGTGATGGTTGCAAATGGAAGAACCATAAATTTCTCTGGAAAGTGCCATAATATCAAGCTATCCATGGGAGAATATGTGTTGAATAGTCCAATGCTTTCCATTCCAATGGGTGGTGCTGATGTTGTACTATGATTTCAATGGCTACAACCTTTGGGTATGATAGCTTTTAATTTTCAAGAAATTTTCTTGAATTTTTTTCAGAAGGAAAAAAAGTTGAATTAAGGGGTATTGCAGGGAAATCGAGAAAGATAATCAGCTCTAATGGCATGACAAAGCTTCTAAAGAAAGAATAATGTGGCGTAATTGCACAATTATGTTCGCTAGAGGTTCCCACGTTGAAATCATCTATTTCTCCATATCTCAAAAATTCTTGGACAATCATTCCAAGGTATTTGAGACTCCCAAAGGCCTCCCACCTATTCGTGATCATGACCATGCTATTCATTTAATTCAAGGAAGTGTTCCTCCAAACATCAGGCCTTACAGATATCCCTATGCCCAAAAGAGTGAAATTGAACGTATGGTTGCAAAAATGCTAGAGTCTGGTATAATTCAACCTAGTAAAAGTTCTTTTTCTGCTCCAGTAGTATTGGTGCACAAGAAGGATGGATCATGGCGCATGTTTCCATATTATAGGGAGATCAACAAGCTCACCATTAAAGATAAATTTCCCATTCCTGTCATTGATGAATTATTGGATGAATTACATGGAGAAATTTACTTCACCAAGTTGGACCTTTGTTCATGATATCATCAAATCAGAATGAAGACTGAAGACATTCCGAAAACAACATTTAGAACTCATGAGGGTCATTATGAATTTTTGGTCATGCCTTTTGGCCTTACCAATGCACCTTCTACATTTCAAGGTTTGATGAATTCCATTTTCAAACCCTTCCTTAGAAAATTTGTGTTATTATTTTTTGATGATATACTAATCTACAATAAGTCTTGGAAGGATCATGTTCAACATGTTGATAGAGTGCTCAAACTATTGGAGGAGAAATAATTATATGCAAAAACCTCCAAATGTTTCTTTGGAGTAGAAGAGGTGGAATATTTGGGTCATATTGTATCTCATGAAGGTGTTAAGGTAGACCCTATAGTGATGTTGATTATGTTGTCATTGATGTCAAAACGGGTATAGCAGGTGCAGGATGTCATCATTGATGTCCTCTATATGTTGGTTGTCATGGATGAGATGATGCAAGGACGAAACCCTAGCTCTAGGGTTTGGTTTCCCTAAACGATGATCATACCCCACACTTGTTGGAGTTTTTGATGATGCAAGTCATTGAGTTTGTCTTAAATACCCTCACTAGTGGATTCTACTTGTCGTGATGATTCCTATGATATGTGGAGAATCTCTTGGGCCTTCACAGTTTGAGAGATATGCTTGATCGAAGTTCAAGCCCTAACCAGTGGTCCAAAACCCCAAAGGTGTGATGATGTGGCAGTTTCAATGGTGTAATGATGTGGTTGGTTAATTAATGTGGCATAGAAGGATTGAAGGCCTTAAAAAATTGGCGATGTGGAAACAAACATTTTTTTAATGATTAAAATTGTAGCCCTAAGTCAAGTCAAGTCAAAATCAAATTAATTGTTGGTCCAAAAAAATTGGTGGGAATTTTTATTTAAACTTCAAAAAGGTTTTGGTTCCAAATTAAAATCAATTTTCAAATATTACCCCTTAAAATTAGGATTCATCTGCCTCAAAATTAAATGTACACCTTATTCTATATAAACGCACTCATTTCTCTCTAAGATTAATCAAGGTAGTTCGATATCTTTAAACTATATCATTGAGCTTTGAATTGCGGAACAATAAAGTAGTCGAGTATGGATTTGGATCTCTATTTATTTGGCTTAGATTTCTGTGTGTTCTTTAAATTTTTGCAAGAGGACTTCATCATTGATCCTCTTGAATATCTTTGTGGCCATTAGGGACAAAATAATTTGTAGCAAATTCTTTATATTTGGTTAAGGGATTCATTCTAGGGTTGGAATATATTTTAAGGGTTGAGTTGGTTTTAAATTAAAATTGGCTTCTATATTCACCCTAGAGTAAAAATTTGAAGCTCAAACCTACTGTTGTGCTCTACAACAACCCCCCATTTCATATCATTTTTATTCACAAAACTATCATATGAAATGGGTCCCTTTTAGTTTTGATTGGTATCAACTTTGTATTATTCAAATAGGTTCGAAAACAAAATGAAAACATTATAAAAAACCTTTTTGACAAACCAATTTTGGTCTTATAATATAAATAATCAATCTTTTATCATTGCGATAAAGCGATCGCAAGATCGCATATCGCAATGGCAAAGGAGGCATAACTTAAAAAACCCATTGGTTTGCTCCGACGCGATAACGTGCAATAGCCTATCGGACATCGGCAATCATAAGTTCCCATAATTAAAGTGCATTTCGATCCGATGCGATGCGATATCGCTATCGGCGATCGGCAATATACCATGCATGCTTTTAAAGTGCCTTTCGATCCGATGCGATGCGATAAACTCCCGTTCGCTCCGATGCGATGCGATATCACTATCAGCGATCGGCGATATACCATGCATGCTTTTAAAGTGCCCATACTCCCAATGCGATGCGATGCGATATCGCTATCGGCGATCGGGGATTTCAAAAGGTGTCAATATAATGATTTAAGTTTTTCCCCGACGCCCGATTGCGATAAAGCCAAAAGCGCAAACTTCAAAAAGCCGTTAAAGCAGAGGGATATTACGATTAATTCGTATTAAAGGCCTTATCTTTCAAACAGTGATTTACCTGCGCTCAACCGCCAAAACGTCCAAGGCACGCTTAAACAAATCATGCGGCCGATAAGAGATATGATGAGCATTTAAAGGATTGGCAGGTTTTAATGGCCATTTAATGAAATAGTAAGCTTAAAAAAATCTTCTCATAGATTGTATCCGCGGCCACTTTAAGTTAATCCCTCATCATGCATTGATCAATATATATCACTCGTATTTGGTTTTCACTACCAATTCTCTGTGTTACGCTTATTTCCACTACTGTGCAGAATTTTTCCGAAGTAATAGATTCAAGCAGAATGGGGAAGAAGTCTAAGAAAACCGCAATCGCTTCCACTGCACCAGCCCCAGGACAAGCCGTCGCTGATCCAGCAACTAAAAAGAAAGGATTAATATCTGATACTACATGTTCAGGACTTGGCAAGACCACTTGGCAAAGTACCTATAATTTGATCGAAGCTGAAGAACCCAAGGTGACGGCAGTGCAAGCTACAACGGGTTCTAGTAGAAAATCTGATGGTACTTTGAAAGACTTGGCCGACTCTTTCCTTCATCAGATAGCAGCTCGGGAACAAATTCTCCCATATACGGATGTAGTAAAGTGGGCAATTGAGGAAATCCCAACCACTGACAGAACTTTCTGCACCAGAGATGGGAGGATCTTCGGTTCATTCAAGGCTGATGATTTGAGGCAAATGCATCATTTGCCTGAGCCAGAAAAGAAGTACAACAAGGCATTTCTGGAGAAATTCCGAAGTGAGAACGAAATTGAATCCGAACCCATTCGGGAATGGAGGCAAAATCCGGCGAAACACAAGCATGAAACTTCCGGTAAGTACTCTGTTGGTTCTCTATGTTCTCCGTATTGTTATGCTGGGATAATGATGTGTAGATTGTGGGGGTTGCACGATTCTTCTAATTTCACCATAGAAATGGTTCCCTTGATGGAAGTGGCATGTAATAGTGAGATTATGGATTGGGCAACCATACTGTCAGATAAGCTAGCGACAACAGTTCTTAGTTTTAGAACTAAAACTTCCGTCTCAGAAAGGTTTATTCCCCCATTCTACTACAGTGCTTATATACTAGATACCCTGTGTTTTAATTCTGAGTTTCCTGTACTCGGCTGGAGCTGGACTGGGCAAGACCCCATGCCTATTCACATATACCATCAGAAATTGTGGAAGACCTCATATAAGCACCATTTATTCCAAGTCTGCAATGGCTTCATGTTACCCATTCATTATTCTATTTTTAATAAACCTGCTCCCAAGATTTCTTACCAAGCAGGGATTGATTTAACATCAATAGGAAGATGGTTCGGAGAGGAGAAATTTACTTATGTAAGAATTTTCGGCAGCCAAGCCGAACCTCATGTCCTTCCTTTGTACATACCTGACAAACTGCTGGCAAGGGAGATAGCCTATCAGATTATTGCCGAAGGAGTTACACAAACTCTGAAGAAAAATAAGAAGCAGGTCTGGCCCTCCTTTCCTCTGAGATGTGGTGTCTACACTTTGCATGATTTCAAACATGCAGAAAAAGAAGCTACGAAAATGAAATCATTGACTCTAGCGACTCTCCCAAATAGGCGATTTGATCCCAACAAAGTCGCCTATAATGCACTTGAACAGGCTAAATTGACAAAGTTTGATCATGTAGAAGATAAATTTGATGACCTGTTCTCTTCGGCTGAATCAATGTATCAAGTTAGATCGCTGGCCATAATGGAATACAAAGATGAAGGGTTAGTTGAATTCAACAGACTTAGAGAACATAGGTTGCAAACTCTGCCTCTAGATCTGTTAGCAACAGCCCCAGCAACAAGACCAAGCGAGCATGAACAACGACATACTAAGGAACCTCCGGTTACAACAAAAGAACAGGAGAAAGTGCAGGAGGAAACCCAGAACAAAGAACAGGAGAAAGTGCAGGAAGAAACCTAGACTAAAAGGCAGGAACAGAGAAACATAGAGATAAATGTGGATACTCAAATTGATCCCAAATTGCTCCAGGAATGGCAGCAATTTGATTCAATTATCAGTAATCTTGAGTGCTCAAAAGACACCGAAACTTCAAAAGTGGCAGATACACAGGAGACCACTTCAAAACAGGTTCCAACTGGAACCAGCGGCCTACCCAGTTCAAAGGAAGTAGAAATAATCCCAAAGGATCCCTCCGATCAAATTATTTTGCAGATAGAAGAAATCCCTCCTTTGGATGTCTTCTATAGCCCAAGACACAAAGCTGTGGTAAAACGACAGAGGAAGAGGAGAAGGATTGATCAACCTTCCCTTTTCCCAGAACAGACGGTCACGGGCAATGTGGTTTGGAAGGAGGAATTCGACCCCTCTGATGACCTATCAAAGCTATCACAATATGCTGGAGCCTATTCGGCAGCAACAATAGACAAGGCATCAGAGGTGAGTCTTTTATTAAAAACAAAAGACCAGGAAATCTTTTTATTGCAAGCACAGCTAACAGAAGCACAGCAGAAAGCGGAGCAGGCAGAACAACAATTGTTAACACAACAGCAAATAAATAATCAATTAACTCAACAATTGCGAGAAGAGAAACAGAGGATTGACCACAGCGCAGTCCAGAAGCAGAAAGAGTTGTCTGAGGCCTTGGCACAACTGAGGGCAGCAAATGAACAAATGCTGAAGACAAAAGATGAGCAGATTGCTCAACTATCAGCGCAACTTGAGAAGACAAAGGGTGTTCCACAGATAGCCGAATTCAAATTAGAAGCATTACAGATAAATAAGGCATTAATAACAAAAATCAAGTTTCTATGTCAACAAATCGCCCAGGCGGAACCACTATGCGAATTGACGGCATCAATAAGTAAACAAACAGAAAAGGCTAGAACAGAATTGGATCAAGCTGAAGAAACATTAACTGAATTTCTTGATTGGAAAGATACTGATCAGGGACAAGCGACAAATTTACCAAGAATTTTAGAGTCACATAAAGAAATATTTTTTACAGAATGGCAGTCCCAGTTAATGAAAGCAGAGAGGGCAATTTCAAGATGCAAATCAACCACAAGTAATTTGGTTGAATTGGTTAATAATAATCTCTACTTGTCAAATATGATTTCCCAATGCACTCCAGGTACATTGACAGCTGTGAAAACATTGGAGCAGTCATGTTATCCAGATCTAGAGGAAATGGGGAGATTAATTGCTGGAATTAACAGTTTAACATGGGACACCTATTGGTTCTTCTTGGTAAAACCACACAGTCAAAGATCTGCCCTCAAATGCCTTACAGATGCAATCGGGTATATTATCCCCGATATTCAGGATGCCACCTATGCCGCCCAGCTTAACTCTCGCCTCAACAGACCGCCCAAAGTGGGGCCAATGCTTGCGATAAGTCAGCTCAAGTTTAAAGGTAAAAAACCTACTTGATGATTCATGCCGCCGACTGCCAGGTTGCTGAGAAGAATAAATTCAAGATCATTTGATACCAATTAAGTAGGATTTCAGTTTCATAGATAGTTAGTTTAATTTAGTATTTATAGACCCTTTCATTGTTTTGGAAAGGGTCGTAAATTTTTGTACTTGACTTAAAACCTGAAGTTGCACTACTGTACTTCAGGCTTATTCTTTTATAAAACTGGACCAATCATTCTGATTTTGGCAAAGAAACTTTTATGAAAATGTGCACTACTGTCTTTGTTTGAAAGTATTTCTGCGTTAGAGGAAGAATTTCAAATAGCGATTGATATTGGAGAGTGACTCGCAGCTCATATGGTACTATTATCTATGTCTGAATCCATTCTTTTTATATGAATTGTTATATGATCGCCTTTGCTATTATCGAATATATGTATGTGTTTTAACAACATTTCTTTATTCCCTCCACTATTGGATGTTTATGGTAATGCTTTTCTTTTAATCATATATGTATTGATGATATAAATGATGAGTGTAGCAATATTGCGTTAATCACCTTGTTTAACTATTTAAACAAAGTAATCCTTGAATGAGTAAATGTCCATGTTTATTAGATGGAGTCATCTACATGCCTGTTAATAAACGTAGATCATCAAGCGCTGCACTTCAAAGTACAATAGTTCCCGGGATTAGTAGTAATTCTTTTTATTTCGCTGATAAATTAAGTTATTCACCTATCATTAGATTAGTTAATCAATCATTCATTCATCCCGTTTATTCATTGCTTGGAACTAGTCCCATTATCCCCAGTCGGAGCCACCATTCCAAACGGAAAAGGAGCTGTATTAAGGTCCAAACCGGGTGGTTATCCCCCAATGTTGATACGACGATTTTCGGGGCATCAACACCTACCAAGGATCATTGTCTCTGAAACTTATTTAATTTGGGTATGCCTACTATGAGATTCAAAGGCATAAGAGATGCAAGCTTCTAATTTTTAAATGCTGGATGAATTTGCAAATGGAATCTGGGCATATGATGGTATGTATCTCCATATGTTTGAGGCCGCAAAATTATGGTTTTTAAGGGTCAATGTCTCTGTGCGCACCTCAAGAGGGTCGGACCCTAATCCCATGATCATACAGTGCTGAAAGATAAGCTGAAACTAATGTAGAGCAACTCAAGTGATGAAAATAATTTTCAAAAGAATATGGTAGCCGAAGAGGTTGTGACATGCCATGTTACTGTGAGCAGAAGTATGACTTAGATAAATAGATGCAACTCTGATCGGTATTTGTAATGTGCACACAGAATACTTGCACCCCTAGTAATTAACACAAATTCGAAATATGGAACATGCACTTGTCATTGATCACCGAACAACAGAGATCAACCTTTGATACAAAGATTAATTCGATGATGTCTGAAGAATTGGTATGTCTTATGCCTCATGGAGTTAGGATATTGTTCCTAAAAGACCTGTTGTAAAATTTATGCGTGGTAGAGAACAATGTCGATATAAATAAGAAAACCCTAAAAGTGCACATACCTTTGTATGAGCTTATGAGGAGTTTCTCACTAAAATTATTAATGTTGAAGGCCTATTGTTCTAAATATGTAGATGAGAACTTGTTGTCCTACTGCTAATAGCCATGAGGGTTTACATCATATAGTTGATGTATTCGCTATTATAGGGTTTATACCTAAAGATGCTAGGATTCATATTACAGTGATGTTTTGTGAATACCCTTGACATAATGCATAACCTTGCATAACAATGACATTAATATCTTACAATAGATGGAATGATTCAACAGTAGTGTGAGAAGGTTTGTTATCAAACTCTATATCATTATGCGATAGTAAGAGTTTGTGTTAGGATCTTTGCTTTAATATTAGCAGTAAGGATCTTTCTCATTATTCAATATTTAGGTGGATGGGCTTCTTTGACTTAACATCTTGCAGTGATTTTTTCTAAGAGTGCCTTATGTTGGGTAATTTAATTAATGGTTAAATTACTTCATTAATTGTCAACCAAGGTTCGTGTACTTATGAAGCGTGTGTGCGCAATATATGCTAGGAGTTCTATTTTTTATTTTTAAAAGATGAAATTAATATGAATGAGGTTAGATTAACTCTATGCACATGTTTTGTCGATTAAAATTACTCTTTTCAAAGAAAATCAATCTTCAAGGTGAAATCAATGTTGTCATTATGATGCATGTGTTGTACTTGATGACAACCCTCTCATAGAAGATCATCTCACTTGTATACATTCAGATGAATCCACAGAAGAGATATCAGATATGACAGAATACATGGATGTAGGACAGTTCAAAGGGATCAGATGACAATTCACAAGTAAGCTTTGCCATCAAGTCCAAAGGGGGAGATTGTTGGCATTATGGCTAAAGTGTTGTCCTTGATGGCAACTCATACATGTGATGGATCACTGTACAACAGGTCAGTAGCAGAGACTGATGATTAGCTCACAAATAATGAAGAAAACAAGAGGTACGCAGGTACACCGTACAAAAGTTGCGGACCCGCAGGCATGTCATAGATAAAGTGCGTACATACCCGCAGGTACACCATGTAAAAGGTGCGGACCCCAGTTCACTCACTTCAAGGTAGAGAAGCGCGCTCACGTGGGGTTTCTTATGTTTGGCCCGTGGTATTTAACCCGCCGTTCTTGATTCTATGGTTTTGGACCGTGGTATAGGATCTAATTTAGCCCCGGTTTGGATCCCTTGTATTGGTTATCTATGGTATTGATCCATGATTTTAGGAAGAGCCTGCCTATATAAAGCAAAGGAGATCATTTGGCTAGACACTTGTGAAAGAAGAAGATCTTAAGAGAAGCTAGATCTGAAATTCTAGTGATGGGTTTGTGAGAGATAGCTAGATCTAAATCAAGGAGAAACATGAGAACTACAAGTCGGATCTACTAATGGGTTGATATCTCCTCGGCGCATGTTCAGATCTGTAGATCTGACAGTCTGGGTTATTCTTGAAGTCTTGAAATTATCTATACCCGTAGGACCGCAAGTACAGTGAAGGAAAAGTGCGTAGGTATGCAGGCCCAGAAGCGCTGCAGGTGCGCAGGTTCGTAGGCTCAGAATTGCAGAAGGTGCGGAGGGGCGCAGGCATCCCATTGGACACAGAGCGGAGGTGCGCAGGAAGTCCGTGAGACACAGTGCGTGGGTGCGCAGGAAAGCAGTTGGAAACAGTGCGGATGTACGCAGGTGTTCTATGGGTGAAGCTACGGACTTTTCATGAAATCTATTTAGCTACCCTTGTCTATTATTGTTGTGTTCTGGGTTTTGAAGTGATGTCTGGTATTATGCTCTGATACCAATTGTTGGAAATAATACTGAGAGGGGGGGTGAATCAGTGTTATCACATTAATAAAATTTTTTCATTTCCATAATCAGATTCATCTATTCTACTTCCACAACTTTGAAAATTGGGTTCATGCAGATTTGGATGGCTATGGTGTTTCTCACATATGTTAGAATGAGAATGATTCCGTTCTAAAGGATGAGTTGATGCGGACATACCTTGATGATTCTTGCACTAATACAAGTTGCTGGTGACAAATGCTATGGAGCAGATCATTTAATGTTGTTGCTGATGTTTATCATGATGTTTGTCATGTATATCATTCGATGTAAAAGTCATATCAAGTCTCATGATGTAATAGTGTATCTATTGTAGTCATTTGATGAGATCTCTTCAGGTCATGTAACGGCCTATGTTGGTTTCCCCACTATGCCTGGGATGAAGATGTAATGTATTTAGTTCCTGATGTATCCCCACTTGGTTGGGTGATGGATGTATGTATTGAGTCTTTTGGTGATAGGAAGGTCATTTATGATATATAGAGTCATGTTCTTCTTGTAGAACATCTTTTTGCAGACCTTGCTTACAGTCAGGGGGAGCTTGAGCATGAACAACACTATATAGCAAAGCAGATATTTCAGCTTGTTCTCAGAAAGAGCATTATCAGATTGGTGCACCATGGCATATACAAAGGGGGAGCTCATTCAGAGACTTCAGTAGATCTGGTTTATAGTCAAGGGGAGCATGTTCTTAGGGGGAGCAAAACCCTTTGCCCTTGATGTCAAAGGGGGAGAGTGATTTGGTGTTGTTGCCATCAAGTCCAAAGGGGGAGATTGTTGGCATTATGATGCATGTGTTGTACTTGATGGCAACCCTCTCATAGAAGATCATCTCACTTGTATACATTCAGATGAATCCACAGAAGAGATATCAGATATGACAAAATACATGGATGTAGGACAGTTCAAAGGGATCAGATGACAATTCACAAGTAAGCTTTGCCATCAAGTCCAAAGGGGGAGATTGTTGGCATTATGGCTAAAGTGTTGTCCTTGATGGCAACTCATACGGGTGATGGATCACTGTACAACAGGTCAGTAGCAGAGATTGATGATTAGCTCACAAATAATGAAGAAAATAAGAGGTACGCAGGTACACCGTACAAAAGCTGCGGACCCGCAAGCATGTCATAGATAAAGTGCGTACATACCCGCAGGTACACCATGTAAAAGGTGCGGACCCCAGTTCACTCACTTCAAGTCAGAGAAACACGCTCACGTGGGGTTTCTTATGTTTGGCCCGTGGTATTTAGCCCGCCGTTCTTGATTCTATGGTTTTGGCCCGTGGTATAGGATCTAATTTAGCCCCGGTTTGGATCCCTTGTATTGGTTATCTATGGTATTGATCCATGATTTTAGGAAGAGCCTGCCTATATAAAGCAAAGGAGATCATTTGGCTAGACACTTGTGAAAGAAGAAGATCTTAAGAGAAGCTAGATCTGAAATTCTAGTGATGGGTTTGTGAGAGATAGCTAGATCTAAATCAAGGAGAAACATGAGAACTACAAGTCGGATCTACTAATGGGTTGATATCTCCTCAGCGCATGTTCAGATCTGTAGATCTGACAGTCTGGGTTATTCTTGAATTCTTGAAATTATCTATACCCGCAGGACCGCAAGTACAGTGAAGGAAAAGTGCGTAGGTACGCAGGCCCAGAAGCGCTGCAGGTGCGCAGGTTCGCAGGCTTAGAATTGTAGAAGGTGCAGAGGGGTGCAGGCATCCCATTGGACACAGAGCGGAGGTGCGCAGGAAGTCCGTGAGACACAGTGCGTGGGTGCGCAGGAAAGCAGTTGGAAACAATGCGGATGTACGCAGGGGTTCTATGGGTGAAGCTGCGGACTTTTCATGAAATCTATTTAGCTGCCCTTGTTTATTATTGTTGCATTCTGGGTTTTGAAGTGATGTCTGGTATTATGTTCTGATAACAACAGTGATTGATTGAATGATTATGATTAGCTTCAGTATTGATAGATGAATGGATTAGGTTCATAATGACTTATCCTTATATGATCTGGTGGACTAGATCTGGTTGATAACTCTCATTGTATATGTATTGATCTAGTGATTGGGTGATTCAGAAGGTTGTTTGATTATGAGCTTAAATGTTGTTGTTGGGTCCAGTATGAAAATTGGATGAAATGTGGCCTTTCAGATTATGTGTTGTGCTTCAGTGTATCCAGTCTGAAAATTAATGAAACGTGGTACCTGGAGGAGAGAAGATTGTAGGCCAGCACCTATGTACTAGTATCTAAGCTAGTACAAGAGCTAAAGGAAATCTTTGGAGCATTGTAGAAGGTAGCAGCCTGCGTACTAGTAAATGGATCGGCTAGTACAAGAGCAAAGGGGGTTGTAGCTCCCGTACTGGTATAAGACTGCACCAGTACAAAATATTGTAAAAGGATTTTCTTATTAAGAAGAAGATTGAGATGACTTGCAGCAGGTGGTTTTCTCCCGCATTGGGTTTCCACCTTATATCATGGTGTTCATGTGTGTGCCTTATGTGTGATGATCTACTCTATGTTAACTGATAAAATGGTTGATAATGTTCTAATGCACTCATTGAAGATCAATTAACTTAATCATAAGAAGTTGTGGAAGTAGAATAGATGAATCTGATTATGGAAATGAAAAAGTTTTATTAATGTGATAATACTGATTCACCCCCCCCCCTCTCAGTATTATTTCCAACAATCAAGTAAAGATTCTAATTATCAAACTGAATGAAATTTAATCTATTGCAACATGAATTCAAAATTACTCTATTTGAATTGAACTACAACAAGAATCAAAACTCACCCTAATTGGTATTGAATTGAAAAGTCTATTCTAATTGCAGAATGGAATTTTTACTTCTAATTGCAAGAAATCAAAATATTCTAACTAATTTTGCAAATATAAATTATATTTTTCTTGACATAATGAAATAAATCGAAATTAGACTTCTTCAACAAAATATCAAACTGAACTATAACTTCAAAGGATTACTAGTGTGCATAGTTATACTTTAAAATTTCTGTATCTGTCATTCATGAAATCACTGATAGGAATCGACTGAATTACTGAATGAAAATGATAAATGAAATGAATTTAAAACACAAATGCTTTTGTGTTTTTATGAGTGCTCAACCTGTTGGAAATATTGAGAAGTAAACTAGAAATCAATGGACAAAGGGGCCCTCCTGTTGAGTGAAAGTACGCAATTAAATATAAAATTACTTAGCCACACATTGGTCATCGAAGAACAAAGTATTTATATTAAATGTAGAAATATTCAACAACAAACAGTTGTAGAAATTAACAAGGATAATGATTGTCCATTGCTTTGCCTCAAGGCATTTTATACACTCTTATTAAATAATTGTCTTAAGAGTCATAAATTGAGAGGTAAGTTTCTAATTTGAAAATTAAGAAATGAAATCGACATTAAATTCTTTCTTCTCATGATTTGCTACTGAAAGAGAAATCATGAGAGCTTTAATTTGATACATCAACTTTGAATTCTACTCAAAAACTTCCACACTCCCTTGATAGTTCCATGAACCACCTTCAAAGTTTGCACATTGTTTGACTTCTAGTTTGACCATGAGATCTATTGAAACAGGTGACTTGATAGATCACTATGATAGATGGACATCCATGTGTCGATCATTTTCCATCTACCTTTGTCCCTTATTCCTTCTCCAATGCTCTGGAACCTGTCTAATCATAGATGTAGTTGCAGAATGAGTGCAATTTGGTAGCTATAGGAATGTTTTGATTAAATTTCATAAAGAAACAACAAATTATAAATCATGGATGATTGATACCTTTTTGGATGTTTGAGCATGTCTAATATGACCTTTTAACTTGAGACTGCAACAAAATTATTATGGAAAAATATGGAAAGGAAGGCAAAAGGGTTGTCAAAAAGAGGACAATTTTGGATTTCAACATTCCCCCACACCGAGGGTTTTGCATGTCCTCATTCATTAAAACTTCAAAATTTTCCAAGTCCTTTATTCAATGTACTATCTCTGAGGCGTGAGCCAAGACATCCAAACTAGTGCTCCTATTTATTTTCTTAATACTGAATGCCGCCCTTGGCTTCTTCGTTAGAATCTTGCTTTGTAACCCTCTGACTTTGTTTCTAAGGAACCTATTGTTAGCCTTGAGTTTCTTGTTCTTCTTATACCAGTGGTATAGATGCAAGAGTGTGTTATCATTTTGAGACCTTAGGATTTTGTTTTGTACCTTTACTGCCTCACGCTCTTGTTTCAAATGTTTGTTCAATACTTCTAACTCATATATGTATTTTTTTAAAGCATCTTCAATATGTACTCTTTTTGAGGAATATCATTAGGCAGAGGAATTTCTTCATTGAAAGAATCTTCATCTTGATTTTGGGAAGGAGAGTTTACCTTTTGTTGTGTTCTTTTCTCTAGGGATTCTACATAATCATAGATTTTTTGTTGAATTGGGTCAATCTATGGTGTCTTCATTGTCGGACTTGGAGTCTGATAACGAGGTGATGCTCTGACCTCTTCATTAATGCTATGATCTCCTACTTCGAGGTCAACTACTTCTAGTAACTGTATGCTTAGACATTTAGAAATTTGTTTGCTTCTCCTCAATTTTACCTCTGATCCTTATGTGTTTTGGATGTTTTTTCTTTTGCTTGTTTTCCTCTGTTCCTTATCCACTAGTTCTACTTCTTCTTCTGTAGGTGGCTTAACACTTGTGTTGAATTTATTTCTTCTAACATTTACTTTTTCATTTTTCTTTTTAATCTTTTCCAAGAACCGACAAAGAGGATTGCCATCTTCTAGTAGCTCTGGTGGGATTTCCATTTGTTCTAACTCATCAACAATCAATCCATTTTCTTCATTAATAGTTTCAAGGTTAGGTTTTAAGGTTATTCTACACCGATTCCTTCTAATATTTGTACCCATTTCTTCCCCTGTACTTATATAAAATGATTGTGGACCAATTTTTTTTGCCATTTGTCTCCTCTGGCTCTCAAATGTGCTTCAATGAGGATTTTAATTAATCCATGACGGTAGAGGGCACTGTTGAGGGTTTTTGAATCTTGTTGTACATTAGAATCCATTTTCTTAAGGCTACAAAGTAAGAAGTATGGTAAATTGAATTCATTTCCATCAATAAAATGCAATAAGAGTCGAACATGGTAGAAGAACATGGTGCCATATCTCCCTTCACAAGATAAATTTTTTTGAAAGACCAACAAAAAATTCCTCTATTTAGTTTTCAATGCAGTCATCGGTATCCCATTTTTTAAAACAGAAGTATCCATACCTCGGTCTCTGAGGAAGACTGTCCACTCTTTCTCGACTATCCACTCTTTCTCCTTGATTTTCCAATTTTTCAACCAACTCTCTCAGTTTCTGGGTAATTATGTAGCTTCTACCAGTATGGATTTTGTAAGTATGAGTTTGATATCACCAATTTATCAAAGAAACTGAGCCAACCCACATGTTGCAACTGATCCCTGACTCGAGGATATGCCTGAAGGAATTTTACTCCATTGGGTTTTGATCTAACAATGACGCCCATAGTGAGGGAGAAGTCCCATTCCTAGACTGTCTCTCTTTGACAAAGGTGGTGGAGGCAAATAGGAAGAATGGTTAACAAGGCCAGATGATTAAGGATGTTGAATGGAGGTCGAGTGAAGATGAAATAAGGTGCTCGTGGGGTGCTCAATTCACAACAGGACTGGTTTTTTATTCACATGATTGTCATGATTCTAAGATCTGATTTTATAGGATCGTAAAATTTTAGGCGATTTGAAGAGATTTGATGTCATAAGTTGGAGTATTATAATAACATAGGGTTGTAACGGTTATGATTTAGAGGTATAATGGTAGGCAGTGCAATGAGGTCTTTAATTGATCAATTTTGTATGTATCATAACCATCCAACGAATTAAAAAATCTAATGTTCCTTAAATGAATTCAACAAGCTACATTTATATAACTTAAAATGAAATTTATCACTTGAATCATGAAAATTTTTGAACAAATCAGCGTGTTATTGTTGAAAGGTGCATTGATTCATCATATCAAACTTCCTCAAAGTTGCATTTTCATGGTGGCAGCCATGAGAAGAGAAATCTACATATAGTTTTCCAGGAAATTGAATCATGCAATTATACAGTCTGCATATTATTAAAGACATATTGGTTGGCTTGGAGAACAAATAAGATGAGTTCAGTATATGTATATTGTTGTGGCCAAAAGTCTTTGGTTTATAAAGGGTTGTCTTGCTCATGTAAGTGGGTTGTTTGAAGCAATTGGGATCATATGCAAATGTGAGTGACTTAAGGGGAATAATACCATTCTATATTGAAGAAGGGCATGCTTGACCTACAGGAATAGGAAACATATGTCAAAAGAAATTTATCAGGAAGTAATAGACATTTTAGAAGAATGTCGAAAGGGACCCAGAAAAAGTAGTACACCTTACAAAACATGTCTAAATAGGCTATAATAGATTTATACAAGTATCTAATAGTTTATAATATATTTTTCATAGATAGGCAACAAATTAGTGACAGGTTTACACACATCAGGTCATAAGGTTGTGACAAATTATGACAGTTTTGTAACAAGATCATATACAGGTTTTGTTACAAGTAATCACAAATTTGGTCAAAGATAGGTGACACAATAATTATAGGTTACAACCAAGGAATTGGCAAACAAGTTTGTATCTCGTTATTATAGGATTATAATAGGTTGTAACAGGTCTACAATAGGTTCATGACAAGTTGATGGCAAATTGTAACAAGTCTTCTAAAGAATCTTGTCAAGTGTGAAGACATGTCATAACAGGTATGGCGATAGGTGTAACAAGTTATTGTTTATGGTAAATTAGGTATGGAAATTACAAGACTAGCGGGTGAGTAACAAGTTGTAACAAATGATAACTAATTTACTACCACTTTAGCAACAAAGTTGAATAAAATTCAACTAGAAGTTTGAATTCTGATTAATCACCACAATGAAGAAAATATGAATATGAAAAGAAAAAGGGATACAAAAAGAGAGAAGGATTTCAAAGACTTAATGAACTATAGAAGAAAAATGAATGGAAACAACTGAAACTGATTGAATGATATGAGAAACAAAACATGAACTTGTCCATTCAAGTGCACTAGCATAGGAAAAGACTGGAAAATAGGTAGAAAGAAGAATTTGATATGCGACATCTTAAAGCATATATCGAGACACAGAGAAGTAAGAGATGGCAGCAATTCAAAACACATTAAGAGGATAGAAGTTTTGGAGAGTGAGTTGCAGGAGAAGAATGAAGAAATGGATGGTTTACATGACATGAACCAACAAAAGTGAGGGCAATCGGAAATGCAAAGAATAGTAACCAAGGATAGATCTGTGTTTGTAGAAAGTTTTCCACACGACCACTACTTGTAATTAAGCCATCTAAAGCCAGCTCTGATTTTGGGTTTTGTATTATATGAAATTTTTTTCTTCATGATTTATGTTTACTTATGATTGTATATATTTTATTTTCGATTAACCTTGCTAAAAATAGAAAAATATGTATATACATATGTCTATGTATATAATTATGTATGTGGGAATTGACTACGGTTAGCATTAATCCTATTTGTTTGATGTCTTTTAGGTATATTGATATTGACGATGCAGAGACTACACACTCGTCAACTTGGGGAAAGGACCTTCAGATCCTATTAATGTATAGATGGAAATGAAAATGTAGAGGACACCCCGAGATGAAGAAATACATGAAGACATGGATCTATCACAACAGGTTCAGCTTAAGGGCATAATATGCACTAAGGGCGGTGCATAAAATAAGGGGGGATGAATGTAATACCCTCAATCATTTATGATGTAAATATATGTATGTATTATTATGCTAGTGAGTTGGATGTGTATTGCAAGCTTGCATGCCTAGATGGTTATGATATGTGGTATGCATGCCCATAAAACTATGTTAGATATTTTTGGGCTAGTGTGCCAGAGCATATGTGCTAGTGTTAGTTAAGTGGTCAGAGGGCTCAGACTGTAATACAATATATTTGTAAATATTTTAATAATCATAAAAATAGAATAGTTGTGGATCCCACTCCATGGTAATAGTATGAGGGGCGGTGCAACTCCACAGACATAGAAAAATGGTGTTGGGACAGATTATGGCGTTGAGAACACTTGGGGACCCACATGGTAGAAGGTAGTCGTGCAAAGAAAAAGTATATATATTCCTAGTAAGGGGAAAGGGATTAATAATTAATATCACTATGATGATGTTTATGTTGAATATAGTATGATACAATGATGAACTAGTTGGTGAACCTTGGAAGGTGGGCATCATGGAGGGACTGGAAGGTGCCAAAGAAGGATGTGTCACTTGGGTTCTAAGATCAGCTAAAGTTATGGCTACTGGTTGGTGAGCCCTAGAAGGTGGGAACCATGAAGGGAATGGTCATCCTGAAGATGGGTGTGCCACTTGGGTTCTGGACTGACCGGTGAGTTGAACTAGTTATGGCCTAGAGGGTGCTCTGAGCCCTAGAGCAGCATGGATGTGGGTTGGCACTTTGGCAGTTAGGCTGGAGGGTTTTGGAGCCCTTGAAAGCATGATCATTGGGTTGGAACCTTGGCCATGGAATTTGGATGATTTTTGGTTATCATTGTTCGTGGAGATGCAGCCCCAACTCAGGGGTGACCCATGGTTGAATTTGACGAACCATGAGATCTATGGTAGGGTAGAATGTGGAGAGCCTACATTTAGTCAGTGTTTTTATACATATAATTATTTTTACTTAATGATTGTGTTGATTTTGGTTTTATGGTTGAACCCTAGATTCCGGGTTCATGTAATTATGGACTAAATTCCCTATATTTCGTTGTGGTTATTTATCGATATAGTTATATGCATAGTCATTAGATCATTCATGAATTAAATGGTTTCCATGCCACATTAAGAATGTAAATATTTCTAATTAATGGTTAACTGTCTTTGTGAAAAGTAGTTATTTACCTTTACTGGTAATTTTACTTTGGTATGGTAACTGTGTGAATAAATTATATATTTTTGCATGAGCTTATTATACAACAAATAAACCCTAATTTCTACATAAATTATTATGGTTGTGATACAACCCTAATTACCATTAATTGCACATGGGTTAATGAAATTGAGTAAAGCATGGACAAAATTATAGGGTTATATAAATATAAACCAGAAAGATGATGTGCTTATGTAGGAAAAAAATGGTAAATTAATTAATGGAATTTGGGATATAGTGACGTAGTGTTTCCTGGCTAGAGGTCAAGGACATTACATGTAACAAGTATCCCTCTATTTATTATGAACTATATTACGCAAAATAATTAGTATTGAGATATTAGAAGGATTTTATGGCCTTGAAATATAAACTTCATCTTGACACCAAACTTGATTGTCTATTTGCATTTCCGTGAATTAAATCTTGTCTTGTGCTTCAATGTAACCTTCAATAGATTTTACCAAATCACAAACATAGTCATATGTTTCTAATTTTCCATCAGGCCTTGAGTGGGTGATCTCTGTAATTTTTTCCCTAAAATCTTCCTTGCTCAACTAATAATGTGATTACAAGGCAATTGAAGGATCCACACTCTAATTCCTTCACTATTTCAAGTCAAGTTAGAAGTTTCAAGTAATTTTTCTTTCTTCCAGTGGGAGTAAACTTGAAGGCTACTTCATCTTATAGCTAAACCACTACTTAAATTTTTTGCAAGAAGAGATGCATACCACTTCTACATTATTGTGCATCAACAAGCCCATTTGATCTCAATACTTAAGTTAAAGGATTCAAACAATTTGTTCCTAATGAATAGTTATCTTGAATGCATCATTTCCACCACGCGAAAGGAAGAAGATAATCCCTTGTTTTTGATAGAGATTAAGGGGCGACCATTGCTCTAGGTATTATACCATTTTCCGACTTTGAAGTTCGTTCTTTTTCTTTTAAGCAATAAAGTTATTGTTGTAGTGAATTCCTCTTTAATATCCATGCAAAGGACTCCATCTTCCACTTTTTCCTTGATTCTTTCATTTTCTTCATTTACATGGGCCATTTTATGAGTAGGTTTTTTACCCTACTTTCGAAAGCCTCATATAACTTCAGGATTTGTTAGTACTAAGAAATCATGGTGTCATTTTCTAGTTGTGATTTTAAAAGAGCCAGACACAAGTTCTAGATCATACCCTTGACTGTATCTTGGTATTTGGGGTTATTTCCATTGACTATGAGTTGCTCCCCATGCTTGTATTTGTGACTGAACTTTGTCAGGTATGGGAGGAACTTCATGTCTAGGTATATGAGGAACTGAAGTTCTGAAAACAACACTCAAATTTGAATCTTCAACTCTGAACTGTATCTGTGGGGTTTTGTGAAAATAAGGGTTTTCATTCTCTTTACCCTTTAAATTTCACCTATATCTTCAAAAGTCATTTTTCTTTAGGTTCTGGTGCCCTTTTGACTTGGGTAATTGGCTTGAAGTATTGTTTGGCTCAAAATGTGATTCCAATTGAAATGCCTTCATGCCAAGCATTTGCTACAAACTTGTCAAACGTTCCCGGTGAAGAGATAGAGCATTTGCAAATTATTTCACACTCCCTCATCCTTACCGACCTTGCAACAATCTGGGAGCGATCGTTACAATCCTCCATACATTCATACAATTATATTAAACATTCTGGAAATCCAAAATCCTTTGTAAGTACCTACGTCTAGCTCTCCCTAAGGGAGATCAACAACTCCAAAAAAAATTCTTGATTACTATTACCTAACTACTTGTACTGCAACACTTTTTTCCCACCTTTGGAAGGCCACCTCAAATCAATATTTATATATACTTTGTCTTATGTTGCATTTTCAGCATTTAGACGACCTTGTACATTTCTGCTATGAACAAGAATTCGAGTTGCATGATTATCTGAAATCTTTTTTGCCATTGAACCCAACAACGTTATGTTTCCTTGTCGTAAACTAGATATGTGCTTTGTTTAGAAAATCAACTTCAAAATCATCAATAATAATTATTAAATATGCCAAGGCTTTAATCTTTGCATAAAATTGGAAAGAACAATCATTAAAATCATTATAACCAGCAATGCCTCAAATGCTTGAGGTCTTAATATGTGAATCCTCAACCTGCACACAAATGTTTTCCTTGTTGCCAATCACAAGGACATGTTTAGAAACATGACATTTCTACTCACGATCTATCTAAATGTAGAGTATGTGAAACTTAAGATTGTTGACCTTGAATGACAATATTTCTATGAGTTAAAGAATTTTAAGAACATGCTGATATTAGTGCGCTTGTTGCATGAAAAAAAAATTGTTTTCATGACTGTTTTCCCTCGATGATTGTTTGCCTTCAAGCAATGTTATTCCTTCAAAAGGGACCAAATCACTTTTCCAATTTGTCTTTACCATTGCACTTTGTCTTAATATCGCAATTTGTTTCAACATGAGCAATTTTTCTTCGTTTCTGAGTTGTCTTATTATCAAAATTTGTCTCAACATGAACAATTTGTCTCATTTCTTGTGACTGAGAGCAATTTTCCTCCCTTACTTGGGATTGAGTGAAATTTCACCCCAACTCTTTGTGCTATATCGCAAGTAGGACTATTTCCTTGCGATGTGGTGCAATTACTCTTCCTACTCTATGATTGCATCGCAATTAGCCTCCATACATTACAATTTTCACATATTAGCTTCCCTTCGTGTAATTGAGTCACTCCTAACTTCCATACCTTGCAATCTATTGTCCTTTGAGATAACTCTAGGTCAATTAGTTATTCCAAAGAATCTATAATGCTTTGTTGTTTTGAATGGTTGGATGACCAGTGAACAATTTATAAACACGTGCTTCAAACTTAGATAGATTTCCAAGTAAAATAAAAGGCTCTTCTTTAACTGCACATAGTTAATTTGATTTTAATGGGGTGGAAAAGTAGAACATGAAGAAGTATAATTCGTTTAATATTCAAACTAAATACTTAACCAATTATAAGAAGAAATTAAGAAAACAATGTTTTCTTAATCAACAAAATATAATTAAACTGTTACGGATATCTAATGTAATTTATAATCAAAGAGGAACTTACAATAACAAACAGTTCTATAAATTATTCTCTTTTTATAAACACAATTTCATAGAGGATTGAAAATGAGACTGAAACTCAGTTAAATTTTGGATCAGATAACTATAAAAGACTTAATTTATATGAAGAAAACATAATGAATGAACAACATGAAATATAACTCACTAAGAAAGAGACCATATGAGATAAATCCAGGATCCTTTATTATTCCAAAAAAATCTCCAGCTTAGTACAAATATACTTGATAGCTTGTTCAAGGGTTCAACCCATAATAACTCAAAGAAGGAGTTATTTATACAAAAATTTTAAAAAGATCTACATTCTGTTGGAACAATAAACCAAAATAGGACAAAATTACAAAAATAGGACAATATTGTAGGAACTGAGAAACTGCTGAAGAGGTGGCTCTATCTTTTGGGAATCTGCTGATGATTTGTGTTATTCTCTTGACCTGTGAGAATATGCCAAAATACCAAATATACGAATAAACACAACCGAAAACACAGAACAAAATGAGAAATAATAGCATGTATTTTATTATTTAGAGATGAAAGCAATGTTCACTTGCCTCTTCGAGGGGGAAACCTCCAATAGAGTAGGGCTCGATTACAAAATAAGACACGACGCTCCTCAATGGGGAGTCTCTATCCTTTATATAGGATTCATACATGCAATAACATGGGTCAGTACCATGGTTCTCTTGATATCATCTATCTAATACCATGGCCCGTTTGCAACTAACTATCGTCCCTTCCTTTAAATACAAGTCAATCACTTAATACGGGTCAACCACTTACAATTATCAATATGGGCTTTATTGACTCTTTAACTAACTATAACTATGACTCAACCCTATTACATAAATAAGGGGGTTAGGTGTAGAATTTTGTAGAATTTTTCTACAAATAAGCTAGCTCTGATACCATGTAGAACTTTTTCTACAAATCAACTAGCTTCGATACCATGTAGAAATTTCCCACCTGTAGATCACCTGGTAATGCAATGTACTAAAGCAAAAAACTTGATCTACTTCTACAAAAAATTTAGTGGAAGCTTAATCAAACATGAGAAACATCAATAAGAACACATATAACTGATAAGAAGGAATCAATCACACATAACACAGAAGAATTTACCCGGGGAAAGCCTCAGCCTAAAACCCAAACACTGTATTATCAATCAAGTGGAAATCCTCTTCAACATACAAAAAGAATCAACTCAATAGCTATCCTGCTCTCTTTGTACTCTGATGATCTTCAATCAGAAGATGAAAATCATGGACTACCTAGGCCTAAATATATAGGCCACAAGTCCTCCAATCTCCTATAATAGATCCTTCTCCATGCAAGGAATACTTACTAGAAATATCCAAGCATCTGATAGTACACTGTCCCACATCTGATCTCAACTGGGTCTCTGACAGAACTGACATGCAACAATTATCCATGAGTGAATCCTCAGTTATCTAAAATAATAGTTATCACATGCATGCAAGCATTAACAAACTATATTTTATTATTTTAACAACTTGTTAAAATAATCTAACTGGACTTGACTAGTTAGAACTAAGTCAACTGATTCTCTCATTATAGAACTCATACTTATTCCCTATATCAGTGGAGGAAATTAAGGATAAATTCCTCAATCAGTGGGGCAACTCATGTGCATGCTCACAAAGACTTCA
Organism: Pinus tabuliformis; assembly: GCA_031772625.1. Lineage (NCBI taxonomy): Eukaryota > Viridiplantae > Streptophyta > Pinopsida > Pinales > Pinaceae > Pinus > Pinus tabuliformis. The sequence goes on from CM062805.1 coordinate 1,031,510,356, forward strand.
AATTCGAATTTCCTTAACTAATTAACTCAACTGAATTAATTAATTAATATTTCCAACTGCTATTAAGACCAAATTTAATTTTACTTCCTATAGATAGACTAGGGACTGCTATAAATAGGAATGGACCCAGAAATGCTATTTTTAGAACTTTCTATTTTTAATAGTTTCACCTCTCACCCAATGTGGCCAATGACCTCACTGGCCAAACTGCTATTTTTAGACATGCTATTTTTAGCAGGTCTATTTTTAGCACATTCTAAATTTAACATTTCTTGTTGCACATTTTTCAACACTCCCTCTCAACAAGAAAGGCTTCCTCTCGAACCCGATCCTATAACTCTGGAATGTTTTGCATGCAACACATCTACCCGGACCACTTGCTCCAACAACACTTGGAACAAAAACACTCCCAACTGACCACTCTATTGGGCTAGGAATACTTTGATGTTGAAGCTCTACCTGCTACTGACAAGTGCTCCCTCTCTGACATCTACGCTACTGCAACATCTCCATGCATCTCGCACCATTTCACACCTCTTTGTGCCACCTAGCACTGTGCAAAACACTTGTGCCTCTCGCATTGCTGCAGCCTGCTAGCTATGCGCTATCCTGGGATTCCCTGCATTGTCGCTCTCTCTGCCCCTCCATCCGCATCTGTCTCTACTCAATCGGTTAGTTCCTGCTACTCCACATCGGGGCTCCCATAGCAAGGTCTCACCCAAGAGGTTGGGTGCCTCAAGGATCCTGCCCCTCCTCCTTGGGACAATCACTCTATATCGCCCCACCTCCTACCTGGAGGTATGGCTGCATATGATCCCTCAACCCACCTAGCTCGAAGTTTCCCCCTACTGGAGGTCTCTGCATGAGTAGATGTCTCTACTCGATCTCCACTCAGCTTCCCCTGTTGTGGCTGCTCCAAAAGCTCCTGAAGCTGCTCCACCAATCGTGGCTCCTCCACAATCGTCTGAGATTTCTTCTGGCTCTGCATGTTGAGAGGTAATATACCCTCCCTCTCAACCACCAAGTCTCTAACCTTTGCCTTGCTCCTCAAGGCTTTGCATGCATCTTGTACCTCAAGTACATACAGGTTCTTGGCTAGCACACCAATCTATTTCCACTTTCCAGTCACGAAATTTTCTAGAAAAAGAGCTGATTTTAAATCAGCGATATCTCCCTCATCCGAACTCTGATTCGGCCAATTTTTTTTTTTTTTTATTTTGGGTATTTTTCCGCAAGGAATCCAAATCTACTATTTATTTCTAAAAATTTTGTACATAAATTTTCAGATATGCTCTGCAAACTCTCAGCCCAAAACTCAAAACTTTGAAATCTCCTCTCAGTATCTTGTTCTTGTTTGATCACTTGTGCTCCGATACCATGTAGAATTTTGTAGAATTTTTCTGCAAATCAGCTAGCTCTGATACCATGTAGAACTTTTTCTACAAATAAGCTAGCTTCGATACCATGTAGAAATTTCCCACCTGTAGATCACCTAGTAATGCAATGTACTAAAGCAAAACACTTGATCTACTTCTACAAACAATTTAGAGGAAGCTTAATCGAACATGAGCAACATCAATAAGAACATATATAACTGATAAGAAGGAATTAATCGCACATAACACAAAAGAATTTACCTGGGGAAAGCCTCAGCCTAAAACCCAAACACTGTATTATCAATCAAGTGGAAATCCTCTTCAACATACAAAAATAATTAGCTCAATAGCTATCCTACTCTCTCTGTACTCTGATGATCTTCAATCAGAAGATGAAAATCATGGACTACCTAGGCCTAAATATATAGGCCACAAGTCCTCCAATCTCCTATAATAGATCCTTCTCCATGCAAGGAATACTTACTAGAAATATCCAAGCATTTGATAGTACACTGTCCCACATCTGATCTCAACTAGGCCTCTAACAGAACTGACATGCAACAGTTATCCATGAGTGAATCCTCAGTTATCTAAAATAATAGTTGTCACATGCATGCAAGCATTAACAAACTATATTTTATTATTTTAACAACTTGTTAAAATAATCTAACTAGACTTGACTAGTTAGAACTAAGTCAATTGATTCTCTCATTATAGAACTCATACTTATTCCCTCAACCAGTGGAGGAAATTAAGGATAAATTCCTCAATCAATGGGACAACTCATGTGCATGCTCACAAAGACTTCAAATTCGAATTTCCTTAACTAATTAGCTCAACTGAATTAATTAATTAATATCTCCAACTGCTGTTAAGACCAAAATCAATTTTACTTCCTACAGATAGACTAGGGACTGCTATAAATAGGAATGGACCCAGAAATGCTATTTTTAGAACTTTCTATTTTTAGCAATTTCACCTCTCACCCAATGTGGCCAATGACCTCACTGGCCAAACTGTTATTTTTAGACATGCTATTTTTAGCATATTCTAAATTTAATTTCTTGTTGCACATTTTCCAACATTAGGGTTGGACCCTAACATGCCCTCCCCATAAAAACAACCTTGTCCTCAAGGCTGAAGCTACAGAAACTGCTAATGAATAGTGGTTGGTTCCCAGGTCACTTCTTCTAGAGAGGTGTCTTTCCACTTGACGAGGACTTCCTTGATCATACGGTCGCGCAGATGTCATTCTCACGTGTCAAGGACCTGTTCAGGTTGGAGCCAGATTGAACTTTCTTCATCCAATTCAGGTAGACTGGTTTGAATTCTGCAATTGTTCCCCACCACTTTCTTGAGGCATGATACATGGAAGACATGATGGATTTTTGTAGTGGGTGGCAAGGCTAGCTTGTAGGCTACTTCTCCAATGCGTTGAAGTATTTGATAAGGTCTGTATAATTTTGGAGATAATTTCTGACAACCCTTGTCTTTGAGTGATGTTTCCTTGTATGGTTCAGCCTCAAGAATACCTGATCCCCTTCTTGAAATGTGTGCTCTGAACGATGTTGTTCTGCCTGTTGCTTCATGCAATTATGAGCTTGATTTAGATTATCTTTGAGACGGGCTAGCATGGTTGCACAGTTCTGGAGGAGTTAATCCACTGCTTACACCTTAGAGCATCTAGGGACATAAGAAGTAGGTGAAGGGGGGAGTTGAACATAAACTGCTTCATATGGAGTCATCTTGGTGGTGGCATGATAGTTAGTATTATACCACCATTCAGCTAGAGGTAACCATTGTACCCATTGATGTTGCTTTTCTAAAGTGAAGCACTTGAGGTAGGTCTCCAGACATTTGTTGACTGCTTCAGTTTGACCATCAGTTTGGGGATGATAGGAAGTACTTAGTTGGAGTTGGGTGCCTTGTAGCTTGAAAAGTTCCTGCCAAAAGTTACTGGTGAAGAGCAGGTCACAATCAAACATAATGGAAGTGGGCATGCCATGCAGTTTGAAGATCTGGTCCATGAAATATTGAGCCACCAAAGTGGGGGTAAATGGGTGGGGTAGGGCACAAAAATGAGCATACTTAATAGAAATTCTATCCACAACCACCATGATGACAGACCTGTTTCCTGACTTCAGAAGACCAGTAATGAAATCCATAGAAACATCCATCCAGATTGACGTAGGGATGGGAAATGGTTGTAAAGTTCCCGGGGACTTGACTGTTTCTCCTTTATGGCACTGATACACATTACATTCAGCTACAAAAGTAAGAATGTCAGTTTTCATGCCTGCCCAAAAGAAGGAATGACGAGTGCAAGCATAAGTTTTCTAGAAGACTGCATGGCCTGCAGTGGGAGATGAGTGCAACTCTGCCAAAATGTGCATTTTGAGGGTGGATGTTGGTGATATCACTACTCTATCCTTGTAGCGAAGAATCTCATCCTTCCAAGAGTATCCCACTGTGGAATTAGGATCTGCTCACAAGTTATTAATGAGTTGGGAGAGCGAAGGATGTGAAAACCATTCCTTGCAGGATTCTTCAATCCAATCTGGAATGGGAAGAGAGATTGCTAGCAGGGTGTTGTCCTCATCAAATTGGTGTGATAAAGCATCCACTACGACATTTTCGCACCCTTTCTTGTAAATTATCTCATAATCATATCCCAAAATTTTGGCTAGCCATTTATTTTGTTGTGGCGAGGATAGTCGTTGCTCCAAAAAATATTTGAGGCTTTAATGGTTTGTGTGGATTTGAAAACACCGCCCCAATAAGTATGGTCGTTAGGTATCCACTGCATGTAAGATGGCCATCATCTCCTTCTCATAGGTAGATTGTCCTAGATGTTTCCCACTTAGTTGTTGGCTGGTGAAGGCCAAGGGTCGACCTTCCTGCATTAAGACAGCCCCAATCCCTGTACCTGAAACATCACATTCAAGCACAAAAGATTTCGTGAAGTCGGGTAGTGTTTAACACAGGAATGGAACACATGCCTGTTTGAGAGCCATAAATGCCTATTGTGCTTCATCAGTCCAGATGAACGAATTTTTCTTGAGAAGGTGAGTGAGGGGTATAGCAATGCAACCATAATTGTGAACAAATTTGTGATAGTAGCCGGTGAGACCCAAGAATCCTCTCAAACTTGTTAAGGTCTTTGGTTGGGGCCAATCCTGAATTGCCTGGATATTTTTAGGATCCACCCTTACACCTTCACGCCCCACAATGTGGCCCAAATACTCGACTTCTTCCATGCCAAAAGAGCACTTGGACAATTTGACAAATAATTTATGCTTCTGGAGCAGTTGCAAGAGCAGGTCTATATGATGAAGATGTTTTTCCCAGGTGAGGCTGTAGATGAGAATGTCATCGAAGAAAACGAGGACAAATTTTTTGAGATATTGTTTGAGCAGGTGATTCATGAGGCTCTGAAAAGTGGATGGGGCATTACAAGACCAAATGTCATGACCAAGAATTCATAATGGCCTTCATGAGTTTGGAAAGTAGTCTTGGGAATGTCTACTTCTTTCATGTGTATTTGGTGATAACCTGAGTGAAGATCTAGCTTAGTAAAGAATTGAGCACCATTTAGTTCATCCAGAAAATCATCAACAATCGAGATAGGGAATTTATCTTTGACCGTAAGCTTGTTGAGGGCCCTGAAGTTTGGAAACATGAGCCATTCCCCATCTTTCTTGAGTACCATGACCATTGGTGATGAATAAGGACTAATGCTAGGACGAATGACACCGACTTCCAAGAGTTCCTTGATGATTTTTTCAATTTCATTCCTTTGGGCGAAAGGGTATCTATATGGGCGCACATTCGGTGGTTGTGCCCTGGGACCAAAGTGATGCTATGATCATGTTTCCCTCTAGAGGGTGGAAGCTCGTGAGGTTTGTCAAAGACTTGCAGGTGGCTGTTTAAGACCCATTGCATCTCAGGATGAATATGAAGAGTAGTGGGCTCGATGGCCTGGATGGCATTAAATTGGGCGATAACTCCATGATGGCCCTTTTTTAACAACTTTTCCATCCGATGCGAGCTAATGATAGAAGGAGTTCCTACCTGGAGTCTGTGGAGGGTATGCGTGTGGGTCTTTAGATGGTAATATCCCATCTGAAGTTTGATATTTTCATAGGGGCCTTCACATTTCATTGTCCCCCCATTAGCAATATGGACCTGGAAATTAAAGACTACTCTGACAAAACAATGAACAACTTTTGCAACTCTCTGATGGATAAAGTTATGTGTGTTGCCACTCTCAATCAATACTACTACCGGGCGATGTTTAATAAAACCTCTGATTTTGAGAGTTTGGGGAGAGGAAATGCCTGCTAAAGCATGGAGCGAGATAACTGGTTCTTCTGTTGTAGCTGGGAGCTCATTGTCCTGCTAGTTGTCCTCATCTTCCTCCTCTGGTCTCTCAAAGGGTGGGGCTTCCTTAGATGAACTGTGATCAATAGCATCAATTTAAAAGAATTTGGGTTCCTTGCATTTATGCCCTAGGGAGTATTTGTCATCACAGTAGTAACAAAATCCTTGCTTTCTTCTTTCATCCATTTCTGCGGGGGACACCTTTTGAACCTTAAGTTTTTGGGTAGTGCCCTAAGCCTAGGTGGGGCATCCCTTGGCTATGAAATTTGGATGAGGCGATTAAGCCGCTAAAGCACATTCCACTTTGATAGCCTTTGTGCAAGCTTCCATCCATGTGGCTGGGTGGTGCATCCAGACGTGAGCTTGGATGGCTTCTTTAAGACCACTTATAAAACATTCCAATTAGAATTCATCTCCCAGACTTGCTACGCGGAAGACCAATGTCTCAAAGGCTGTAATATAGTCATTTACTATGCCTGTCTATTTGAGCTTAGTAAAATGACCCAAAAAATTAGATTCACATTCAAAGCAGTCACAAATGGATTTTGCGAACACCTACCAAGTAATTGTCCTTGGATAGAAAATTTGATGCCACTACCACCATCACGTAGTTTAGTTTCATCATCTACGATGTGATTCGGAGTGAAATATTGTTCCATTCGTGCTACCCATATTGCCGGATTAGAGCCAACAAATTTGTACATGTCCAACTTGGGTGGTCAAGGGTGGGAATGTTGGTGATTGCCATGGAAGTGAAGATGATGGCTAGATTCTCCTTCAAGGTCTTCATTAAAACCATTTGCCTCCAATTGTAATGCTGACTTGCCCTTTGTGACTGTGTCTGTTAATGTCTTCATCTGATCCATTAACCAACCCAATTTTTTTTCAATGGCCTCGATCTTCTCATTGGCCATGGCTTGAGCTCTGGTTTCTACCATACATAGATCCAGGTCACTTGTCTTCACTTTGAAAAAAATTGGGACCACCTGAAAATTGAAGCTGACAAGTGAATGGTACCACTGTGCTCAGCTCGTTGTCCTGACTCTTATGGGCTAAGTCTCTTATGCTTTTTTTTTTTTTTTACTCTGAAAGGACTTTTACTCCCCACTTATCAATACTGCAGTGGCCAATTTCCAGAAAAGTTAATCCTGCCCAATGTCCTGTGAGAATCGCCCCAAGGTATAGGAGCCACAAGCCTCCCTGCATAAATGGTCAAATCTGTCTGCGAAACCCTCAACTGTTGAATGTGAGTTGGACTGCGGCAAAAACAGAACCCCAATTGCTAGATTTGAATGGTACTATGGCGAGAGACCCTGAACTGGTGGATCTGATTGTTGCGGCAGTGACAAAACCCCAATTGCTAGATCTGATATGGAAAAGAAGATAATGGGATATCTTCAGAGAGATGAGGGAACTATGGTCTCAAGGAGTGTCAGGTGCTACAGATCGCAATATACATAAGGTTCCAACAGTAGTACTCGGCCCAATCTTTCAGGGCACTAACTAAGGAGGATCAACCGTACCCTTAGCCGTACTACCCGACTACCCTATCGTACACGCAAGTAATCTCCCCGAGTGTTGTTATCAGTGCACTGGAGTAGCAATACGACCAACAATTTATCTACGAAGAGGTTTCAGGTGAGCCTAGGGGGCTTCCTATATACCGAGAGGGCACATGGAAGACAGTCCGTGCGCGGTTTTGTCTAATGCACTACTATTCAAAGGGGTACCCACAGGGGTTACAATGGAGTCCAACAAGCGTGACCACCTCTTGTATTTCCTGCGTGCATGCCTCCCCAAATCCATAGGTTTATGCACTCAATGACAGATCTCGTGGTTTAAAGACGTTGGAACACGTCTCTAGCCAAAAAAACTATTCTGCTAAAAATGGAGATACCACTGGCCCTGGAAAGCGCTCTGATACCACTTTTTATGCTCTTGACCTGCGAGAAGATGCCAAGATACCAAATATATGAAGAAACACAACCCAAAACACAGAACAAAATGAGAAATAACAACATGTATTTGATTATTCAGAGATGAAAGCAATGTTCACTTGCCTCTTCAAAGGGGCAACCTCGTATAGAGTAGTGCTTGATTACAAAATAATACACGACGCTCTTCAATGGGGAGTCTCTATCTTTTATATAGGATTCATACATGCAATACCATGGGTCAGTATCATGGTTCTCTTAATACCATCTATCTAATACCATGGCCCGTTTGCAACTAACTGTGGTCCCTTTCTTTAAATGCGAGTCAACCACTTACAATTATTAATATGGTCTTTATTGACTCTTTAACTAACTATAACTATGACTCGACCCTATTACATAAATGAGGAGTTAGGGTTGGACCCTAACAATCTGGCCTGAAAAAGCTGATGAGCTGTCATACTATTAGGATCAGAAATTACTCAATCAATTCACACAATTGATCCCATCTTTGTTCACTTGGGATTTCCACATTCACCATCTTTCTAAATGTTTCATCCACTTCTATATACCTCTCGAAATTTGGTTTTGTGAGAAATAAATGTCTAATTTCATGCATGATGGTTAAATAAAACTCCAAGGCTTCCAAAAAGGCCTTCCCTGTTATCTGTCCTTTGATTCCTGCAAACTTGGCTCTGTCTACTGCAATATTATATAATTTCTTGCAATAATCTTCTAATTTTATCAACTTATCATTTAGAACTACCAATCCTGGTAGTCCCTTTCGATTTAAAAAATTAAACTTTGAATGAAACATTTGGACAACAATATCCAGGGTTTGACAATTTGTCTCTACCTGGTTAATCAAATTGAATACTCTTTTGTAAGACTTTCTTAATCTCTAAAATGGTATTTGTTCTGTCAAAAATATTTAGTCCTTCTAGCTCTTTTATGCTTTTTTAAATTTAACACTTTGATCATATATGTGGCTTCTTCTGGCTCGGTTTTCAAGGCTGCTTATCGTTTTTCTATCACTTCTCTGCATCTGGTGATGAGTTCTTGTTGCTCAAAAATAATTTGTATGGATGGTCATACCTCTGTCATAGATTGGCTGATATGTGTCCAAATACTTTCCTTGGCATGGGCCAAAGTATTTTCCATTAGGGACTCACTTTCCAACTTCTAGATCTTTAGATCCAATTTGTGGGACTTCTACATTTCCTGCACATACAAAGTATCATTCTTGACTTTCTGCAATTCCAAACTTTGGAGCTTTTGCAATAACTTTTCATTCTCGTGTTTCTGTATGGCCAATTCTTGTGATAATATTGTTGGATCAACTGTTGTTGATGTAGACTCAATGGTTTTTGATGATGAACTAGGCTCTGTACCTACAACTACTATTGGGACTGTTGTGACTGGAACCATAGCAAGTTGTGTTGCTTCTTTCTCCTTTAGTAACTCTTCAATATGCTCTTCCATTTTCTTTAGTTGTATATTTTTCTCAATGATAAGCTTGAGCATGTCCTCCTTTTTTTGTTCATTTTCTGAAATATCCTTTGTTAGAGGATCTTCTGTAGAAGGTAGCTTCAACTATTTTTTGAGCGCAACAATTTCTGCATATTTCGTTTTGAGAAGTAATTCTGCATCTTTTACATCTTTGGGATCATATCCTACTTTAATTACAAAGTCCTCCAACGTATTTATTATGTTATCTTTGGCTAAGGAAGATTTTTTTTTCTAACTTGAGCTGAGATTGAACATTGGATATGACAGTCCTAAGTTTGGAAAGAGACATAGTTGTAGTTGTCATGGTAGAAAAAAACATTTCACCAGTCTGTCTGTACATATCCATCTAGTCAATTTTGATGAATTTAGCTAGTATCAAATGAAAACACAATCTTTTTATAATCTGATGGAGACTTAGGAAATGGAATTTGGGCTTGCAAGAAAGCCATTTGCATTCTACCTTTCTCATTGTCAAAAGCAGAAAGAATCCTATGCTGGGAAGTTGAAGTTTGTTTCCAGAATTGGCTGTATACATTAGACTTCAAAGTCTCATTCTTCTGTTTAATCTCAAGGAACCTTGAGAAGATGTTTTGATCATCTGAGGAACTAGTTCCTGTGGACTGAATGATTTCTAGAGGCTCCCTAGAAGGTGAAGTTGTAGGAGGAGTGGTTGAAACACTAGTTGTAGGAGGAGTTGTTGAAACATTAACTCCTGCTGATGTAGAAACTTTTGAATCTCCAAGATAAATTATTACTAGTTGAGTTTATTCTGTTGATGTGACCAAACCAACCTTTAGCTTCTTCTGTTGAAAAATGAATCCTTTCATAATCTCCTCAGTAAATGAAGTCTCCTCTCTCACCCTTTTCTGTTGCTTTCCCTAAGAAACATGAGTCTGTTCAGTGGGGGTGGATACAACTTGTTCATCTGCTTCTTGAAGTGTCCCATCAACCCACTGCTCTTGATTCATGAATTTTTCTATTTCTGGTCTTGGAGTATGATTATAAGGAGTCATTTTTAATTCAACTCTCAAGGCAGAAATAATACCAAAAGGGTCATAAGACCATGTAAAGCTAGGCTGGAAATTCATCTTCTTTAACAATGTATCTACCTCAACACCAACTGATCTGGTGTTGCAAATGAATGATCCAATCTTTGCCTTGATCTTGAATTGAGATTTCCTTTTGCCTGACACAAAGTGTAGGTCATCCATGTTGATCATCTACCTAATATATTCCAGAGAAAATATTCTTATGGGAACATACTTGGGCAGCTTATCTGGTGCAATCTCACAACCATATACCCTTATCTCTATATAGTTATGGTATAAATACCAGTAACTAGTTTTAGTCTGCTCACTCAAGTGTAGAATCCTCTTAATTTCATCTCCAATCCTTGGTTATGTCTGATTGTTGAGGAGTTGTGCCACTGGATGTATGAATGTCTCTATAATTTCTGAAAGAAGGCCTGGTAGAAGTTTTCCTGACTATTTCTGTCCAATGAATCACTGAATGATTCACTCCTTGTTCATCTTGTTTGCTGAGATTGATAGGAAAAATATCTCCCTGTTGGGTAAAATAAAAAAACACACACACACATTTGAACAATTACAAAGTTGTAACTGAACACTCCTTGTACAGTAACATTCGTGAATTTTTCATGTATATTATCAGCCATGAATTGGCTGAATTATACATGAATGCTGATTGCTGATCTTTGTTAAAGATGGAAAGGAATCCAAGATAGTTTCATCAACAGACCGGTCATATGGATATCCTAATAAGTAGGAAAGCAAAGAAATACAATGTCTGGAGGCTTTAGGAAACCTGGAAGATGAGTAGGGTGGATTTATTTTTGGTAATTATGCATCCTCAGGTAAAAATATTTCAAAGATTTTGGCTTTCTTTGGAAAGGTTAATTGAGGGATTAGGAGCATTTGGTTTATGGTTTTAGCAGAGATGGTGATCAGAATGTCTCCATTCTGAGCCACCACTACTCTTTTTACAGGGTCATATTTGGCTTGACAACAAGTAATTAGGTCAAGGAAGTCATGTGTTTTTGGGAAGCTGAAGAAAGGTAACAGATATTCCCAGAATCTAATATGGTCTTGCTGATCAAGGTATTTTTGTTTTAGCAATAGGTGCAGTTCATGGAATTTGAACTCACACTTGGCATCTGCAATCTTGAACAGGGAATCGACAAGAGGAAAATGGTCAAGATCGGGCTGGGTGGTAGTAGTAGTAGTGCTTTCTTATGTACTCTGCTTTTTAGCTTTCCCTTTTGGGGCCTATTGTGGCCACAACCACCATCCTATCAAAACTTTCCTTGGCAGAAATTTTGAATGGGTCCCCTAAAAGTTAGTCTTCTACCTCTCCAAATGATTTGTTTATTCCCAGAGATTTTAACTCTTTACCAAGTCAAACCTTCAACTCCTAATGGCTGAGCCCCCCTCTTTAAAAATCTGCCACATGATTCATTTCTAGCCCTTCATAACCCCCCATTCATCTCCTCCATGGTAACCCTTTTAACCCTCCCGAAACCTTCTATTGCACCTCATTCCCATCAGAACTCTTTATAATGAAAATCCTTCATAAATATGCGTAAATCACCCCTTTTGCCTACCGCAATCGCCATTAAAACACAACACATACATGGCTTCCAGACCCGACGGTTTTATTAATCAAAATGCATATATTTTGAGTCCAGAGCCCCATTGCAATATCAAAATTGGCCTGGTCCAAAGCTATATATATGGTGCACCACTATCTACTGGACCCGCCAATGATTATGAACTCGGCCATATATTATTTCAAGTCCGGCCTTACGGCTGGAAGCGGGCTTTCCCATATATTATGTTTTTCGAAAAATTGTTAAGGTCGGGACCTTTCAAATGGAAGTCATATATTGTTGACCCACCAAGGTTATTAAGCGCAGTATATATTTCGGGTCCGCCTTCCCTGATCGCATATCGCAATCGGTGAGATCCCAAAGACCCGATGCCTTCCGGACCCGATGGCTTTATTAACCGCAATATATATATTATCGGGTCCAGAGCGCCATCGCATATCGCATCAATGGAACCCAAGAGCTTTATATAAGGCACGCTGTGATATTCCGAACCCGCTGATAATTATAGGCCCGGGCATATATTATTTCAAGTCTGGCCTTACGGCCGGACGCGGGTTTTCTCGTATTCTCCTGTGTTTTTTCGGAAAGTATTGAGTTCTGGTATTTAAAGGGAAAGCCCATTGAAGCATTGCGATGTGATATGGCAGACCCGATGGGAACTATAGGCCCAGGTGTATAAATTTGAAGTCCGGCTATATGGCCCGGCAGCGGGTTTTTCCCGTGTTTCCTATGCATTCGATAAATGTTGTGGTTTCAATTTTTAAAAGAAAATTGGGTAAATTGAATGGTTTTCCTATTGAAGCGTTGTCAATGGATTCTTGAATAATAATGAATATTGTGGGCAATGGGAATAGAGGTTATAACAGGTCCGATGGCCTAATAATCATGGTTGCTCCGCATTATGAAATTAATAGAAATGGTGGCTGAATGCAATGGTTGTTTAGAAGCATGTTTGGCATATTTTTTTTTAATAATCATAGCTAATACGAATTGTCTCTGCAGGCGAGGAGTAAAAGATGCATAAGCAGATCCAGAGAACTCATATATGTGGGTGTGTTCTGTTGAAAAGCCGGCCTTTGGCATTCTCAGCCGGTTTCCACGTGTTGCCTGTATATTCCGAAAGAGAGGTTGTCTCAGGTTTCATCATGAAGAGATGACACACAATCATCCTCTTCTAATCAACATCTATTCATTTCCCCAGGAAATGAAGCGCTCCAGTAACAGGAAACGCCTCCTACGTGTCAGCAGTAACACCGATGGCTCTACATCTGTGTAGTTAGATTGGTATATCGAAAAGAACAGGGGAAAACGAGGGGTTAGGGCCTGAGGCATAAATATTACTCCCAAATAGGAGAGAAGGGATTTTTATTTAAAAAGAATAGCTTTGATTATTGTGAATAAAGAAAGACTGTTTAGCTTAATAAGGAGCCTATGTTTCAGATTGATTTTCCTCTTTGATTATGTGTTTTGATCAGAATGTTGTCACTGGTATAAATGCAAATGTATATTTGTTTTTTTGCATATTGATAACTTACAGTTCATGGCTATGCCTGGTTATTTGAATATGATTCAATATCATGGTTAAATCATGAAAATTTGCTGACTCAAAACTCTGTTGGACATCACTTACAAGCTTTTCTTCCATAAAATGGAATGTGTATTCCTGTATGAATGATTGGATTGTAATTAAGAATTAATGCAGCGTTGTTCTTATGAGAACCAGTAATTAATTCACTTAGACTTGATATTCATATATGATGTTTAACCTCTCTTCTTTCATGCTCCTGCAGGATAGATTAGGATAGTTAGGACATAGACTAGAATAATTAGAAGAACTGTAGATAGGATTCAATACATAGTGGTTAACTGTTTTATTTTGTTGATGTAATTGAAACCTTCTTCCTAGAAGCAATCTTTCAACTCATTTAACAATTTACAGGGTCCCTTAAAACCCGTTGGAACTAGCCATTCCAAACGAAAGCAGGTCTAATTGGGGCTTGCGATCAGGTTAGTTCCCCTTGTTGGTATAGCGAAAATTCGCCATGTCAACAAATTGGTGCTAGAAGGAGGGCTTGAACTGCCATCCACATCTTTTCAAGATTTCATCTATAAGTGCCACACATGGATTCAAAAGGATTAATGTATGGATCATAGAGGCCAAAAAGACCACTCCACCCATTTGAAAGAGCCTCATTTCGAAGAAACAGAGACCCTTCTAAGTCCTGTTTCTGGGTCACCCAAGGAAGCGAGACTGTGGAAGTACCCTGTCTCTCAGGAACAACCAGTTAGAAGACTTACTCGAGCTTACGCTCGTTCTCTATCACAACTCCCCATATTTCAGTATTTACCTCCTATAGCAAAAATAAAGCCTAGGGTCTATCACATAAATGAAGAGACATCTGCAGCCCCTTCTCTTGAAGATATTGTGCTTGATTCTTTGCAGAGTATCGACTCTCCTTGGGAAGAAATTCCTGAGGATTCCCTTTTTGAAGGCAATCCCTGACCTGATTTGGAAAATCCTAATGAAGAAACCCTCAACCAGAACCTCCATATCCATAACATGGCTAACGTTCCTCCTCCGGGTGGGAATCAACCTCTACTTCCCCCTCCGGGTGGGAATCAACCTCCACCTCCTCCAGGAGCACTCCCTCCCTGGCTTGCACAGGATGCCGTAGCGGTACCTAGGCAGTAGCATCCCTTACCCAAGAACGCAGAAAGAGTATTGCCTAAATTTGACCCTGAGTGGGGAGATACGACTGATAACCACATTCATTCTTTCTTCCTAGTCGTACACATGTTGGGGGTAGCCGATGAGGATGTGGTATGTCGCTTGTTTCCTTTTACTCTGATCGGTTCAGCTTCCACATGGTACTTTAGGTTGATAATAGGATCGATCACCTCATGGGATGCCTTTCAGCAAGCTTTCTTAGACAAGTTCGATGATGACAAAACACTTGCGGCCTTAGTTTTAGAGCTATCCCGTTTGAAAATGTACACCAAAGAAAGGGTCAAGGATTTTAACATCTGGCTCAATACTTTGTTCAACGGAATCCCGACTACTGCTAGACCTACTGATGAGGTGCTCATGGAATTCTGCATCTCTGCTCTCCCTGTCCCTACTGCGATGTGGGTCAAGAGAAGTAACACAAAAACCTTACAAGGTGCTATCGATGAAGCCATAAAGGTCGAAAATGAAATGATCAGTCTCACAACATGTCATCATATGACTGAAGGAAAGAAAGCCTCTCAATCATCCAAGAAGAATAGTGGGAATGATAACAAAGTGGCTGAGGGCAAAGAAAGGGACACCACGGATGTGGAAGGCTTACATAGGATCATTAAGAAACTCACAAACATAGTCATTGATATGAAAAGGAATGTTGGAGAGAGTGGATCAGAGTACAACAACAAAAAACCCTTCAAACCTTTCTATCGCAATAAGACGGAAGGTGGTCATGGTCAACTTGCGTTACCTGCTCCACCCAATGAAGGGAATCTAAATATGGAAGAGCTAGCTCTTATTGGATCGCTCCTTAACAAAGAAGAACCTATAGTGGAGCTGGAGCCAGAACAAGAAAATGAGTGAGAATACCAAGTGGAAGAGCCCCTGGATGAGAAGTCTTAGATCAATGTACTGTGGGATTTAGACCAGACAAAGAAATATATTCACCCTGTGGAAGCATCCGCTCCCAAAGTTTCTGTTGAGATGGGCAGACCTAGTGGTGAGTCCAACAATACCCCAGTTGCAAACTATCCAGAGAAAAAGAACACAGCTCCCATTGCAACAAATGCGACTCCAAATGGTAAACTCCCACCTAAGAACAACAAAACTGGTATGTTTACTCTGCCATATCCTGTTTATAACATTGATTACAATATTGTGGATGATATTAAGAAATCTAGGGCTAACATCACATACTTTGATTTGCTCAAATTAACATAGCAAAGAGATTTGCTCCTGAAAGCTATGAGTGAATGGAACCGCAAAACTCCCACCATCCCGAGTAGCCAAACCAAGAATTCA
Source organism: Pinus tabuliformis (assembly GCA_031772625.1). Taxonomy (NCBI): domain Eukaryota; kingdom Viridiplantae; phylum Streptophyta; class Pinopsida; order Pinales; family Pinaceae; genus Pinus; species Pinus tabuliformis. The sequence continues at coordinate 1,031,526,205 of CM062805.1, forward strand.
GTGTCCAAACCTGTCAGTACCTCCAGTACAGCCCAAATACCATCAGCTATCGAAGCCACTCTGTCTAAAGTGAATAAAAAAACCCAAGATGTCAGCGCAGCCATGATAGGGAGGATCTCAAAATCCATGACTCCACCTTTCCTTATCACATTTGAAATCCTCAACATGAACGTACACAATTTCTTGGTAGATTCTGGTGCCTCATCCACTGTTATGCCTTACATTGTTGCTAAAAGACTGCATGCGATACTAGAGAAAACTAGGACTCGAATTATGCAATTGGACAGGACAAATGTGAAAGTAATTGGGGAATTGAAAGATGTGTTGATTCAGATGGCTGCTAAACCACAATAAACACAAGTCATTGACATAGTGGTAGTTGATATACCTGAGGCTTATGGAATGCTGCTTAGTAGGGACTAGTCAGCAAAATTGAATGGGTATTTCGCAACTGATTGGTCCCATCTCTTGCTGCCTCAAAAGGGAAAACGTGATATGCTGAGAGTTGATTGGGAAAGATACATGAGGTATGTGGTAATGGAACTAAATGGCCCCAATGAACCTGTAATGTTTACCAACTCTATCCTTGGGAATTATAGTTTCGATGTTTATGCCTTGGAAACCGATTTCAGAGAATTCCATGCAGAGACAGTTCAGAAAATTGTGACAAACACACAGTCAGGAGATCTCCCCCATAATCCAACTGATGAATTATCCTGTATTATAGTAGATGATAGGACTAATTTCGTAGATAGCATTTCAATTGTTGTAACTTTAGATTATATATTTTGGGCACTCTACTTTGATGGCTCTAACTGCTTTGAAGATGCAGGTGCTGGGAGCATTCTCATCGACCCGCAAGGGAACCAACATCTGATGGCCAGCTAGTTGGAGTTTGCATGCACTAACAACATGGCAGAATATGAAGGCTTGTTGCAGAGCCTGAGGAAAGCCATTGATATGAAGGTAAAAATTCTTAAAATTCTCTGTAACTCACATATAATTGTGAATCAGGTAAGGAAAAGGATACACTGCAATTCGCCACACTCGGGAAGATACCAACATGAGGTATGGAGCTTCATTGACAATTTTGATTCTTTTAATATCACATACATACCTCGAAGGAAAAACCAAGATGCTGATCTGATGGCTAGTATGGATGCAAAAATTTTCCCTGATTTTAGATTAAAAAAGGATAAATGTTATATTGAATTGATTTTTGGACCATCCGTGCATGATAACATCTCAAATTGGCAGGTGTTCGAAGATGACAAGCTTATGAACGGAAGTAAAGAAGAGGCTAAGCCCTACCAACAAAAGCTTCGTAAGACGCATCCAAGCTTAGGACCGTTGGTGAAGAAAGAGTCAAACAAAATGCTAGATGCTAAAATCATCTTTTTACTCATACACACCCCCTTGGTAGCCAATGTCGTGCGAGTAAGAAAGAAAATTGGAGACATCAGGCTATGTTTCGATTTCAGAAACCTGAACCAAGCATCGCATAAAGATAGCTATCCTATCTCTTCTATAAAACACATTCTTTAGTGTGTTTCTGGGTCCAAAATGTTGTCCTCATTAGATATGTTTTCAGGATGTAATCAAGTATTGGTGCCTAATGAGGATCAGCGTGAGACAACATCCCAACACTTATGGCCGAGCTCATTCCAAGCTATGGAAAAAATTGGTCAGGGAACTTACAGATTGAAAAGTTTACAGGGAGAAACTGAAAAACTCCCTGTTAATGGCCAACATCTCAAGAGATACTTCTAGTAGCCACCACATGGTGGTTACCTCCTGAGTAGGTTAGGAATCATTTTATTTTTGTTGTTAGTTTAGTTACATTTCCGTCTTTCCTTTCTTGTTTTTTTGCGAAGTTCATTTCCCTTATGTTTTGAATTGCAGTCCATTTCAGCCAACTAATTTTAGTCCCCCAGTCTCACTTTCACCTTTTTTGATTGCCCTCATTCGCCACCTTTAGCTTTTGATGAGTCTGTTGATTCTAAAATCCATCATTACCTTGCAAATCAAACAAATTTTCAATGAGCCCATGAGAACTTGTAAATCAGCGGTGGAATTCAAATTGAAGCCACTCATTGACCTCTGTTGGGAACTAGGTGAGATCTGTTGATAACTTGGATATCTGGAGCATGTAGGGGCATCTTTATAAAACAAAAAATGTGTAACTACAGCTGGACTGGCATGGAGGAACGCTGCATTTTAAATAAATCCCACTCAGACCTAGCCTATACTTGCTTGTAAGGTTTACAGTCATTCTCCATTGGCCCCATCCACCACACTAAATTTTCCAATACCTGTTATCTACAAGTAAACCTCCTTTCATGGGCTAAGCTCATTGTCATATACCCTGTGGCAAATCCAATTGTGCTCTAGTCCTTGTGCCTGAAACTGGAAGGACTTATTTAAAAGAAAATGAAATGTCAAGTCCTTATACCAATCTGGAAGGAGAGGTTGTTTGGGAAGACGATTAGAGTAGGGACTGTTGTTGGGCTCAGAGTACCGGTTGACACAACAAGCCCAACCTGGCTTAAGCGGTTTAAAAATATGGCAAGATCCATAACTACGCCCCATTCAATCATATGAAAATATAGCACTGAAATTCTTGTATAAAATGTAGATAAACGAATCTACATCAAGTTTGATGAACAATAAAGAGCAGAGGTACACACCTAAATAGGTATTGACAGACCAATGATGGCCCCAAAAGGATTTTTGAAAGTGGGAAACAGGTAAAGGAAGGTCAATAAAACCTATAACACTCCCATTGGATAATGCCTGTCAAAACCCCATCAGTATGTAGAAGATATTTGTCTCTATCCCACCTGAAGCAATTAATGTTGAAGTGGAACCCATGCTTGTCCATCTATACAATTTGCATTTCAAGTTTATCTTAACACCCTGATGTTCTATTGATCCAAGATTTATTTGGAAACAGATATAACTGGTTCGCCATTTGTTGTGGCCACAACCACCACCCTATCAAAACTTGCCTTGGCAGCAATTTTGAATGGGTCCCCTAAAAGTTGGTCTTCTACCTCTCCGAATGATATGTTATTCTCAGCGACTTTCACTCTTTACCAAGTCAAACCTTCAACTCCTAATGGTTGAGCCCCCCTCTTTAAAAATTTGCCACGCGATTCATTTCTAGCCCTTCATAACCCCCCATTCATATCCTCCATCGTAACCCTTCTAACCCTCCCGAAACCTTATATTGCACCTTATTCCCATCATAACTCTTTATAATGAAAATCCTTCATAAATATGTGTAAAACACCCCTTTCGCCTACCACAATCGCCATTAAAACACAACACATACATGGCTTCTGGACCCGATGGTTTTATTAATCAAAATGCATATATTTCAGGTCCGAAGCCCCATCGCAATATCGGAATCGGCCCGGTCCAAAGCTATATATATATGGCGCACCACTGTTTATGGACCCGCCAATGATTATGAACTAGGCCATATATTATTTCAAGTTCGACCTCACGACCAGACGCGGGTTTTCCCGTATATTCTTATGTTTTTCGAAAAAATGTTAAGTTCGAGGCCTTTCAAAGGGAAGTCATATATTTCGGACCCGCCAAGGTTATTAAGTGCAATTTATATATATTTCGGGTCCGCCTTCCCCGATCTCATATCGCAATCGGCGGGATCCCAAGGGTCTCTCTCTCTCTCTCTCTCTCTCTCTCTCTATATATATATATATATATATATATAAAGTGCACCCGCCTTCCAGACCCGATGACTTTATTAACCATGATATATATATTATCGGGTCTGGAGCCCCATCGCATATCGCATCAGCGGAACCCAAGAGATTTATATAAGGCACGTTGTGATATTCGAACCCGCCGATAATTATAGGCTCGGGCATATATTATTTCAAGTCTGGCCTTACAGCCGGACGCGGGTTTTCTCGTATTCTCCTGTGTTTTTTCAGAAAGTATTGAGTTCCGGTATTTAAAGGGAAAGCCCATTGAAGCATTGCGATGCGATATGGCAGACCTGATGGGAACTATAGGCGCGAGTGTATAAATTTGAAGTCCGGCTGTACAGCCTGACGCAGGTTTTTCCCGTGTTTCCCTATGCATTCGATAAATGTTGTGGTTCCAATTTTTAAAAGAAAATTGGGTAAATTGAATGGTTTTCCTATTGAAGCGTGGTCAATGGATTCTTGAATAATAATGAATAGTGTGAGCAACAGGAATAGAGGTTATAATAGGTCTGATAGCCTAATAATCATGGCTGCTCTGCATTATGAAATTAATAGAAATGGTGGTTGAATGCAATGGTTGTTTAGAAGTATGTTTGGCATATTTTTTTTTTAGTAATCATAGCTAATACGAATTGTCTCTGCAGGCGAGGAGTAAAAGATGCATAAGCAGATCCGGAGAACTCATATATGCGGGTGTGTTTTGTTGAAAAGCCGGCCTTTGGCATTCTCAGTCGGTTTCCACACGTTTCCTGTATATTCCAAAAGAGAGGTTTCCCCAGGTTTCATCATGAAGAGATGACACACAGTCATCCTCTTCTAATCAACATCTATTCATTTCCCCAGGAAATGAAGCGTGTTTCCTACGGGTCAGCAGTAACACCGATGGCTCTACATCTGTGTTGTCGGATCGGTATATTTAAAAGAACAGGGGAAGATGAAGGGTCAAGGTTTGAGGCATAAATATTACTCCCAGATAGGAGAGAAGGGCTTTTTGTTTGAAAATAACAGCTTTGCTTATTGTGAATAAAAAATATTGTTTAGCTCAATAAGGAGCCTGTGTTTCAGATTGATTTTCCTCTTTTATTATGTGTTTTGATAAAAATGTTGTCGTTGGTATAAATGCAAATGTATATTTGTTTTTGTGCATATTGATAACTTATAGTTCATGGTTTTTCCTGGTTATTTGAATATGATTCAATATGATGGTTAAATCACGAAAGGTTGTTGGCTCAAAACTCTGTTGGACATCACTTGCAAGCTTTTCTTCCATAAAATGGAATGTGTATTCCTGTATGAATGATTGGATTGTAATTATGAATTAATGCAGCCTTGTTCTTGTGAGAACCAGTGATTGATTCACTTAGACTTGGTATTCATATATGATGTTTAACCTCTCTTTTGTCATGCTCCTATAGGATAGATTAGGATAGGTAGGACATAGACTAGAATAGTTAGAAGAGGTGTAGATAGGATTCAATACATAGTGGTTAACTATTTTATTTTGTTGATGTAATTGAAGCCTTCTTCCCAAAAGCAATCTTTCAACTCATTTAACAGTTTACGCGGTCCCTTAAAACCCATTGGAACTAGCCATTCCAAACGAAAGCAGGTCTAATTGGGGCTTGCGATCAGGTTAGTTCCCCTTGTTGGTATAGTGAAAATTCACCATGTCAACAGGGCCATACTAATAGACAGGAGAAAGAGTGATCAACTGAGTGGATTGGTCGGATAGCAAGAAGTCCTGAGCAGAGAACTGTTTGACTTGCAAATAACACTAAAAAGTCAGAGAAAAGTGACAAAAAGACAGGTATGGGTTTATTTATAGTTTCTGGGAAAGGCTAACGGTTTTATTTATGACCGTAGCAATTTTAATGCGTAGGAGCGAAGCTGCAACAAGCGAATAGAAATGGGCATGACAACAGGGCGACGAGCAAGTGATTTGGTAATGGGTAGGATGACTAGGAAATGGGCAAATGAAGTGGCGCAGGATGGAGGACTGTTGGTAGAGGGAAAACCATGAGCGGATTTCCGAGAGGGTAGGTAATGGTTTATGGTTTTGAGTGGGGGGGGGTGCGAAGCTATAGGGTGGTGACACATAGAGTTGGGGCGTCCTCCATTAAAACCACTTTGTAGACACCCCCCCCCCCCATCGCGTTAACGAAAAACGGTCGAGGGGGGTGCAAAGTCTCTCCCCACCGTTGATCCGGGTGGGGAGTAAATTGACCGTTGATTGATGCAAGCTCTTTATTGAAAGATGACAAGCCATTTTGTCTGTTAGCGACTTTGGCTTAAACAATCAAAATGCACCATATACCATAGGGTCCAATGTCAAATATTTGCAACAAAAATTAATCCCTATTAAGGAAATTAATCATTAATTAATAAAAATTTAACATTTCTAATGTGGTAAATTTAAACTAGCAGCCTTTGCATTTATTATTTTTGTTTGAAATTGAAGCCTTTATTTTTATTCTTTTGCCTTCTTTCTTTAGGGAAACTAACTCCTAACATTTTATTGATATGGATGCATATAAAACATATAAATGTCCTAACATTTTTTTATTTTTCTTTCTTTTTCATCCATATCCTAACTTAACATTTTGAATTTATTTTTGAAAAATTTACTAACTTATCAAAACCAAATAATGTTACAACACGATCGTCGCATCCTAGCTTCCCTTCTTTCGAATGAGTTGCACCTTGCTTATCTAATATACAATGAGTTGCACTATGCTCCTCTAAGTCGCATCTTGTCTTTGTTGTTTGCGATTAAGTCCCATATTCACTCAACTACTAGCACCATCATCCTTTTCTTGGCATCATCAATTACAAATCTGACCTGCTAGCTAAATATACACTTTGTTTCTTATGCCTACAATGATTCAAGCTTGGGGCTCTTATCTGGACACCAAATCGATCCAAGCTACTTATTGAGCCGAGAGGCTCATTCTACAACCTAGTATGATGTGTAACGTTGTACGTATGTCATCAAAGTTGAAATTTTGCTCATGTCAGCCCAAATAAAATTTTAAAAAAATCTAAAAGAATTAAATTAAATAACCATACAAAACATTTAAATAATGTCGGCTCATAAAACAAAAATTGCACGTGAAGAAATTGGATCCCTCTTGGCTCATGTTAGATTTGTAATTAAGATGGATCTATGCTAGTTTAATACATTATTTGTAGGTTATGATACACAAGATGCTTGGTTCACCTGTAATAACATTTTCAATCCATAATTAATCATTTAAAGGAGTTTATGTCTAGACAAAGGATGTAGTAATATATGGCCATATGATTGATGCCATGTTAGAGCATCCCTATAGAACTATCATCATCACCATTAGGCAATGATAGCACGGCTTGAAGAGAACCCTATTACAACTACTATAACTTGTTCGCTCCCAACCTTCCATAGCCACATGCATTTGGTAGTTTTACCTAAATCAAACCTAGATGTTGAAAGGATTGAACCACTAAGAGGATCAACATAACAAATATCTTAAATGACACTTTGATTGCATCACAAGCATAATCTTTCTTTCAAAATGGTATAAGACTCTCCTTGGTGTCCTTCCTAGAATTAGTTTTTGCACATTTAATCTCTCTGTGTGTACCATATCCATTAAATGCAACTTTGCAATCAATCACAAAGAGTATTTCGGTTGGGAAATCAATGGAGATCCAAGGAGTTGCATATTGAAAATATTGCAAGTTGAAATGAAATCGATGTGTAAGGAATTCTTTGATTATCCTTTTGCAATTTGAATTAGCTAAGGTATATCACTAAGTTCTCATTTAGATCTGAATATATGGACTCACAAAGGGGAGCTAAGAAGATTGGAGTTATTAACTGTAGCTAGATAGGGGAAGAACTTTTTGTTGTATCCATTTTGTTAAAATTAATCTTATCTTGATCATGGCAACTTTCATATGGCTCTATAAGAGAACTATTGGCATCCAACATTGTGTTTAAGAAACAATTTGGAGATGGAAACTTGAAGGGAAAGATTGAACTTGCGAGTCATTCGTAACAAAGAAACATACATAGCAAACAGAGCAAGTCTCACATCTTGTGGTACACATCCACTGATAGTAGTGCCTGTTGTATTTGTCAGTGAAATGGACCTAACAACAAGGGCTGTAAAATTCTATCCAGGCATCACTGACAAAATATTCACAGAATGCTTGTGTGTACCAAGTAAACAAAATTTTCCAATCTCAACTCTGACTAGAAAAGTACCATATGAACTGCCTTCTACCAAACCCACAATAGAAGCTTACATATACCTAGGACCAAGTTCTTCTTGAGGTATAGATATGTAGGATACCTCAACCTGAAGTTGTATCTTGTAAATTTCATAAAGTTTCTAACCTCCAAACAATGAGGTCGTTATACCAAGCATAAGCAAAATTCTTGGAGAGGATATTGCGAAAATTATTGTTCTCCAAGCAATTTCTCCCAGACTTATACTTAAACTTTTTGGCCTACAAAATGTGTAGAAAGAAACTGTGAGAGCCATACCTTCTAGGTACTCATAGCTATTGTTGGGGCACATAAGCACACTTCATTTCTACACTCTTGTACCACCCTTCCTCAAATCTTAATATAAATAGTTGTTTATGCTTTGGATGAATTTTGGCTTTGGTTGGGGATATATTGCTAGTCCAAAGTCAATGTAACCATTGTGGAAAGATCAGTGTAAAGGTATGCTTCTATAAAAGATTCCCAAATATTACATATGGAAGACGTTATAAATGTGTTTCGAACCTCCTTCTATTGTTTCTAGGGTTGAGATAACCCTAGGTCATTGAGGTTGTTGCCACAAAGGTAAGTTTGGAGTTGATCACCCTTGGAATCTAACCTAAACACTGGTTCATAATATTGATAAACCAAGTTTCTATGAGATTTTAATATCAGTCGTATCCTTTAGTCGACCTTTATACCATGAGTTATAGCCACAGGTGTATGGTGTCCTTGTAAGAGTGTCATTGCAAGGTCAACCTTTGATATGATTCAATCATTTTCTCACTACTATTATTTTGTTTTACTCCAATAACTTGCAATCAATGCCAGTAGTTACATGTCCACTACATACTCCTGGTGAACATGGTCCTCTAGGTCATTTCAACGGAGCATATACCCCTTTGGCTAGCTACATGACCATTTTTTGCAAAGCCACTTCCTAACATTAATTCCATCAAATATGTTTGGTCAATAGCAGTCCACTACGTCATGAGAAATTTGTCACTCAAGTAAACAAAACACAATTAATTAAAATAAGAGCTTGAACAAGCATGCTTTCAAAGGATGTGTGATTGCCATCTACAGTAGTGTAAATTTGTCTATGATGGAGTACAACCAATAAATGCAATAAAACTTACATGAGAACTTGTAAAAGAGAGGGGGGGCCAAAATTTTAGGTGTACATGCAAATTTTGGGAGTGTTCTAACAGCTACAAAAGTCCCTCGATTCCATATTATTATGTTTGGAGAAACAATGCCTATTAGTTTCTTTATGACCTCAATTACAATTATGTCCATCGAGGAATGAGATGGTATGAATATTATGATATGATTCACCACAAGTAGTATGTATGTATTCATGTTGGACAAGGCATCAATTCGTTTTGCATCACACTTTCTCTTTCATGCCATTGAAAAAATTCTTGCATGTAGTTTTTCGTCTTGCTTTAAATTTTTTCAGAACCTTCTTTTCCTACAAGAAGCACCATAACTTCACAAACTCAAGCTAAATATACTAAACATAAAACTAAGGAGAATCAAAAGCTAGCATGTTAAGTTGGTATTACCTATACAATTGAATTATCTACACTTTATTGATTTGTTACATATAACTCAATACTTCATTAAAGGATAAGAGAACTTAGATAATTTGGACTCCAATAAAATATAACTTGTTACCATCATTCTCTAGTACATAGACAGGCCATGAACCAACCTTGATTGTCTTTTTACCTACCTAGAACCCATTCATTTACATTCTGGCAGTCACAAGACACAGGGACTTCACTCAATGAACCTTTTTCCTATCACGTGCATTCACGGTATATTAAATAATACCCTTAATTTGACTACATATTGGAAAATACCTTTAAAAATCACATTATTTAACCCCCCACCAATACAAACCCAATACACCTTCTCAATTTAAAAAACCCTACTTCCGCTAGATATTGTAGGTATCCATTTTTTCATTAACATTTTTTATACCCCTTTATATTTTTTTATTAACTTTGAACTCCATTTTTTATACCTTCCAATATAAAAACCCTTTACCCCCTATATATCCCCCAATATATTATGCCATTTTTTCCTCAACATATATCCCCCAATATGAACCCACGTGGTATGGTATTGCTCCCCCAGTGGAGCCCCCGTGTCACAAGAGGGACTTAGAAAAGAGTGTGTCATAATGAAAGCACTAATAAAAGAAATTACAAATAAATATATGAAAGGTTAACAAAACATAAAGAACATAATAACGTTCAAGACTAAAAATTTCATAGTGTGAAATAAAAATGCTTCTAAAAAAGAGATTTACCAATGTTTAAGCTTGAAACACACAATCATTTGGATTCTCTCCATGACTATGAAATAGTTCTTGGGGATTTACAAAGAAATTGCCTTCAAATAAATGTAGTTTAAAGCTAAGCATTTACCACAAACATTTCTTCAATAAATAAATAAAAATGGCACTCTTTCAATCTATCAACAACAACTTCCATGTATATTTTCTCTTTCTTTTTCTTTTGCCATTTTAAATGAAAACTCTTAACTATACTAAACACAAAATTGAGGAAAACCAAAACCTAGAATATTAAGTTGGTAGTACCTATAACATGGTTTTTTTTATTGCTTACAACTATAGATGCCTTAATAATTCATTGAATACTAAGATTATCATTTAGGTGACATGGGCTCCATCCAAAGATAATTGGGTAAAATTACTTTTCAATAATGCTTGAGGGGTGTTGAGAGTTGATCTTTTTATTATAAATGAATCCAACTCAAAAGAAGGTATTTGTCCTCGTCCATAATGGAAAGCATGTCGACAAGTCTCTCACAATTCTATAACACATACATGAAGCTAGCCCAATTCTAATCCTCTTTTTTTGTGTAGAATTTAATTGTTTTCATATTGGGAAGCATACGAGAGATCATTAAGGGGGTTCATATGTTAGAATTGTTAGGATTGCTAAAATGCACACTTAATGAGCTCTCTAATGGATCCAATTTGGATTCATGGATATTTCCATTATATCATTTGTCTCTTTGGTTCTATGTGTGGAAACACATGGGAATTATGAAATATGTTAAACGATAGTTCTATTTCATGATTATGGCCAAAAACTCTTGTGGAAGCAAGGTTATTATTACACAAATTTAGGCACTAAAGTCTTCTTCCACAAAATAACACTTGAAAATATAACTGGGTGCTTAGAAAACCACAACATTGTAATGAGACTAAATTTATTGAGTTCACTAATGATTAATTATTTACTAAATTGATTGAATCCTTGCTACAATCATATATTTAACTTAATTTATAATAAATAAAATGCAATAACAAACCCATAGTCCACCTCTCTTATAATTCAAACTAATAGAGAGTCAAATGAGGGTCCAAACTTTAAATTAGCATAAGTAGTTGGACATTAAAGTGAGGTTGTTATCTAAAGCCATCAATTTAGATCTTTCTTAAATAATTTATCCACATCATTAAATATTATCGATGTCATTTCATTAAATTTTCATTTTATTATATACTTTTAGAAATAAAAAATGTCCTTTGTTTAATAATAATCTTATGGACTTTAAAAGAAAAAAACTTTAGTTAATATATTTATTATATTTGGACATCTTTGTTGATGGTTTTAGTAGGGAAACAAGGAAGGAAAATGGATTGTCATATGGTTTCTATGTTTCGCTCTTTCTCATCTTGTTGCCTGATCATAGTCGCTTACTAGGGCTAGTGCTTTCAAGGATGGGATGCATAGCGGAGAAGCAAGTTCTTGTTGTCTCTATGGAGTCATCAAAAGGGGCCTTGTGGCAGGTCTAAGGAGGATTGGTTGGTCCTCTATTCCGTCAGGCTCCAAAGACTTGTTATGATTGCAAATGATGTTTTTCAAGTTCGGTATTTGTATCGTTTGAGAACAATGTGATGGGTGTGATCATTAAGGTCTTGTTTCAAGCCCCATTTTCCTTCCACTTGGATTTATAAGGCATGCTTTGTCCAATTGGAGGTGGATGTGATGGAGCCATATCTTGTGACCAAAGGGATGTATTACCATCATAGAGTTGCAATTCGCCTTGTGGGGTATCCATAATTGACTCCTCTAGCTGCAATGGAGCAAAATTAATTTTAGATATTTATAAAGAATATGAATGGGAAGATTGTTTTTCTCTAGACTAGAAGCTTTGTCTTTATCCTTCTTTTAAAGCAAACCATTGACAATAAATGGGGGTTTCCTGCAATTTTTCAAAGTCTACAATATGAAGGGAAGGTGCTCAAATATTCCTCACATATCCAAGGCAATAATATCTAAAGGAACTCAACCTTAATATGGAACTTAATGCTAAGAGGAGGAGCTCTATAGACGCAAGAATACAAATGAAAATATACCTCATTCAAAGATATTGTGAAAGGGAACTTTGTTATCCAAGAAAAGAAAATACAAAGTAATCCAAGTCCCTACATTGTTGATCAAATGGAGCATCCACCCACCATGGAAGTTAACCTTCCAGAGGTAAATTCCTTTTTCGCAACTCTTCAATTCAAGGTAGTTATATGTAGATTTAATGGCTTCTAGCCCAAATTAGAAGCTTTACACCAATGGATTTGCTCCTCTTGGACACCCAACTATGGTATTTATTTATGCTCCAAAGGTTTTTAAATTTTACAATTTGACACACATAAAGACTTGGATTTTGCTCTAAATGAAGGTCTGTGGTTTTAGGTTAGAGTTGGGCTCTTTATTATTCCATGGTTTCCAGAATTTGATGCAACAAATATGGTAGTCCTAACATTGTCTGTTTGGGTGAGACTCCCAAACCTCCCTCTTCCTTTCGAGCACCATCAGGTCCTAGAGGGTATTAGAAATACATTGGGAAATTTCAAAAAGAGGGACTTGGAAAGAATAGAGAGGTATTTTTATCTTTTCTAGAATATGTGTGGAGATAGACCTTAACAAAGGTTTACTAGATCACATAATATTGAAACACAAAAACTTTGAGTGGTCACAAGTTTCAGACTATGAGAATACAACATTCAAATATTATTTCTACTTTCAAACAAGACATTTACAGAACGCATGCCCACAGGCTAAAAATAATCCAAAAAAGAAAAAGGTACATAAGCCAAAGGGATGGCAGTTTACAAATCCACATCTCTCTGAAGAAGAAGAAGAAGAAACCACAAAGAATCCAGTAAAAGAAGATGGGGGAGTCAGGTCAGTAGATAAATTTGGTACACAAAGAGGATGGCATGATGGGAACAAAGCATGTCCACGTATAATAAAGCTTTGATTGAGAAAAATAACAACCTCCAGGGACATTCGTGAGCAATATGGCTCTGGCTCAAGTGGACCGCAAAGTTGGGGAATGACAATAGGTCAAAAAAAAGAAAGGAGAGAAGGGGAAGATCAATGATTTCTACATTACTTGATTTTCCCCTTTGAATTGTATTTTTTTCCTTCTTCTTCTTTTTTAGTTTTTGCTCCTCTTTAAGGCCATGTTGGTCGATCTTTTTCTGAATGCTTATAAGCATAAGTAAATGAAATTTTGTCTCCTTTATCTTTTTCTCTTTCTCTTTGCCACTCATGGATCTAGGCACATCCTAGTGAATGCACACATTTAGTGTATATATATAAAATGTATTTTTTTCAAATATGAATAGAAGTATGGTTTTTTCATATATATAGAGAGAGATAGATAATAAACTTTGCTTTAAATAACTAAAAAAAACAAAAAACAAAAACAAAACCAATTATTCAATAATAAAAATAATGCATTTATTTTATTTAAATTTAATTTAATATTAGAAATTGTTAGTTAAAAATTAACTTCTCATAACATTTTAATAAGATTGGATTTATTGAATCCATTAAAAATTAATTATTTACTAAATTAATTTAAACTTTGTTATATTTAAATGTTTAATTTAATTTATAATAAATTAAAACATAATGACAATTTTATAGTGAATTATTAAAGGCTCATATTTCAACTAGTGTGAGGGAGATGTCTAATTTCGTCCATGCACAACTTCATTGACACGTGTCCCTCTTATAATAAAAAATAAAATATTCTTTAAATAAGAAAAAAAAGGTCAGCGATAATAAAAAAATTGAAAACGAGTATACATGTTTGATTAGTTTTAAATAAAAGTGATATAAAGCATGAATAATTTCATGCTCTCTATCCCAAAATGTAAAAATATTTCACTCGCGCTCTTAATCATAAATAAAGTATTTTGATGTTCATATCAAATGACATAATCTTATATCAATTATGTAGAGAAATAAAGTAATTAAAAGTAAAAAAAAAGGCTTGTATATTCACTTAAATTTTTTTAATACGATAAAGTTGTTTAATTTTTATACTTTTCAAAAATATTTCAATACATGAGTTAGATACACTATCTAAATATGCACGTTGACTAATTTATTTCAATATCAACTTCATAAATATGTATATAGATATTCATATGAATAGAAAGTAAAAGAAAAAGAAAAATATTTTATACATATACATATAAAGAGAAAGTAAAAGAAACATGTTTAGTGTTGGTTGTCAATTTTATGAATTTGTGTATAGATTTTGAATTGTCCAAAAAACTATACATACATACATAGATACGTATATATCTATGAAGCTTCGTGAGACACGAAATCTATGAGAGGTGCACACTTTTTATTCAAGTTTTGCACTTGAAGAGATTTGATCCCTCTCGGATCTTGCTAGATTCGTGGTTAAGATGGATCTATACTGGTTCTTATAATTCAAATTTTAAACTTAGAATTGAATGAGGGTCCAAATTTTGGCAACGAGAGGTATTCTCCAACTCATTATGGAAGAGAACAAAATAAAATAAAATAAAATAATGATAATTATAATCATTAATAGAAAACACTCAATCAACTTACATAAAAATAGAAATAAAATCATTAATAATTATATTAACAATTATATAATTTATAATTATAATTATAATTACGCACAAGGCGTAGAATAGATAGTGATGGGGTGCACTGTTAAGTCACTCAATGATGTGAAGGTCGTTGGTTCGAAACTCCGCGGGCAAAAATTAGCCATGTGAAGAGTTGATGTGGCCTAGGCCGAGTGTGATCCTCGCAATTTCTCAAGCTAGGGGTCAAGCTTGATATAATTTTTGGAGAACTTAGACAACTTGACAAACAATATATATATATATATATATAAACCTTCCTAGAACTATTTTAACTCTGAATCTACTGAGTGTCAAGAAGGATCAAACCTCTTTTAGAGTGAAAAGAGATTTGATCTCTCTCAATGCTTGGTATATCTAGAATTAAGATAGATCGATATTGGTATATTAATATTAGTTACACATTAAATTGAACTCGTTAATCCAAAGTCATTAATTTAGATTTTGCTTATATCATTAAATGTTATGAATGCGACTTTTTTTACTTGAAATTTTCTTATATATTTAAAAATAAATAAAAATATATTTTATTCAATAATAACTTTATAAACTTTATTTAAAAAATACACCTATTATATACCAATTTATAAATATATGAATATAAAATACAAATAAATAAAATAAATTTAAAAATTAATATTTATTTTATTTTAAATTAAGTTATAAACTTTATTTAAAAAATACAACTATTATATACAAATTTATAAATATACGAATATAAAATACAAATAAATAAAATAAATTTAAAAATTAATATTAATATTAATATTAAAAAATAAGATTTATTTTATTTAAATTAACTTGAAATTTGAAAAATAATAATAATAATAATAAAATTAAGAATGATAATTAATGATCATTGAATGTGATGGGATCTTTGCACTATGGTCTTGTGGTTGTCTTTTTGTCTTTTTCCCCTTTCCACTTCTTCCCCTCCTTAGAAGCATCATGTTGTTCCTTTTGCTTTGATCGACTTGATTGTCTATTTTTCACATCTATGTTCTCCAAGGATTGTGTCTATACACAAGCTTTGTCTGTACATCTCGATTCCTTGGGGAAATACCGACCATTATAGCGATCTTTCCAATTTTTGGGGTTTACTCTTGTACACTCTACCCCTACTTTTGCCTAAATTAGTGTCATCAGATCTAGTGGTCCTCTACATACACGATAGGGTAAAATTGTTACTTAATGAGGGTTTAAAGCCATCCCACTTAGTCACTAGAGGATCTCCCTCCAAACCTGAAGGTCTTCGTGTGATTTTGCCACCAATACATATCCATCTAATTTTAGCCACACAAATGAAATATTTTATTCTTCCTCAATATGATGGACATTGAAATACACTTCTAATTGTGCAACCAATGATTTAGCTTCAGAGCATCAATTTTACCTTGATACAACTTGATATCAACCCTCGCTTCAATTTTAAACAGGGATTGTGAATGATTCACGACACTCGAACTTAGTTGGTCTCTTTCAAGTTATTTCTTTAGTTGGTTCTTTATTTCTTCTCGATCTCTTGATCTCCCCTCTCATATGCCATCTACGTTAGAACCCACATCGTAGCCCAAGCTTATTGTTTAGGGCCAACATGAAGAGATTCAAATTATGACTTATATCTGCAACTTGTGCTTCCAGCGGTGAAAACCTCTCAAGGATTAGAAAGGTTATTCACAAATTCATCTAACATAATTAGGGTTTTATGACTTTTGGCTTAGCTAATCTAGATGTCATGTAAATCAACGCAATATACCTAAAGAACCCTGCTCTAATACCAATATGAACCGTAAACTTTCCTGGATATTCCACTGGACAGTCGTCACAGCAGATGTGATAAAATTATATTTAAAAATCTAAAATCTACATTATTAGAGTTTTATTTCTCTTTAAATTATTATTTATTGTGTATACATGCAAATTAAAATTTATATAGAAAATAGAAAACAACAAAATAAAACTCACAAAACCATGATTTGGCACAAGATATAACCTCAGAAACCCTTTCGAGAAAAAACTCAGCTGAAAGGTAAGGCCACTATGCTTTTTTTCTCTAAATAGAAAATAACTACGAGTATAAAGAAGTATAGCCCGTGGCCTGTGGGCTACTACAGTGCACAAATCTGTGTGCTCTCTCCCTATCCCTCTTGGCTATTTTGCTCATCTATGGAACAAATGCACTTAAAAAGAATGGAACCATTTTTCCTCCTAGTAGTCAGGTTATAACAAACCCTGATAGCCTACTAGTGGTTAGGTTTGACTACCTCAACTCTTAACAAGAGTTACAATTTGGATTCTGAGTCTTCTTCGTCATAATCACGTGCTAGCCCATTTTCCATGAGTTATGGGAGCTAATGTGGCATCCTATCGAATTATGGTGGTGAAAACAGGAAGGTCAACTTCCAAGAGACATAACTTTTGCATGCGAACTCTGATTGAGACAATTATTATATCATCGGAAAGGTTTTTATGTGTAGAATGTGAAAGAAAGTGTGGCACTTAAGCGAAAAAATTTTACCCCACAAAAACATCATTCTATGCCCCAATGCTCTTGGAATGTTGCAAACGTCAATTTGTGAAACTAGGACCCGATATTAAAAAGGATCCTATTAGTTGATTCCTCCACTTTTTTCACTCTGAAAGCATCGAAATGGATGACAAACAATATAATGATCTAATTCATATCAGTGAATGATTAGACAAATGCATTATAGGATGAGAGAAAAGTTCAACAATTTGCAACACTAACACTGATAGCATTTCGATGTGTGAATAAATAATACTCTGAAGAAAGGCTGAGACAATTGCTTTACAGGGGTCTGTTGTCAACATGTGAATGGAAAAGAAGAGTGGACACGTTACATATTTTTATAAGCTTTGGACAAATGATGAAAGCCTCCAGAACAATCCCCCTTAAAGAATGTCTTCGGCACAATCAACAAATTGCATAGAAAGATGTATGCATCTGCTATTCTCAAAAAGCAACACCTCCCAACTATTTAAATGCCATAGGACATCATCATCAACAATTTTCATAAGAAGATAACTACATCTACCATCCTAAAGGGGCAACACCTCCCACCTATTTAAATACCATGAATTGAGACATTAAAGGGAAACAAAATCATCAACGTGAACTAGCATTTGAGGATGTTGTACACCCTAATGAAGAATCTAGTAGTAAAAAAATATGGATTCTTTGTAACAATGCTTGATATAATGAAGGGAAATATCACTATGACTAAGCTACTCATCTCTACAATTTTTTTTATTCAATTCTTTATTCATTTTCCTTTTTTAAAGGCCTTATGGTCAAAAGCAGAAATTTTAAAACCATATTGTTTCAAAATTGAAAAATAATCATTTTGTTAAATGGTAGGCATGAAAATGCTTTCTTGCAAAGAAGATGCACGCAGCTATTTCTACATGTAACATGTGACCATGTTAGTAATGACGTAACCAGATAGTATGTAGAAATTTTAAACCATATTGTTGCAAAATTGAAAAATAATCATTTTGTCAAAGGGTAGGCATGAAAATTCTTTCTTGCAAAGAAGATGCACACAGCTATTTCTACATATAACATGTGACCATGTTAGTAATGATGTAACAAGATATCATTTGCAAGTTAGTGTTTTTAAACAATTAATGTAACAGGTGACCATGTTAGTAATGATGTAACCAAATAGCATTAGCAATTTAGTGTTTGTAAAAAATTAAATTTAACTATAATTGCAACAATTTTTATTGTAATATTAAAATGCATCTAATGTTATGTAATCTCATTCATTTATTTTCAACTCTTCATGTCTGCTCTCTTAATTGGGTGATGGACAAGCACCCCAATACCGGGAGCATATTATGGCATGGTTGTCCTTTTCTTAATACATTTCTCTCATTGAATTATGCCAAGTGTGTCACCATAATAAATTTATTTTCTGCAATTTCTCCCTAAATTATGCCATGTGCGTTTGAATTACAAATTTATTTTCTGCAACGTTATATAAATAGTGTTACTGTAAGGCACTAACAACAGTATCCAACCACATTCTCCCATTCTTTTTCTTTTCCTATTCAGTATAGCAGGTTTGACGTTGATGATTTATCTGAGCTGGCTTGGTGTCTAACTATCAATATATCTTAAACAAACGGATCACTAAAATCAATGTGTCCAGGAAAAGGCTTGGTTTGACTAGCTCATGGATAAAATGGATTGCTGGCTTTTAAACGGCCACAAACACTTCTTTCTTGGTTGGATCTTTTCCCTTTCTGTGTGCTTACTAATTAATACCTATATGTGATTTGGGTACTAACTTTTTTGTGAAATGAAATGAAATGATATTTTGACGTCAATGAGACCATTAGTTCTTTGCTTTTCGCCTTTTGTAATTCAATCTTTTCTTATTCAAATTGATGATTAGTTGTCCCAACCTTCCAACGATCTCGTCGCTGAAAAGAAAATGTCAGGAAACCGACGCTAACATATTCTCATAACTTTCTCTATTGTCTTTGAATGATCACATTCCAAAATGAAATGTTTTTCTAATTCCACTGCCCCAAACGTGCAAATGTACACACCCATTCTTCCCAAGCTTCTTTAGGCATTTTCCACCATCCTGTTTCACACCAAAGGTGATGCGAGTTGGTTCTTAATTGAGCAATAAGAACCTTTTCCCCCCATGGAATCCTAGCTCCAATGAACTCTATTTGTTGTAGATCACACTTAGGGTTGAATTCCTTAATGTAGTACTTCTTTCTACCCAACTCTTTTCTCCATACCCGTTTACGAAGCTTCTCCATAATTAAATTATTTAGCTCCTTGCTATTTGTGGGACATGGATTGAGGTAGATATTTTTTTTTGCATCCATGTGTAGTTTTGTTTCATCAATATTTTCTTTCTTTTTTTCACTCATGCCTTCATTGAAGATAACATTACGTCATCTACCTACTCCCATTTGGTCAATTCTTTATAGATATCTTTAGAGCCACACCATAACAATTGTTTCGATGGGAGTTGTTCTTGTTTCACTCAACATTATATCATAAGGTACCAAACTTTTTATTTTGGACTTGCTCATGATCAAATGTTTTTGAATTTTTTCAATTTATTTCCATTTTGAGACGGGGTGCTACTAACCCACAATTCACACCCATATAGCATCACTACACAAACTAGGAGCCCAAAAAACACTTCAGTCGTTTTCCAATCCCATAACTCTACCTTTCTACATCTGTTTTGAAGAGCGTATAATGTTTTCCACCCTCCTAAAATTCTCCTTTCTACAATCCTGCCAATTAAGTTTGTTGTTGAAATCAATCCCGATGTACTTGTATTCATTTACTTCTTCAAGAAGGTTGCATTCAAAGAAGAACCTAAGCTATCTCTACTTCCTTTTATTAGATAAAATCATTATTTTGGTCTTGCTAGTATTGACTTGCATCCCCACTGCTCTACAAAAATGTTCGAGGGCATATAGGTGCATTTGCAATCTATGGGCAAATTTAGAAATCAATACAAGATCATCAACATATAAAAAAAGCTTTATCACAAACTCCCTAACCAAAAACCATCTCCACCTTGCAGATTTAGCCACTCATCTAGTTTATCAATATCTAAACCAAAAAAAGTAGGGGATAGAAGGCAACCTTACTTGACTCCAATGTCATTACTAAAGCTTTCTGAAATATCTGCTGAGGTTCTAATTTTGACTTTCACCTCTTCATAAAATCTATGGACAACGACTCTACAATGCAAAGGAATTTCAAGTTCTTTCATTCTATGCAAAAACTTATCTCTAGAAGCTATGTCAAATGCCTTTTTGAAGTCAACAAAGCAGCATAACACTTCTTCTTTGTCCTCCCAAACATTTTCAACAATGTGTCTCAATGTGATACAATGATCCACTGTAGAATGCTTTGGCCTAAAACCTGCTTGTCCTCTTGTCATTGTTTCTTTTACTTCTACCCACTTACTAGTTCTATTTTTTACTGCACTGTCGAAAAGCTTTGCAAACAAAGGATTGACCATAATGGTTCTATAGTTGGAAGGCTTATTAATGTCTCCACTTTTAGAAAGGGGTATTGCTAAGCTAGTTGTCCAGTGCCTTGGGAATCCTTGCTGAATGATGATGTTGAATATTTCCATGATGTGTGATGCAAGCGTGTTCATTCTCCATTTTAGATTCTGTTTGAAATTCAACCAAGTCCCTTGCTTTTTCTGTTTTCAGTTTTTTAATTCCAATCTCCACCTCCTGTAACATGAAAAGCTTTGTAGTTGTGTTGATCCTGAGGGGAAGCTCCACGAGCTTCCCCTGATTCTCTCATAGACTTGCTTTGCATATTCACTTTGTAGTAAATACATCCAAAAAGTAAAATTTTGGTATCATTCATTTAGCAGTGACTCATAAAAGCGGATCACTGACCTAATATTTTATATGAATAATGTTTAGGAAAACAAAATCATCTTTGATGAGTTTGTAAAGTGTAGCATTCACTGATATAGAATAATTTGGCCCCAAACACCATATTTTAGATTCTGACATTGACTGACCAGAGTTGTCCAGTGTGAAATAACTTCTCATATGTTCAATGTTAAAATTGTTTGTGATACATACAGTTGTTGGGCTCCAAAGACCAAAAGAATGTGGCACTGGAAGAAGTTTCACGTAAAATCATAATGACTGGCAGTTCTTGGGACGCGAGAAACATAGTAACAAGAATATCTTTCACAAAGCAGAGAACTGTGAAAAGGTTATCCTAATAATCAACACGACTAATATCTTTCACAAAGCAGAGAACAATGAAAAGGCTATCCTAATAACCAACACGACTTTTAAATATAACAAGCAATATAAGTGTCAGTCTTCAACCTCAACTAATAGTGTGAAATGTTTTTATAGAATATGGCAAATGTAGAGTTTATTTTTAAATAGTGTGCTTATAGCATGGAAAAACTTCTCAAATGTAGCTATGGATGTTATAATAGTTTAAAGCGCATATGATTACTGTGGACTCTCAGACCAAAAAAGAAGGTCCCACTGGAAGAAGTTTCCATAAAACTATGTTTCACTGTACGTTATTATAATGACTGCCAGCTCTTACAGCACCAGTAACATAGTGACGAGAACATATTTCACACAGCAGAGAACAATGAAAAGGTATGTTATAATCAACTCAACTTTTGTATATAGCCAGAAATATAAGTGCCAGCCTTCAAATTGAACCAATAGTGTGCGTTGTTCTTATCAAATATGCCAAAGGTATAGCATATTTTAAAATCGATTGCCTATGGCATCTATAACTTCCCATATGTTATTTGGTTTGAAGAGCATATGACCATTGTGGGCTCCAAAGCCAAAATGAACGTTGTACTGGAAGAAGTTTCACATACAACTGTCCGAAGTTATTACAAAAGACCGAGAGTTCTTACAGGAAGAGAAACGTAGGAATGAGAAAAATCTATCTCACAGAGCAGAGAACAATAAAAATCAGCTCAAACTTCTGTATAAAGCCAGCAATATAAGTGCCAGTCTTCAAATCGAACCAGTAGTGTACATTATTATGATCAAATATGCCAGAGCTATTTCGTACTTGCAATTCCCTTCCTTTAATGGCGGTAATAAATGCTCGAAATTCAATTTTACAGCAGCTTTCTCAAATCTGCTTCAACTAAAAATTCCATACAGGTCACCTGAAACAGTGGCTATGTGGGGTTCATTTTGAACTCTTACGACTCAAAATTAAAAAACCCAAGTTACGTACAATATGTGAGAAATAGTCCCGGAAAAGGTATTGAAAGCGCCTTTAACTAAAAGAAAATGTAAAAATCACATTATTGGCACTCCAGAGAACATTAATTTTACCAGCATCAATAACTTAATCCTAGAGAATTATATACAAGACAAAAGTTCAAGCATTCGAATCTTTGCTCGTAATGATGAATCTTTTGATATCTGTTTCGACTCTTCTATGACTTCGCGTTCCGAGGATATGGGACTAAGAAAATAACAGAAATTCTACAAGTGGAAAATGTCCACACAAAATTAACAAAACTAAAAGAATACAATTGACTGCCACCAGAGGAGAGAAAGTGATGACAGATGGGGACCAAATAAACCAATATTACATTGCCAACTTCCATTCCAGCCGACAAAAGAGTGAATGTAAAGAAGTAAAGAAGTCATGCCGCCATGTTGAAAATCAATTGAAGAAGTAAGGCGAGTTCAAGACTTCATTCAATTCATAGTCTCCTCGATCTGGTAAAGGAGGGAAGTCCAATTGAGGAAAGGAGGTTTCAAAACTCTTGAGCAACTGCACATGCATTTACATGAAAACATCATTAGTGTCACCTCAACTAATTTCGGCATCAGAAGAGTATAAATACGTAACTACTCTAAATAGCTGATTGTTTGTATTTAACCATGCAAGACCAGGTCTTACATTTTCCAATATTGGTGCACTGTACAATTCGACGAACTTCTCCCTAAGTATAAGGTTCATTTCCTCAACATTAGCTGCGTGAGTCCAATATGAATCATGTACTCCTGGACAAAAAGCCATTGAGGGTTAAAATTAAATCTACAGAAACCCGTAAGTCTGAAAACATTTGCTGTGCCAAGCTGCAATTTAGTTACCTGCAAAACTAAAGCCTGCTTCTTTGCAGGCAAGAGCAGTCATCATCATATGAGAACCATCGAGTGAGTGCACAAAATTTGGAGGGAATGCACTTTTTTGTCGATTCACCATGACCTACCACAACCGAAAAAAGGTTAGAATTTAGAAATATAAATTTAATAGACAACATTTCGTCAATTTTTTGTGAGGGCTAAATCAACATCAAACACCCAAACCCAAAAAAGAAACATGTAATAATTCGTACATTAGCATGGCCATGTAGAGAAAATAAACTTAGTTAACAAGCTTTCACTGAGTTGTAATGATGTAATCATAGTATTCAAAAGTGGAACTGGTGACCAGACTGGTCCACCTAATAAACCAGGTTTCAAACCAGAAGCGGTCAAACTGAAACTGGTTAGATCTCAATGAACTGGTTTTAAAAAAAATACATGAAATAATTAATTTTTAATGAAAAAAACTATTTTTAGATTTAAAACCATGATTCCAAACCAATAGAGACAATATGCAAAGTTTGTTCATCTATATACCATGTAAATGTGAATATATCAAAATGGCACCAAGTGCAATACATATCAGCAACAAAATACATAATCAATGAGGCTCTAAATGGCCTCTAGAGTCCAAAAACAACGCTACAAACTGTGGGGCCACTGACCTACTACAAATCTACATATCAGTGATCAACATTATCACTTCTCATCATGATCAAACCCAGTTGATACAGTCTAGATTCTCAAACTTTTCAACTGCTTGAGTCACAAATTTCTCAGTTGTTTGAGTGGCTTGAGTCTGAAACTTTTAAAGGTATTCTGCCCTAATATGCCCTATTACTTCATTTGGTGCTCTACATGGCTTTACATGACTTCCTATCCCAGCCAAGAGTTACATGGCTTTACATGACTTCCTATCCCAGCCAAGTGTTGCTTGAACCTGTTAATACCCCCCTCCTTCAATAGAGTTTTAGCAATATTTGCAGGTCATTTTGCCATTAATCGTATTAGAATGAGCCCATGCAATATCCTTGGCTTTTGAGGCACAGTGGCTACTACTCAACCCAAACTCTTTGTTGTTCCACTACTCCAGCGAAAACTCAACGCCCTCCAAGCTCACAATGAAGCTCACAAAAACTCCAAATGAGATGTGTGAGACAAATGAGAGGAGAAACATCCTTCTAAAGACTTGGAGGGGCTGTTTTGGAGGGAAACAACCCCTAGTTTCCCTCAAAACCACTTGAAAAACTGAAATACATCCCTCTATGGGGTTCACGGCCAGCCTGGAAATAAACCAGATGGTTAATGATGGAGCTAGTTGGTTTATGGGAAAACCAGCCAGTTTCGTCATAAATTGGCCAGTGTATGCCCGATTTGACCAAAAAACCGGTGAGGAGGGCGTGCTTACTTGGTTTTTCAACCAGTGCGGTGGCCTTTGCTAATGAACCGACTAGTTTGACTGGTTTACAGTTCAAACCGACCAGTTTTGAATACTACGGTTGTAATCAATTCAAAAAACAAGAGCTTGCAATGCACATCAAACAACAAAGAGCACACATATAATATCACTGAACAAACTAGGAGCCAAAAAAGCACTTTAATCAGTTTCCAATCCCATAACTCTGCCTCTCTACATTTGTTTTGAAGAGCATATAATGTTTTCCACCCTCCTAAAATTCTCTTCTTTCTGCAGTCCTTCCAATTAAGCTTCTTGTTGAAATCAATCTCGAGGTACTTGTATTCATTTATTTCTTCAAGAATGTTGCCTTCAAAGAAAAATGTATGTTGGCTCCGCTTCTTTTTATTTGAGAAAATCATTATTTTGGTCCCACTGGTATTGACTTGCATCCCCACTGCTTTACAAAAATGCTCAAGGGCATATAGGTGCATGTGCAATCCCTGGGCCGATCTAGCAATCAATACAAGGTCATCAGCATATAAAAGAAGCTTTATCACAAACTTCCCCAACCAAACACCATCCCCACCTTTCAGATTTAGCCACTCTTCCAATTTATCAATATATACACCAAAAAGAGTAGGGGGATAAAGGGCAGCGTTGCATGACTCCGATGTCACTTCTAAAGCTTTATGAAATGTCAGCTGAAGTTCTAATATTGACTTTCACATCTTCATAAAGCCTATGGATAGCGGCTCTATAATGCAAAGGAATTTCAAGTTCTTCCATTCTACTCCACAACTTATCCCTAGGGATCGTGTCAAATGCCTTTTTGAAGTCAACAAAGCACCAAAATACTTTTTCTTTGCCCCACAAACCTTTTCAATAATGTGTCTCAACGTGACACCTTACTGATTCTATTTTCTACCATGCCGCTAAGGAGCTTTGCAAACAAAGGATTGATCATAATGGTTTTATAGTTCGAAGGATTATTAAAGTCTCCACTTTTAAAAACGGGTATTGCTAGACTAGTTGTCCAATCTCTTGGGAATCCTTGTCGAATGACACTGTTGAATATTTCCCCACTTTAGATATTCTGCTTGAAGTTCAACCAAGTCCTTTGCCTTTCCTGTTTTCAACTTCTTAATCCTTGTCTCCACTTCCTATAATTTATGTCGTATTGTATAAGCTCGGGGATTAACTTTGGTTTTGTTTTAATAAATAATTTCTAAATTTTATATCTTATAAGTTAAAATTGAAATTATATAAAATAATCAATAAATTAAATTAATTATTATTTTTTATTTACAAATGTATATAAAAGTTATATATTTAAATTTTTATATAAAGTTTTTTAATTATCATATATATATAATATATTCTCCTTGTTCCCCAAATGATCCCAACATATCCAAATCCTAGTAAACATCACTCAAAAAAGTTATCCATTGGAAGGGCTTGTCGAATTGTTCTCTAAACTAAAATAATATAGTTTTTATTTTTTATTTAGTTAAAAATGAAGATGACATCAGATATTAGGCCAAACATACCCAAAAATTTGAAATACAAACACATCATTTCGCTATGAGAGGAGATATTATGCAAAAGAGATAACTAAAATGAGGAGAAGGTGAGAGAAGATATTACATAAAACATAACATGTGAGAGGGTGGACAGAGATATTATACAAAACATAATTAAGGTGAAGAGACGAGGATGAGATGAGAGAAGATATTTTGTAAAATATGGAATAATCTCTCTTCCCATTGTGATAAGGGTGAAGGTTGGGGTGAGATCTTATGCAAAACATAACATGTCCACCCATTGTAGAGGTGGGGAATATCTACGCAAAACATAAAATTGGGTGGGATGTGATTAGGTTGGCTCTCTAGCCTAGTGAGAAAAAGATATTGTAATAATATGTTATGTAATGTAATCTAAACCTTTTGACTTTGTCAAATAAAAAATTTAAAATTTAAAAATTAACATTAAAATTAAAAATAAAAACGGGCGAAGTATGGACGAGATATGTTGTAATATTATGTAAATTTTTTGACTTGGTCAAATCAAAATAGAAAAATAAAAATAATATAATATATATATATATATATATATAACCCACCTAGATCCATCTTAACTCTAGATCTATCAAGCACCAAGAGGAATCAAATCTCTCGAGGTGAAAGCCACTCAAGTTTTGTACTCAAAAAATAGGTTTGTGTGCCTTTAGAAATTTGATTTATCAAGCACCAAGAGGAATCAAATCTCTCGAGGTGCGAATCATTCCTCAAGTTTTGCACTGAAAAGAAGTTTGTGCACCTTAAGAGATTTGATCCATCTCGGTGCTTGATAGATCTTGAGTTAAGATGGATCTAGGTTGGTATTATGCAAATTGTAAGATGACCATTAGTAATGAGGTTTGGATGGTGGGAGATATTATAGAAGAAATAACAAGGTGGAGGTGGGGGGAGATATTATGCAAAACATAAGGGTGTATAAGGGTTGGGGTGCAGGTGAGCTAAGATATTATGCAAAACATAACCAGAGGGGGAAGGCGATATTATGCAAAACACATAGGGATGGGGGTGAGAGGTGATTTTATGCAATTGTGAAATGCCCACTAGTTATGAGGATGGGGGTGGAGGGAGAAAACATATGGGTGTATAAGCATGGGAGTTGGTGTGGAGGGTAATTATGCAAAACATAATGGTGGGGGTGGGAATGGGCAGGTATATTATGCAACACATTGCAAGGGGGAGGGAGAGATATTATGCAAATATTATGCAAAAGACAAGTATTTTGCATAATATCTTTCCAACCATGCCAACATAAAGGTGGGGTTCGGAAAAGATATTGTGCAAAATTTAAAGGTGAGGGAAGATATTATGAAAAACATAAGGGTGGGGGTGAGAGGATCCCCTATGTTTTGTATAATATCTTATGCAAAACTTAACATCAATGTTTTACATAATATCTTTGGCCAGGGTGGGGGCAGATATTGTGCAAAACAAAATGTCAAAGTTTTGCATAATATCTCGGGCCCCTCTTACATTTTCCATAATATCTCCCACCACCATGCAAAACGTAAGGGTGTAGGTGCAAGAATATATTATGTAAAACATAACATGAGGGTAGGTTGGAGGTAGAGGGTAATATTATGCAAAACATAACATGAGGATAGGTTGGAGGTAGGGGGTAATATTATGCAAAACATAAGGGTGGGGATGCGAATGGGCGGGAATATTATGCAACACATTGCAAGGGTGAGGGAGAGATATTATGCAAATATTATGCAAAAGACAAGTATTTTGCATAATATCTCTCCAACCATGCCAACAAAAAGGTGGGGGTGGGAAAAGATATTGTGCAAAATTTAAAGGTGAAGGAAGATATTATGAAAAACATAAGGGTGGGAGTGAGAGGATCCCCTATGCTTTGTATAATATCTTATGCAAAACTTAACATCAATGTTTTGCATAATATCTTTGGCCAGGTTGGGGGGAGATACTGTGCAAAACAAAATGTCAAAGTTTTGCATAATATCTCAGGCCCCTCTTATGTTTTCCATAATATCTCCCACCACCATGCAAAACATAAGGGTGGAGGTGCAAGAATATATCATGTAAAACATAACATGAGGATAGGTTGGAGGTAGATAGTATGCCATAGCATATTATGCAAAACATAAAGGTGGGGTATCTCTGGCCAAGGTGGGAGATATTGTGCAAAACATAATGTCAATGTCATGCATAATATCTCAAGTCCCTCTTATGTTTTCCATAACATTTTCCACCATCATGCAAAACATAAGGGTGGGGATGGGGGAAGATATTATGTAAAACATAAGGATGGGGTTGGGGGTAGATATTATGCCACAACATACTATGCAAAACATAAAGGTTGAGGGGGATATTATGCTAAACATAAGGATAGGGGTGGGGGCAGATATCATGCAAAACATAATATCCATTATGTTCTGTATAATATTTTATGCAAAAAATAATATAACATTCTTTAAGTTTTCTATAATAATCTTATGCAAAACATAATGTCAATGTTTCACACAATATCTCCAATCGCATTATGTTTAGTATAATATCTTATGCAAAATATAACATAACATCCCTTGTGTTTTCTATAATAATATTATGCAAAATACATTGTCAATGTTTTGCATAATATCTCCCAGGTGGGCCAAAGGTATTATGTATTCCATTGATGTTATGTTTGAATAAGATAAGGATGGGGGAAAAGAAGGGGGGTGGGGGTGGGAGTGGGGGTGGGGGATATATTATGCAAAACATTGACATTATGTTTTGCATAATATTTCCACCACCCCACCCTTATATTTTACATAATTAGGGTGGGGGAAATATTATGCAAAACACTGACGTTATGTTTTGCATAATATCTCCAAGGTGGGGAAGAGATATATTATCCAAAACATCGTGTTGAACCAATAGTCATGTCATCGTTCTCTTCATCGGAAGTGATCTTCTAGTCAACATCTGGCTATCTTTATACAGCTACCTCTTCCAAGTCATGTTTCCTTCAGGGTCTTCCATCCTATCTCATGAGTACTAGTTGTAGGTGACTTCTACAACTCTCTTTTGGTAGCCCTGTTTCAACCCAACCAGATGATTTCAAAAATCAAAATAAACATCAAATCAAAGTTACCTTTTTATCATGGCCTTTCATCATAACATATGCTTCCTGCATCAACATCGTTTTGCATATTGCATGAATCCATCTCCAAGCCATACATTAACAAGGTTTTCCTTTTCCAACATATCAAAGTCTTCATATCATTCTCCATGGACATGTCATTGCTAATCCTTTCTAGTTATCATATGTTGTTAAATTTGGCAACTAGGGCAAAACTTCACCTTGGAAAACTCATATCAGGCAGCTGATATTTTTATTGGATTCCTCTCTTCGAGAGGTCTAGGATTGATCTAAAGATCATCCCATTCTGACATGTACAAATGGAATTATGAATTTATTTTGATTATGAACAAATTGTCAAGGTCGGCCAAACATCAAAATTGCACCTCAACGTTGCATATAAATACAAGGAGCCTACTCCTCATTTTGGCATCTCACTCACACTCATTCTTCTCTCTCCTTCGTTGATTGGGTACACATTTCAGACGCAACTTTCCACACATGCGAAGAAGAGAAGGTTCTTTTGTCCTTGCGTTGACTAGCATTGACCAAAGTTGCAGGAGGGTTGTTTTGACTTTTGTTGACCTGTTTTGACTACGGTTTTGTGTGGGGGATCTCTATTTGGGTAGGCTGTATTTTTGGGCACAAAAATCGAGGCTATTTGACCATTGTTTGACTAGCGTTGACTGCAAAAGGGTTTGCTACATCATTGACTTTAGTTGACCAGATTTGACTGGACTTTTTAAGATTGTTTCGGGTTGATTGGACTAGCTATTGGAGGTCAAGTTGACCAAGTTGTTTTGCAGGTCAAAATCTACCCTATTGACCAACATTGAATTTATGGTTAGGGCTTTCTGTTACTGTTGATTGACTGGTCAGATTTCACTTTGATTGGGCAATTGAATATTGTATATTGTACTCTCTCTCTCTCTCTGCTGAACTTTTGAAGAATTATAATAATTGATCAAGGGTTTCCCCACATTGGGGTTTGTCCCTGATTGGTGCCACATCTTGTGTCCTCTTGTCTTGGCTTGTCTTCTACTGTTATTGTTTATGTTTTATCTTCATTTTACTATCATGTTGATGTGATTACTAAATTGGATATTGATATTGGGCTAATAAGAAAATTGAAGGGAAATTGCTCTTAAGCATAGAACATACCATTGTTATCTAAAATTAACATGGTATCAGAGTTGAAGTGAAGACAAAGCCCAAGCAAGAGTGAAAAGACTAAGCACTAAGAAGTGAAATCACTCAGATCCTTTGATCAAGGACAAGACTCAATGGCCTCCACAGCCTACTTCAAGTCCGATGACAAAATTCGTGATAAGTTTGACTATCATGCATGGAAGATGTCTCTTGATTTGACTTTAGAAGAGCAAGATGTTATGGATTATATGCAAGGAAAGATTTCAAAACCTCCTTCAAATGCACCAATTGCTGCTCATACAAAGTGCAAGAAAGGTGAAGTCAAAGCCAAGAAGATCATCAGGGATTCCATTCATAAGCATTTATTTGCTTACATCTCCGATTTGAACACATCAAAGGAGATATATGACAAGTTGGTTGGCATGTTCAAATCTAGCAATGCAAACCAAGTTCTTTTCCTCAAGAACAAGTTGAAGGATATAAAGAAGGGAAAAGGAGAAGACACTCAATCCTACTTCATGAGGATTACTGAGGTAAAAAATGATCTTCTTTCGATTAGAGAAGCTATTGTTGATAGGGAGCTTACTCTCATTGCCCTTGGAGGACTCCCTCGTGAATGACACATGTTCAACACCACCATTCTTAACAATGACAGGATTCCAAGTTTTGAAGAATTGCTGACTAGATGTTCTCAAGAAGAAACAAGGATGATGGAACTAGATATGCCTTCAGATAGGAATGATCCTACTGCATTCTTTGCTCATGCTAAAAAGAAGAACAATGCAGGTTCAAAAAAGCAATGTCAAGGAAGGCCAAGTTTCAAAAATGGAAGGAAGGGAAGATGCTTCATTTGCAACAAGTTTGGACACTATGCTAGGGAGTGTCCTAATATAAGGGATACACCTCACAATGATGACAACCACAACCACAACAATTTCAGGGGCAACAACAAAGAAAGGAATGGCAAATTCAACAATCGAGGAAAAAGGAATGTTGTCATTCCTCATCAAGGAAATGGTCGCCCTCACAAGAGATCAAGAAACACCAGGTATGATGAATCTAATGTTGTTGATAATAAGCAAAAAGAACTTTATCTTATATCTTCCCTCTTTGTTGCATCTCCTTCGGACACTTTGGGAAATTGGTTGATTGATAGTGGTGCCTCAAGGCACTTCACTGGGCATAAAGAAGCTCTTTCAAATCTAATTGAAAAGGATACAAATTTGGAAATTATCCTTGGAGACAATGCCACCTATCCCGTGAAGGGAGTTGTAAATGTTACTCTTCAATTGAATCAAGGTAACATCATTGTTAATTTTAGGCATGTTCTATGCTTAGAGCAATTTATTTCAATTTTCACAGTTAGCTCCATATCTAGGCATGTTCTATGCTTAGAGCAATTTATTTCAATTTTCACAGTTAGCTCCATATCTAGGCATGTTCTATGCTTAGAGCAATTATATTATTTCAATTTTCACAATTAGTTCCATATCTTTTCTAGATTAGCAATCACATCAGCATTAAAGTAAACTGTAGATAGAACATAAACACAAATCGCAGAAGACAAGCCAAGACAAGAGGACACAAGATGTAGCGCTAGCCAGGGACAAACCCCAATGTGTGGAAACCCTTGATCAATTCTTCTTATATGTTCTTCAATAGTTCAGCAGAGAAAGAGAGAGGTAGTACGTTTACAACAGAAGTCAACACTTTGACTTATCTAGAAAAGAGCATAAATCATCTCTAAAAAGATGATACATGAGATTAGTTGAAGACATGCTGCTTCAACTAATTCTCCAAGGTGACTCCTTCACCTATTGTTGTGCTGCATTTCGTCATCATGCTGCACCTCACCATGCTGCACCCATCATCACTATGATGCATCTCATCACTCTTCATTAATCATGACTATACCCATCACTGCACTGCATTATGTGCCATTGCTACACCATATTGCCATCCTAACTTATGTGTTGGCTGCACCTTGCTTGCTAGTTGTCCCTTGCTTGCTTGTTGTCCCTAGCATGCTTGTTGTCCTTAGCATGCTTGTTGTTGCATGTTAGCTGTAACATTGCATGCTTGGTGTATTTGCTGCTAAGTACCATACAACTGTCCCAATGTTAGTTAGTTGTCCCTTGCATGTTGCTCTCCTTCGGAGACAGATGCTCCAGTTGTTTTGGCAGTTCCCGGCAATTCTGGCAGTGTCGACTGTTGCCGGCAGTTCCGGTAGTTCCAGTTGTTCCCGACAGTTCCGGCAGTCCTGGCAGTTCCGGCTTTTCCTACAGTTCCGACTTTTCCGGCAATTCCGACTTTTCCAACTTTTCCGGCTTTTCTGGCAATTCTGGCTGTTCTGGATTTTTAGTCCTTTCCGGTAGTTTCGTCTTTTCCGACAGTTTCGGCTTTTCCGACTTTTCCAGCTTTTGCGACTTTTCTGGCTTTCTGCCCTCTGGATCAGGGCAACATTATTCCGTAGGATCTCTCCTCCTACTAAAACCCAAAGACAAGTAGAGAGAGGAAGAGATCCCAAGTGTGTTGAAATGACTTGAAGGCCACCTCTATTTATACTAAAACGTTGAGCACATGTGGGGTTTATTTGGTTGATGGCCGACCTTGACGAACTGTCTTATAACGCAAATAAATCCATAACTCCATGAATACTTATCGGAATCGGATGATCTTTAGATCAATCCTACCCCTCTCGATGAGAGGGATCCAAGAAAAATATCAGCTACCATAAATAAGATGACCCACATGGAGTTTGGCCCTAGTTGCCAATTTTAACACTCCCTCTCAACTAGGGAGAACTCCATCCGTTAATCCATATGTCCGACTGTACTATCTATGCCATCAGTGCCCTTCCCTGCTCTACTCTGCTCTGATCTGCTAAGCTCTACTCTGTTTTGCTCTGCTCTGCTGAACCATGAACAAAAAGAATTGATCGAGAATGTCTCATACCATTCTCTACTGACCCGAAGTCAGTTTCATCTGAAGAGAGTGTGTCACATCACTCTTATTGACCCAAAGTCAGTGTTATTGATCCCAGATCGATATCTCAAGAGAGTGTCTCAAACCACTCATACTAATCCCAAATCAGTTTCATTGATCCCAGATCAATGTCACAAGAGAGTGTCTCAAACCACTCATACTGATCCCAGATAAGTTTCATTGATCCCAAATCAATGTCACAAGAGAGTGTCTCAAACCACTCATACTAATCCCAGATCAGTTTCATTGATCCCAGATCAATGGAGGTCATCCTAGCATAGGGAGTACGGTGGATACAGCGATGCGTCCATCGATAGTACTACTATGGTCCCTATCCTCATTTCCCTGCTCATTGATCAGATGAGAGGTACTTCCCATGAGTCCCAGACTGCATGGGTAGGATACCTCGACAGGAGAACTAATCATCCTGTCCACAGGAGAACGAATCATCTTGTCAATGGATGCCACGAAGAACTAATCATCCTAACCCACAGGAGAACTAATCATCCCATTCCACAGTCGCCATGGAGAACAAATCATCCTGGCCCACGGGAGAACTAATCATCCTGTTCCATAGTCGCCACAGAGAACAAATCATCCTAGCCCACAAGAGAACTAATCATCTTGTTCCACAGTTGTCACGAGAGAACTAATCATCCCGGCCCACAGAAGAACTAATCATCCTGTTCATAGCGCACCACCAAGGGAGGGTGAGTCGCCCTGTGGTCGTATGTTGCTCCAGTAAGTACCCCAAGCCCCCCAGAGGTCCCAGAGCTCAATGCATGCAACATGCAAGACCCTTATAAGAAGGTCCCTCAATGACTCCAAGTCGTTTGGGAAAGTCACAGATTTGACCTTTCCCCGGGGCTTTGACAAAATGTCTGCGACCTGTACATCAGTCTCAATGCAA